>CM041550.1:20211085-20403585 GCA_023238725.1 Scortum barcoo
GTGGGGCAAAAAAGTATTTAGTCAGCCACCAATTGTGCAAGTTCTCCCACTTAAAAGATGAGGTCTCCAATTTTCATCATAGGTATAACTCAACTATGAGAGACAAAATGAGAAAAAAAATCCAGAAAATCACATTGTCTGATTTTTAAAGAATTTATTTGCAAATTATGGTGGAAAATAAGTATTTGGTCAATAACAAAAGTTCATCTCAATACTTTGTTATATACCCTTTGTTGGCAATGACCGGTCTTCAAACAAGGTTTTCACACACTGTTGCTGGTGTTTTGGCCCATTCCTCCATGCAGATCTCTCTAGAGCAGTGATGTTTTGGGGCTGTCGCTGGGCAACACAGACTTTCAACTCCCTCCAAAGATTTTCTATGGGGTTGAGATCTGGAGACTGGCTAGGCCACTCCAGGACCTTGAAATGCTTCTTACGAAGCCACTCCTTCGTTGCCCGGGCGGTGTGTTTGGGATCATTGTCATGCTGAAAGACCCAGCCACGTTTCATCTTCAATGCCCTTGCTGATGGAAGGAGGTTTTCACTCAAAATCTCACGATACATACATGGCCCCATTCATTCTTTCCTTTACACGGATCAGTCGTCCTGGTCCCTTTGCAGAAAAACAGCCCCAAAGCATGATGTTTCCACCCCCATGCTTCACAGTAGGTATGGTGTTCTTTGGATGCAACTCAGCATTCTTTCTCTTCCACCAAACACAACAAGTTGAGTTTTTACCAAAAAGTTCTATTTTGGTTTCATCTGACCATATGACATTCTCCCAATCCTCTTCTGGATCATCCAAATGCTCTCTAGCAAACTTCAGACAGGGCCTGGACATGTACTGGCTTAAGCAGGGGGACACGTCTGGCACTGCAGGATTTGAGTCCCTGGCGGCGTAGTGTGTTACTGATGGTAGCCTTTGTTACTTTGGTCCCAGCTCTCTGCAGGTCATTCACTAGGTCCCCCCGTGTGGTTCTGGGATTTTTGCTCACCGTTCTCGTGATCATTTTGACCCCACGGGGTGAGATCTTGCGTGGAGCCCCAGATCGAGGGAGATTATCAGTGGTCTTGTATGTCTTCCATTTTCTAATAATTGCTCCCACAGTTGATTTCTTCACACCAAGCTGCTTACCTATTGCAGATTCAGTCTTCCCAGCCTGGTGCAGGTCTACAATTTTGTTTCTGGTGTCCTTTGACAGCTCTTTGGTCTTGGCCATAGTGGAGTTTGGAGTCTGACTGTTTGAGGTTGTGGACAGGTGTCTTTTATACTGATAACGAGTTCAAACAGGTGCCATTAATACAGGTAACGAGTGGAGGACAGAGGAGCCTCTTAAAGAAGAAGTTACAGGTCTGTGAGAGCCAGAAATCTTGCTTGTTTGTAGGTGACCAAATACTTATTTTACTGAGGAATTTACCAATTAATTCATTAAAAATCCTACAATGTGATTTCCTGGATTCTTTTTCCCCCCATTCTGTCTCTCATAGTTGAAGTGTACCTATGATGAAAATTACAGGCCTCTCATCTTTTTAAGTGGGAGAACTTGCACAATTGGTGGCTGACTAAATACTTTTTTGCCCCACTGTATGTGCTATGCTAAACTGAAGATGATGTCAGGAGTAGCAACAGTAACTAGGGACATGATCTATTTTATCAAAATGCAGCTGATTCTGTTTTTTTTTTCTGTTAGTCATACAATATGTCATATTGCAATCATGATCAGGTGCCGATTTTAGATGAGTGGCTATGGCAGCAAAGCTCTATCCACAGTCAGTCACAAACATCCAGTCACAAAGGTTTCAAACTTATACTTGGCTCTCAAGAGGAAACGACAGAAGCTATAGAACAGCAGCATAATAGCCTACTGCTGCCTGCATCTCTCTCTCTCAGTTGTGGCTATACACCTGCTGCTGGCCCAACTACAAATGTGAAAAAGAATGGCTTCTCAGACACCAGGCTCTATTTCTACTTACCATTAAGCTCCCACGTGTAGAGCATTCATGTCATTTTACCATGTTTCATATTATTCAGATGACGTGAGCTTTTGTTTGAAAAAGAAGTCTGCTGTGACAATCCCAATGAAAATTGCTGCAGCCGATATATTCTTTTCAGCCCATTCATTCTCAGTGCAAATGGTAAGCTACTACATGAAATGAAATGTTGTGTATTTAAGATGTGACACTGCAGTAGTTTGCCCTTGTAACTCTGTTTCTGCTAGATGTGTGCTATTGTTTGTGCTAACAGGCCATGAAAGTATGCTTCACATAAGCACATGTTGTGCATTTAAAATGCTTATTAGTGCTCCAGGTGGCAGTGTGTCTGATTAGTTTAAAAAGTTAAAACTCAGTCTGTAAAGTACAGTAACAAGTAACAGCTGGAGAACAGGTAGCACAATATCAGCTCAATTAAAGTCAACCTTAAAGTTAAGTGAAATCAAGAACAGTGAGGCAACACACTTATACTACAACCGTATTATGTTTGTTTTATTTAAGAAGGGACAATGCACACTAATTAACATGGGCACGTATGTCCATCATGTCAATGTGCTAGATACAGAGATACAGGCTCATTTTCATCTGCAGTCCCTGGCAGGTCGATTGTATAAAAAGTATTAAAGGAAACATAACAAGGTGATAACACAAAAGAATATCAGGGATGTGTTTCTGTAAGTTTGTTATGGAGTCTTTTTTTGCCCCCTTGTGGTCATAATTTGCTTAATGTACCTTTAAAGTAGTGTTCAAAGCATCTGTTTTCAGTTGTCTGATTGTCTGATGTCTTAGTCTCTCCTGCAGGGACTTCTTAAATGTTAAACTTCATTTAGTCCTTAGCAAAAGCAGCAACTGTTGTCACAAGAAAAATGTTTGCTCTGGTTGATTGATGACAAGCCTTAGAAGACCAGTGTTTACCTTCACATTAACTTTAAGGGCCCTCCCTAGTTCAGAAGGCATATGGAAGCAATGACAATCAAAATGTAGTGATTTAGATTGGGTGGCTTGTTGTCCTGGTGGAGGAATAAAAGGGAAAGTCTGCTAATAAAAGTTATCAGTAGGTAATTCCATAAAAAAATGTTTTAGAAAACTGTACAGTGGCTAATCGTTGGAGCAGAGCGTACACACAACATCAAATGTAATGAAAATTAGGCATTCATAAGTCTCGTTTCAGAGAATGGTCCAAATAAATGGTGTCTTACAAAATAGAAATAAACAAGGCAATGACAATAATTAAAATACATTAAAACCACACATAAAAGGTGTGCAGAATGAATATTAAATTAAAGCCACATTTCCAAAATCAGCCTCAGAATGCATCTAAATGCCTTCTAAAAATGCCCAGTGATGCTGCCTCTCTGATACACAGAAGCTCCATAACCTGGAGGCAAATGCAATAAAAGCAGCATTTCCCATTTCCTTTGTGGTAATTTTGGGGACATTTAGAAGGCATGCTGCAGAGGGCCTCAGGGTATGTGACTAGACATAAAATGATAGACAATGTGTGATGCACAGAGGAGCAAAACCATTTAGTACCTCAAAAACCATGAGGAGGGATTGAAAATCAATTCTAAAAGACACGGGGAGCCAGTGCAATGCAAGAGCATTACCGAGCTTTCATGGTAGACAGGTGTTATATGTAGACTAATTTGCTTCCTACAATAGGGATTGAGTAACATCAGACAAATATCTGAAATGTCCTTTAACTAAAAGTAAAGATCTCATCGACTGTCACTTTAAGTATTCGAAAGTGCTCAGGTCTGCACATACAGTAATTAACATGGAGGGCCGGCCATGCTGTCTTGCTGTGGCTCGGCGAGGATGGGGCTCCAACAGCCTTCAATGATAACGAGCTACAGCCAGCGAGCGGTGGGAAGCCAACTTAATCTGCACAAGTCAAGTCGGGGGAGGAATGGGCCGCCCTTTGAACCCTAGACCGGGCTGCGCTGAAAAACTGTCAGCATCAGCAAGGAACCCAGCTCCCCAAACAGGTGCACCTCCATGTGGCATACAAATGATAGCTTTCTGGGATTAGGATGGTGCTGATGCTGTACTTGTGCATTCTGCTGCTGCAACGAGATCCACGTTGGATTCTGTAAATGAGCACCCCTGATAAAATAACTGCATGAGACCAGTGAAAAAAACAACAGTGTGTGTCTTCCAGTGAAACAGAAGACTGGATCGACACTATTACAGTTACTGACAGTTAATGAAAGGCATACACTCCAAAGTAGTCCTCTGTTTACTTTAAGGAATGTAGTTCAGTCCACTTATAGCAATGGCTATAGGAGATGGTTAACTTCAGCTGCTTTGTTCAGCGGTGCAATTTTCATACTGAAATGCACCTTTACAATAAAACATCCGTGATAAAAGTCAAGTACTTTGCCCTTTCAGTTAACTACAAGCATTTGCTCTTAGTCGCAACCGCATTTCAACACACAAACTACAGCAGCATTTCTTTCACTTGAAGAAAATAAAATCTGGAAAATGATGGTCTTCCTTAGGTTCCTGTTTTGTAATACAAGTCTATAAAAATCCTTGTTTTGGCAGTGTCAGTGGCTTATAGCTGAAGAGGGTAACTTATTTAAAAATAAGTAAGTCATATTTGCTAAATCTGTCACTATGACCTGACACGAGCACATGAGACAGAAAACCTCCCCGCCCCTGCAGAGGCTTTAGGCAGCTCCCCTCCACTGCTATTCGTTTTGATTGTCTAGACAGCTGTCTCCTAGAAATGATGTTTATATAGTGCCACAGTAATCTGCAAAAGCAAATACATTTTGAGTGAAGCATAAATACGAATTACCAATTTAAGTTCTTCTTTTGTCTTGTGCTGACTTTCAAGCTGCCTGGACAGTGAATCAATCAGACTTCATCTGAACTAAAATTAATACAGACATTCATGGTCCCAACAGGATGACTTGGGATAACTTTGGGAATCCCCAAAGGGTTAGGCTTAATGTTTAATCTAGCGTTATCAGATCACATTTTTAATTTGTCCAATAATTTGGTTTATGACAATAAACCTGCACAAATAATGACATCATCATCATAAAAACATTTTTAAAAATAATTTTAAAAAGTCGTCACAGAACATAATCCAGGGGGCAATTACGTTTTCCCAAAACAACTCATTGCTAATATAGACTCTTGATTTTTGCAATGATTAACACACACTAGTAAATCATACATACAACATACTTTTATTTTTCCGTTCTATAAGCTTAACTCGTCTTGTCAAGCATGACTATATTGGATATTCAGAAAACAAAGGATATCCTTTCCAGTCACTGTCACAGTTAACAGCAGATTAAATTGAGACTTATTAGTAACTTCAGTGGTTTTGGGCTGATTTGAAAAGCTGATGAAAAATAGTTGTCCATCAATAGGCTTCCCTATAGTTAAAATGCCAAGACAGAGAGGCAGAAAGAAAATCAAATAAGAATAACAATGCTAGTGCCAAACCAAAGCATATTCTATAAACACTGTTCCTCACATGTTGCTGCTATCAAACACCTCCCTGATTTCTTTTGTTTTCACTCCGTTGCTCCAGGCTGACAGACCTCTCTCAGGCTCTCCTCTTCAGAAACAGCTGTACGCATGTTTCACCAATTAGAGGCGGGGAGCAGCCTTGGAAAACTTCTGTGTCTCAAACAGTCTATCTAGCCAGCAGCCTGCATGTCCGGCTCCCTTGTGGCCCCGCAGACTCTATATGTATCTTCCCTCTCTACACACACAACAGAATGGGCACTTGTGTATCTGTGAGTCATGTGAAAAAAAATAAAAAATAAAACCCAAAGAAAAGCCAGCCTCACTTATCTGAGATGACTGAGAGGGAGCTGGCTTAAGAAGAAACTCAAGGTGCAGGGTATTTACCATAAGACATACTGCTTTACAGTGGCAGACCAGCATTTGACCATCAAACCAATCAACCATCAAAACTATCAATGTCATTAAGAAACTAGCGACTAATTATTTTGATTAGACCCAGTGGCTTATGGTGGTAAGCCAAGCTGCTGGATAAAGTGCAATTTATAAAATGAAAATCTACAACCAAGCAATGCAGTTCAGCCTCAGTGATCAAATTAATTACATGTTAACATTCAAGGTTGACACTGTCTTGGCCTTATGGGGGCTGGTCATGACGCAGTTTAACACAATAGGTGAACAGCGGTAAGACGCTCCCATTGTTAGCAATGTTTGGAGGTGGTCATTACTGTAGTACTCCTTGTAGTATAATGGCTCTGCTCCTCTTGGAAATAAGAGGGCGGAAAAGACATTGGACTTCTGATAACTGGTTGGTGTTCTGTTACAGCTGCTGCATGCAATTTATTTAAATTCTATTTATTTTTTCATCTGTTTTTCTGCATGATGACACAGGAAACTGGTAAGAAACCTACTTAATAAGTTCCCTGGAATTGTGATCCATCTGACTGTCAACCGCATGCTGTAAATGTTTCACTTTGGACTGTAAGCAGTGTGGGGAGATTTTTTTATTTTTAACTCCACAGTTTCTCCGTTTTTTTGTGATCTCTACAGAGACAAAAATCCTGTAATGGAAAGCCCTGCAGGGGCATTTTCTACTGAGGGATGTGGGGTGAAATCAGTGAATACAAATGAATGTCTCGACAGTAGAAGCTGTCTGAAGCATCACCAGCTATCCACCAAATTACACAGCTCAAAGAGAAAAGGGCTGAGTCGAAGGACAGGGAATCATTTAAATCCCTTCATTGTAACTCACTCACATTCTTCCAGACAAGTCAATTGTTATGCATAGTGAAATTTTTTCTCTTTCCTCTCGCATGATTTTTTTTCTCTTTAACAAAAGATGCATGATGATAAATGAGCCTTGCGGTGCTTTCAGAGATGGTGTATTATATAGGCTGCAGAACACTCACCCCATGAGAGGATCCAGAGCTATTCCTTTGGGATTCAGCAGGTCTAGTTGCAGGATAGTGACGCATGTGTCCCCACCATGATCACAGACAAATATTTTGTCAGTGACGCGGTCAACAAAATAGAAGTTGCCTGTAAGCCAGTCGATAGCCATGTGCTCCACATCTGCAATGGCAAACAAAGTTTTAAATATACTGTACTTCAAATTTCCACAACACTGCCATAGAGACATCTTTAAAGACAAAAGGATGATCAATGAGCAGCAGGGGCTGTGTTATTACAACTTAAAGTCCTGAGTCAATCTCATGCAGTACTGGGAAACTACGCTTCACATAATGTAACTAATGTAAGATTTTTTGTTAAACCCTCCCTGCCTGTTAAATGTCCACATCTTTGAAACTCCATGTAAAAATTTGCATTAAAAAATATACTGACTCGCCATATAACTCTGATGACATCATCAAGACTATTTTTAATTACTTTGGAAAGCTCCACTAAGAGGCACAGAAAACGTCATAAAAGAGCTTTTCATGACTAGTCCACTAATCTTGGAGTGTAGAATTGGTGCATGACCTCTGACAACTGTGATTGGCTGAAAGGTCTGCATTATGTTTTTGTAAAGGTCAGTACAGCCTAACACCTCTGGTGCAGGTGTTCTAAATGAATGCACCAGTATTAAACTGCAGGTAATGCAACAAAAGTTTAGGCTTTGACTCAAAGCCTCAAAAAAGTGATGAATAACCAGTGAAAAAAAAATTTCATGTCAAACTTGACTGATCGACTAAAAGGAGGGAAAAGAGCACATTTGAAGTAGCAAGGCTGGTGCTGGTTTGAAGGACAGCTGTAGGGGAAAGGTGAACGGCTAAAACAGCCGAGGCTAACCTGCCCTCAGTCACACAGATAATGACAAGATAGAGCTCACAGGTGAGAGTGTGAGAAAGAAAAAAGGGAAAAAGGAAGCGAAAGAGGGCTGAGCATGTGTGTTTGAGAATGCTGGGTGATGTGTATCTCAGCTGAAAAGATGCATCGCTCCTCTTTTCTTGTAGGTGAGAGTGGTCACGATTTGGGAGCAGATAATCATTTAAATTTGTCATAAAAGTGAGGAAACTGTAACAGAAGGAAACTATGAGCAGCTGAAAACGTACGTTGTAGACTTTGTTGTGTTCTTATTTCCTGTTCCCGAGTGAATCCACGCAGATTCCTCGTTTCAGCACAGCGGAGTTGCCCAGAGGACTCTGTAGACAGAAACCAGCATACATTTTCCTGGTTGTGCTGGAAATCCAATGCCAGTGTTCCATTTACACTCAGAGACCTCAGGGGCTGGAGGCCTGTTCCATTTAGATGGGTGATGACAATACGATCTGAACCACCAAGGAGAAGCATTGGACGGGTTTCACCAGGATCTGGAGTGAAAAGAGAAATATGGGAGGTATTATTTTGTTTCTTTATTTCAGTGGCACACAGAGATACAAGAGACCAGCTGACCTCAAAGAAAGAAAAGATTACTTTTTTAAAAAAAGGAACATAGAGAAAATTATTTCAGCATGGACCTACTTGATGGCCAACATACACAGACAAAGAGAAGGGGAAAGAACAGAAACAAAGAAAGACAGCAGGCATGCCTCCTTCAGTGTCAGAGGTGGAGAACAGGAACTGCACACAGACCCAAAGAAAGAAAGAAAGAAAGAAAGAAAGTGGATGAAACACCACCAAAATAGTCAGACAAAAAATGTTTTTCAAAGCTGATTGATTTGAACTAACAGAACATAGTGAGAAACTTGAGTGACGAATGTGACTTTTTCCAAGCCACTCTCTCCTACTGTGAGCCAAGGCAGGACAGTCCATGGTGGTAAAACTGAGATAAGCTGCTTTATGGGCTTAATTGACCGTGCACATTCTCTGACATCAGGTTCAACCCCTAAAATAGGGCCCTTATTTATCCCGATCTTCCACACAAGTTCAAGTCAAGGGCTGTTCCCCTAATATAGGCAATAAATCAGAATGTCTGGTCACATAACTGCTTCCCCTTATCCCACTGAATCAACTTTTAGTAGTCAGACATTTTTCTCCCGCACTAGGGGACAGATGGGGTTTTGATCATGCTGACAGAGGTCTGTCCCGACTTGTAATTAAACATGGAAAATGCTACCTGATGGACCAATAATGGCAAAAAAAAAAATTAAACAGACATCATATTTCAAAATTCAAAAATACTGTACACAAAAACTAGTGTAGAGAGTGTTTTTTGTTTGTTTGTTTGTTTGTTTTTTGCTCACATGCTTATAAACACAAATGCTTGAAGATATTAATTTAAATAAATGTCTGTTAAGTCACTATATGTCCAAATGAGTCAACCTATAGTACACTGATGAAAGCCCTTGCATTTGTCATCCATTTGTGTTTTTTCCCTGACATTTTATTCAGTCTCTGCTAGCGTTGTGAGTAAACGGTTACTATGGCAGAACAATTATAGACAAGATCGATGACTACAGTCGACGAAACTAAAACTGAAGAGCGGTCCAAAAACACATCTGCAATTACCAATTATTGCTAAAGGTACCATAAAGGCAATAAAATAAAAATCTACAATAAAAAAAGCCCCACTGAAATGACAATGAGTGATCCATTTTGCAGTCAAAATCGATGTGTTCCTTTTCCTCGCTCTGAGAGGCCTGTCTGTGTTTGTGTCTGACAGGAGAGCAAGAGGAAACAAAGGTAAGGAACTTTTAAGCTCCGTAACTTAAAACTACAGTCGTTAGGATTTAGAATAGAGCTGACCTAGCTTTAAAAGCTTTGGAGTGAGTATATGTTCCAGGTCCCTTCCCCTCTCTCTACGGTGCACTCCAGCTCGCCTAATTCTACTGCTTACTTCTTCATTGTTCTTCTTCTGTTCACTTATCTTTAATGTAAAGGGTTGTTTTGTTGCTGTTTGGTCATTCAGTTGTTGTTTGACCAAGCAGCTAACAGATTTCAGCAGTGCACTTTCCCCCAGTGAGCACTTGCCATGTGCAAATACATTTATAACACTAAGTGATTTGATTGGCTTTCCCATCTGCATAGACAGACAGGGTAATGCAAAGTTCGGTTGTGTCACCATGAAACCAAATCAAGTACAATATACATGGTTTTATCAGAAACCTTTTGGTTTTTGATTTTTTTAAAACACAGGTCATTTGATTTACAAAGATATGTTTGCTAAAGCAGAGAAAAAAAAGCCAAAAGACCAAAGACGAATTGATTGAGCAGTTATTTCCTGTGCACCCAGAGCCTGTTGTAGAGTATTCCTCTGTGCCATAGAGTTCCATTGTTGTACAGAACTATTAAAAACACATCAGTGACTTACACCGTTGCACTGCGGTGACTTCATTTCGATTAACCTGGGCATTGTGGTTTATTTTGAGTCAATCCCACAAACACCCTGCTGCTGCAAATCCTCACTAGCACATCAAATATGTATTCATTTGCAGCTGAAAAATACTCACAACAAATGCAGTCTTTACTCACCAGGAGCACTAAAAAACTGCTGTGTGGCCTTTTAGGAAATTACTTTTGATAAAAAAAAACAACAAAAAAAACCAATATATTTATTATGCATTTTTGATTATATAATCCTTAAACAGAAAATAAATGGGGACAGTGTGGGAAAGCTTGTAAGTATTTAAATACATACTAGGTGACTGAATTAATGATACCGGGAAGAGCATTGTCAGGCAGACATGAAAACCACGAGGGTGTTGTTGAGTCAGATTTATGACACATATAGAATATTAAAAAAAATAAATAAATACAACTTCTGCTTTAGTCTGGGCCAAATGAGAAGAGATGAGATCAAGATTAAATGCCCAGAAAGAACACTTGTGCTGCAGACTTTTGACTTCAATCTTACACTCAACACGTTAATATGTTTTTCATTCCCTGTTGCTCCTCATCCTCTAGCCTCAGAGAGCTCTATCTGAAAATTATATTCATGAGCTTTTACAACTAATGGTAATCCCATAGTTATCCCAGTACCACTATCACTCTCTGCTAAATTAATATTAATGCATGTGAGCATTGGGTTCAGTTAAGTTTATGGGTAATCATATTCAGTTTATTCCTGGTAGGACACCAGTCACATTGATTAAAAGCTGCAACAGTGGTGTTCTCCCCAGCTAGGTGTGTTGGGCCTCCAGCTATTTTCAACCCATATATGCCATAGTGACAACACCCTAAAAAAATCTGCTTCACTTTACGGTTCAGTGCACAAAAATATACCGCGTGAGGTTAATCTTGTTTAGTTGCGGATGGTGGACCACCAAAACACAATACCTCTTTTGCTTGTTTTATTTCTAGGTAGGCTGTTTTACTCATCAGGACAGATTTCTTACCAGTATCAGACATTAACATAAATCAGGGTGACGCTTGGTATTGTCTCCACACAAAATACTCCAGACTGCTCCCACTTAAAATCTCATGCTCATTAATTTTATCATTATCCTGGCCTGACCACATCTACCCATTCCCATGTGGGTGATAGATGTGGTCACTGCTAAACCACATTAATCTTGCCCTACTAACGCAAGTGAGCACAGAGGCGATGATAAGCTGGGATTCCACTCTGGTTGAAGAAAACCGCCCCGTTTATTATTAGAAATGAAACATACACACTATGCAGATTATGTTGTCTCCGAATGCAAGTGTGCCGCTCACCTTGTTTGGCTGTGCAAGATATCCTGTCAGGCTGCAGGATGTATCCTTCTGTGCAGCTGCATCTGTATGACCCGTAGGTGTTCGTGCAGGTTTGGCTGCATGCGCCGTACATGGAACATTCATCATGATCTTATGGAAAAAAGGAAGAGAGTCATTTGTAACAAATTAGGTGTGCTCAAACATGACCCAAATACATAAAGTATACTTAATGTGGCCTCACTCTGACACCTCAGGCATAATTACTTTTACAACCAAGGAGCCTTTTTTTTGGAGCTACCCGGTACACCACCCGTTCCCACGTCCTCCCTAAACAGGATCAAATTCACGAAACAGTGCTACTTTGCTAAACCCCTTCCGCAAGCATAATTATGCAATTTTATGCCATGTCGTTGGTGCAGGGTATGTGCAAGTCCAAGTAAGACACTACAACTCTCTTTGACAGCGAAATCCTGTCTTCTTTACTACATGTCAAAAATCAGACCTGTGGTTCCTGAGACACAGGAAAATTGTGTGCTGTATATATAGCATGTGTGGATGTGTGTGTGTGTGTGTGTGTGTGTGTGTGCATGTGTGTGATGTGTGTGTGTGTGTGTGTGTGCATGTGTGTGTGTTAATGTGTGTGTGTGTGTGTGTGTGTGTGTGTGTGTGTGCATGTGTGTGTGTTGGGGTGTAGATGGTTCTCAGACATGTTCTCATACCCAGCACCTGGCGACAGGGGTTGCCTGCAGACAGATTTCCTCATACAAGAGGCCCTGCCTCTGCACCTCCTGCTTATTCATTTGAAGGAAGTCTGGCTGAGGGCAAAAAGAGAGATTGGTGTGGGGAAGAGGAGGGGAAAGACTGGGGGCGGGGTGGGAGGAGGGCTCTATGGCAGGAGGCCCCCCTGCTAGCACAGCTGAATCCTACCTCTGCAGCTCGTCCCGTCCTCGCCGACCTCAAAGCCGTCAGCACAGAAACAGAAGGTGCCGTTTCTCGTCATGACGCAGCCGTAGCGGCAGCGGAGCTCGTGGCAGGCTGACAGGAGTTCTGCAGGGGGAAAGAGACGGAGAGAGCAAAGTGAAGACTGGGGAAGGGTATGAAAGGGTAGGTGGAATGGGAAATCAATTTTTGATTTGGGAAATTACTTTTTGGATTTTCCCATTATTGTCGCCCCTTTAGCCACTGCTGTTCCTTTGTCACAAGTTTGAAAAAAACAGAGTCTCCATGAACTACCAAATGGGTGAATATATTGTGAAGTATTATAAGATTTTTGAAATTTAAGTATTACACACTTCACTACAGGAAGGAACTGAAAAACAAATGTGTTAATTAGTCACAGAAGACAGACAAGGTGGAGTGTAAAAAGTAATTCTTATACTATAAAGTTTATGACACTAAACTGTAAGTTTTATGAATTCCATTTAAGTTGCGATCCGGTGATCAAAGACTCCTGATGAGTATGATTAAAACTTATTACCAGCGTTGCCTTGTAAAATCAGGATGTGACACGTTGATTGACGTTGATAGCAGCCCGCAGGAAACGCCAACGTTGTCATTTCACATGCACTTTCTAAATGTTGTGATTGGTGAGGATTCTCTGTATGGCATGAAGCTTTACACAGAAAAGAACAAAGAGCAGCTAATTATGGCGTGATGAACGTTCAACAGAATAAATGGCACAATTGAAAGTATAACCCTCAAAACAAAGCTTTAATTGCACAAAGATTGATATGCCACCGCTGAACATTAATTAATGTCAACTTAGCCCTGAAGATAAAGGCTTGCATTGATTGTCCTTGGTCTTTCCTGTGCAAACCATTTCAAGACATAAAATGCAGCAGCAGCAGACCAAATCATTTCTTGACAGGGTGCGTTTACATTCAACAGCGCAGTGGGAACTGAAAGACAATCAAAGCTTCACTCATCATTACTTTGTGAATGAAAACGTAGACTTTGGTTTAGATTTTTAAGGGTTGGAATGATGTGATGTCAGTGGATCAGACAGTTTTAAACCCTTGCTGATTTATCAGAAGTCCATTTTTCATTACAGTATCTAACTTTCTTTTAGCTCACTGACACATCGAGATGAATGGTGCAGTTGGATTGTTTGGAGAGCAATGTATAAATCTCAGTGAGTGCTTGTCGGAGACCAATATGTCAGCTGATAATCATAAAAACAGTTTGTAAGTGTGGGGAAAGAAGAGTATAGCAATGAAATGTGGTGAGTAACTGTTGACTGACTAACAAGTCAGAGGCATGGGGCATTGATGCACACTCCTCATCTTCACTCAGGTTAAACTGTATTTATTAAAATTAAAGGGTTTTTATTAATTTAGCAATAAAGGAACCAAAGGAACAGTCATAAAATGCTCACAGCTGAGAAGGTATGAAGTGTGCAAAATGCTGTTCTTGATATTAAAATATTCAGACTGTAAAATGATGGCCCTGTCACCTTTCACAGCTTCAGAGAGGGCTGAGATGGAGCCAGGGGGGTGAACCTTCTGTGCATTTGGTTTTCATATAGCCTACGGAGGCGTTTTGAGTGACAGGAGGAAGTGGAAAATGAATGAATTTTCATTTTTTTGCGAGGTAATAGAGAGCAAGCAAACACAGTGGTATAGAGATGGTAAATGACCAGTAGAATTTGGTCTTCAATGACCAGAGAGAGCCTGCTTGTATTTATTAATACTCTTTACTGGATCATAGTGGTGAAATGATTCTGCGGGTAGCATAGAGCTGGAGCTAAATAAACCTCAAAGAGAATCTGGAAACAAACTATTTCAGACATGTGTGGCATTGCATGTCTGTGTTTAAAGGATATGATGTTGACATTAATCATTCTGTGGCAATTCTAATCGCCATTTATTCATCCCCAGGAAGAAGTGTGACTGTCAGGTACACCTGGAGTTTTTGCTACACTATAAATGTTTAAGCATTTATCCAAAGTTGAAGTTTAAAGACACGACAGAAAGTGGACAAAATAAGACTCAGTTCTAGACAAGGCATGACAGAAAAGTATTAGAGACAGACAAATTATGTTTTGAGGAGGTCATCAGATGTTTATTTAAATGAATAATGTAATTCATGTATCAAAAGACATCTCATCCTGTAGAGTGATTTCAAACCTGTAAACACGTGTATGCTGCTCTCGCTCTGTGTGAAAAAAAATCAGTACTGTATGGGGCCAAATTGTTCTCTAACTGCTGAAAATACCCCAGTTTCAAACTGCAGAGAAAATGGAAGTTCCCATCAAAGCATGCTGGAGAGATTCTCACAAAAGGCAAGTCATTTTTAGACCCACAAAACGACACACACACAACATAATTTTAAATCACCAAACAAATGAGGACGATAGACCCTAACAATTCCAAAATGTCTATATTAAGGCCTGTGTTACATGTTAAAGTGTAGATGTTGTGGTTCCTGTTTGAAAGCTCGCTACACTCATATAACAACTGCAGATATAACTCTGTCTCTTAAACATTATGTTTATGGGCAACTAATTTGCATTGGTTTTGCAGGAAATATAATGCTGCCAGATTACATTTTTTTCATGCAAGTAAAGACAAAGCGTTTTTGTGGATAGGAAGGCTCATCTCAGCACTTCACAGCTGTTGACTGAACCAACTTTTTGAAAAGCTCAAAAGTGCATTATGTTGAAAGCTTCATAGTTAACTTCCTATATCTATACTGCCTTACAGCTCTCGCTGTGTTTGTGCTGTACACCTGTGGTGAAAATATCACATTTCAGGAGCTCATTACTTCCTACTGTATACTTTAATTTAAGGAGATTTGTTTTAACTTCAGGAGGATTTCATGTCTCCATGACAATGAAATGGAATATATGGATCTATGGATGTGGAGAGAAATCAGCATGCATAAAAATATCCATATGAAGATACACATACTGCAAAAGTGTAATAAAATGAATGAAAACAAATGTAACTGTTAAAACATAGCTTAATGTAGGCAGCACTGAAATAGTGTGGCACTAATTATGACATAACACAAAACCAGTGCATCTATCTTGCTTTGCCATACAGAGGTAAACTAAATTAGAACATAATTTTTCAGAAATTTTCCCATAGACATTAATTTCTTTCAGATCAGAACACACTCAGAGCACAGTCATTCTATAGATCCAACCAAGGTTTGTATGGTAGCTATAATAATATGTACTCTATTGTCCCCTTGGGGGTCTTGTTATTGTATACGCAGGCCTGAAATACACACATGCATAAAGATCAATAGACATGTATATTAATGTGGAGAGATGCCAGGGTGATGGCGCTTTCACACAGCACAGTGCCCTGAGCAGTTGTGGGGTTGGTGCCGTGCTCAAGGGCATCTCTGCAGTGCCCGGGAGGTGAGCTGGCACCTCTCCAGCTACCGCAGGCTGAGCTTCTACTGCCCCACATTTACCTTTATTTTCAGCCCTGCTCATATAGTCCTGGTTTCTGTTGTCTGGATGACTGGATGTTTTGAAAGTTTATACCATAATTCACTCTTGAGCGACGCCGTAGCTGCAGCTAACAATGAGAGTTTCCCACCAATCATGTCGCTGACAGCCACAGCTGAAAAGTTGTTAAAACAGGAAAACTACATACTGTACTATAGGCTGTCTTGTGTGCAAGCTAAATGTCATGTAGGTCACTCCATCCGCTGCTGCTTTTAAACCACTTTTTCTATAAATATGAGCCGCTGGCTGGGAAAGCACAACATTCATGTCAAACTAATTCAGAAGATGAGGATGTGTTTGGGTTATTTTGGGTTTTATGGAGTGAGATCGTGCTGGTCATATTGGGGTGGAATAGAGAGCAGCACTCCAAGGCAAAGTGGAGCCACGTAAAGCTCTACAATGATATGACAAAACAGTGAATACAATCAGCCATCATGATGGCAATGGCTGGGGAAAAGGCACAGGTTGACAATAACCAGAATTACACCCACCTACAAAGAGCCACATGCCAGTAAAATGTGTCTGCTTGGATGGATACATTGTCACTGGCTGCTATCTTTCTGAGACATTAGCATTTGAATGGATCAGTATAAACAGACTCTCTCTGCCCCTTCTGACTGCCATGCACTTTGAATATACTGTATGTCAATCAAATCAAAGGAAAACAATGGCTTTGTATGAAACAGTTTCCTGACAGGCTGCCAGTTATAAAGGCCCAACAGAGGTGTAGAAAATCTGCATTCTCAAACCGTAGCCTTTCTGCTAACTTTAAAACAAACTGTGGGCTATTTGTTTGAATTGTCATGCAGACCCGAAGCGGGACAGAAATTGACAGGAAGTAGGCAAAAATAGACTAGAGGATGTGTAATAGTTATGTGTTAGTTTGTAGATGTTACTGCTACACAAGTTCTGATCCAAACACTGCATTTCCATTTGGTTACATTCCCTCTTTATATGAATGTCTGCACAATGCAAAATGTGCACGAAAATGCTGCTTGGTAAGAACATTTTGAGGTTGTAGGTAAAAAAAAAATTGTCAGCCCTTGACGGGTGGGTCAAAAACTAACACTGCTTCCAGCCATCCCTGTTTACTTGATCGCAAGCTTGTGTGTGGACCCCATGTGACCCGTGAATTATTATTCATCGCGTGGTATGGTAACTAGCACGCTTCCCTGTTGTGAAGCAGTATGCAAAATGACTACATGCTGGGCTGGAGATATTCAAAGCTAATCCTTATATCTGCTCAAAGACGGCAGATGATCAGCTTTCCCTCTTGGCAAACACAGAGTGCTGCAGGGATTGAATATCTGCCACTGAGACTATGAGAGATATGCTTTAAACATATCTATAGCTATGCAGTGCTACCTCTGAGAACATGAGTCAGTAATGAAGTGCATGTCACAGTCTTGATACTACGGTCTGCAGTATGTATGTGTAAGAAATATGCTTCACAAGAGGTGAGAAGCAAAAGTCCCTACTTCAGCATTTAGACATTTAGAAGTTATTATTATCATTAAATACTGGCGTTAATGAAAGCGTCTCTTATGTGCCACCTCCTGCAAATGAGGAAAAATACAGCCGTGAAAGAAGCTATCGCAAGAATAGAGTACAATCAAATTATGAGTCGTAACCACAAAGATGTCGTGAGAAACGGTACACATAATTTGCTCTATTATCTTCTCTGAAAAATATAATGAGTGCACCTTGAAAGAAACGACTGCTGAAGTTCAGAGCACATGCAGCAAAGTTCATGAGCAAACAGATATGAAACAGTAAACAGTACGAGCCTAGTCATTCCATACCCTTTCACAGTGTAGAGAGCTGAAATATGCGGCCACATATCAGTCTGAAACACAGAGGCATATGCATTCACCACAGCAAGCCCAGCCTAATTTGCAGTCTACAGCAGTCTAATTTGCTCTAATCAGATGTATCAACAGAATGATTCTAGCAATTGGAGAAAATTAATTCCATCTGTTTTCACATTATGCCCCGTAAAAGAAAAAAAAAGAAAAGAAAAAAAACCTGAAATATGCGAAGCTCAGAGGTGGTTCTGCTGCTTTGTTACAGGTACAGAAAGTAAGGATTTGCAATGTCAGTAAGTCTCTGGCAGACTGTCCAGGGCCAGAGGGTCCAGTTTTTACAACAGAGAGGGGGGGCAGCAAAGTTGGAGCAAAGATACAATTGTTGCATATAGAGAATGGTTAACTTATTATATAAAATAATGTAATGTGTAATTTTGAGATGAGAGTCAGGCCATGTACTGATGTACTGCGTGTCATGTTAACAATCGATGCAATCAATACAGTAATTTTTTTTTATGAGATGATAAATAAAACAATAGAAAAAAATCTGATTCTTTTAGAAAATCAGTATCTGCAGTACATAATCAATATTTCATTTAACTTTTTATATTTGTTTAAAATTACCAAAAAGAAGCAATTTCAGTTTGTGTTTCTTTCTGCAATGACTTAGTGTTCTTCACTCAGTATACATTTCTGGTTCTCAATAGACTGGCTGTAAATTAATTCATCTCCTGCAGTATCTGTGGGCAAGGACACTAGAAGTGGTTTGCAATATCCCTTCAGTTCCTGCACTTTGTGCATTTTGCCTCCATACATTGCTCTGTGCCATTCGAATCACAGAGTAACGTACAAAGTGCTCACAGTTACAGGACTGCCTGCTGCCGTGAGTTTGTATGAATCAATGAAAGGCAGCTGCCACTAGCTTACACAAGTCTGAGCTGTGCAGCAGCTGTAACTGGGCAGACAATGTTATAACATGACCTGAAAGCAGAGTTTAGCTAGGCTTAGTTCGCAGGCCTACCTTAAAAGCCTCAACTTTACGAGTGGAGTTCCAACTGAACCATAAATGGCTCCTCGTAAATGCAAGAGAGGGAAATAGGGAACTGCTAACAGTAAATTGTTGACAAGGGCAATGATGTGCTCTAGTCTGTGGTGCACCATGAAAGTTGAAAGTCTGTCTCCAAGCAACTTGGAATGTCAACATGGGACGCTCGCCAAGACGCCTGAATCTTAGACACTGTTCTCACAAATGCATCTTTAGAAAAAAAAATTAACAACATGCACAAAAGTTGGAATATAATAAATAATTTATTATACTGCCTTACACAAAATTAAGGACATTTCAATTCATTCACTATTATAGCATTGAATGTTTGTCTATTAAGGACATCAAATTTCCTTCTCAGCGTCACTCAAACAAAAAGTCACAGATCCATCTAACAGACCACTTGAGCAGAAGTTTCTCAGACTCTCCACATTCAGCCACACAGATGGTAGAGTATGAATGGTGAGTGTGGCACTGTTCCGCTGCCAATACCAACAAGAAGCCTCACCATGGGCGAGAAAAGACGAACCCAAGGCTAACAGTCAGATTGCCCCATCTGGCCTAATTATGGCTTCCCTTTAGGGATGGCCATGGCCTTTGTCTGTGAATAGGCAGCCTTTCCCTAAAACTTTGTTTGCAGTCAAGGCCTGCAATTAATGTGGGGCCAAATTAAGATGCAAACCCCACACAGAATGGGTACACCCATGGCTGGCTCAAGGATCTTTAATGAGTGGATTTCCCACACATGAATCAGGAGCTTAACCCATTCTGTGGCTCTGTGGCTGTGGTTGGTATCCTCTGGGTGGCAGGAATGACAAGATTGATTCCACAACCATGAAACTGGGTCACAAATTCCCCGGGGTTCAAATATTCAAGAGTTTCCAGAAGTGTGTGCAGGGAAATATTATTTGTATAAGATGTGCGATGATTGCAGTGACACAATTTATTGACAAGGCTTTAGAAAGTTATCTGAGAAGCTTAAGTGTGTCAGCTTTGATGTGACACGGAGCTGTCCGGATGGTCTAGAAGGTATAATTTTCCCAAGAAATTGAAAGATACATCCGAAATAAATGTGTAGTTTTCGAAAAATGTAATCCTGTAGCTCAAACTGGGGCTCAAATGTGACAGTAAATGTTGTTAATCCCTCAAAGCACAATTCGCTGAGGGATTTGAGAACTGGTGCACTGCCAGGCTTCTGACATGCCCTTAAATATTGGAGGAAACATCATGGGTGTGGGTGTCGAAATCTCCCAGCAAACAATGAAATTTTAATTCTAACCACTCCTGAGGAAGAAAATCCGCTGTAATAGGATTTGATGACACCAGATTGTTTCCTCATATTAGAGAGAGTAATGATATGAGTGACAATATCTTGCCAGACTGTGGAACAACAAAGTGAGATGCATGAAATATTGATTACCAGTGTCTGCTGTTATTTATATAGTACGTAGTGGGGACTGGCAGTCATTCCTAGCCAGTGTTACCAGGAAAAAAAAAAAAAAAAAGATCTGGGACTTCAACTCCTCAAACAGCAAAGCGAAATCTGAAACAACATTCAAAATGAGTTGAGTTTAATACATGTAATACTTCAACAAATTCCTTTGAAATTATCTTTAAATCATCTGATGCATCCGTATCGAAAGCAGAAGTAGGAAATAAATCACTACCGAAAATTACAACCTCATCTTCCTGGGAAAAGTGACTGCAGCGAGGAAGAATAACACACTAAAAAGCCCGGCACATTGCAGAGTACCACCGGAGAGAGGAGAGCGATCGCTTTGACTACTTACTGTAAATGTTCCATCCATTAGAGGGGCAAAAATTTAATAAATATGCTAATATGTTACAATCTACAAGGCTGGTTGGCAGCACATTTTCAACCTACTGAGAAACACAAAAAAAAAACTATTGAGCTGTATTCATGGCTAGTCATTTCAGAACAAGAGCATCACTTATCACAAGCTCTTTCACCCTGGAGAAAAGTGTTTGTTTGTTTGAGTTGTCGTAATGAAAAGTTAATCAAGTGAGATAATTGAATGTTGTTCGGCGACAGGGGGTGGGAGGGAAGGTGCATGTTTGACAATGTTTATTTTTCAGAGGCTTTATCATAACGAAATAAAGAAAATATGTACTAATGTTTTCTGTATTTTTGTGTCTGTGTGTGTCAGAATGTCAGAGTGAGAAACTATAAGAAAAAACGATTACGTGCGTGTAAGAAAAATAAGATGAACCAAGGAGACAATGCTTTTTTACTTTCACATCAGTGATGAGATTTTTCTTTCTTTCTTTTTTTTTTTTCTGCTGCTTTCCTGCCAATGCACGAAGAAGGCAACTATAATTCAAATCCACAAATTGCTTAAATCAGTGCGTTCTCTGCAGAGGGCAAACACATTGCCTTTGACAAGTTGTGCTATGATATGGAAATCATCTCTGCGTTAGAGTCCAGATTACCCTTACGTGGCAGAAATAGATCCATATATTTTGGAGTCAAGTACATTAGAGATCCTGTTAGAGCAGAGCGCAGGGAGAGGCGGCCGCATCTAATCACTGTAACATCCAGCGCCATTCACACGATTCATTTTGCTGACGATTTTTCAGTTGGAGTGAATGAGACTGGCACAGGTGAAAGTCCAGTCATATATTTAATCACAGCCAGCTACACTGTCTAGGAAGCAATTTGTGATATTGTTTGTTCTTTCCTGTTTCTCCTCTGTCCACCTTGTTATTAATTTTACATGTCATTTTTTAGCAGATTTGGGCCAATCTGCTCTGAGTCAGTGTCTCCGGACTTGGATTTTGGAGAAGACCAAAAAAAGACTGTAAGTGCTTTTGCACAAGAAACTGTCTCTGTGACAGTAAGTCCAAATATGAAGTTATCATCCTGGTTATCATCATGAATATGATGATGGTGTCATGTATATTACCTCATTTAAAGAAAAATCTGTAATTTGATGTGTCTAGTCTAGTCAAACTAGTGTCTAAGCATACAGTGGAGGTGAACACTGAAGAAAACTTTAATTAAAAATTGCTATTCTTCTGATAAATATTGTAGTTTTCTGTGGGAATGAGTTTGGGTTACAAAAACAGGACGAGCTGTTTAACTGAGGGATTCTGACGACTCTGACATCTTTAACACACAACAGCTGTTGAGCTACCTGCTAACCACAGGGGATCACCTGTGCAATCATCTAGATAGTTTAAAAAAGGCTCACCACTCATTTATGACCAGGAGAAACACAAAGCCCAATTCTTTTTTAGACATCAAAACGTGTTTCTTCCTCCACAGAATCAATCAGCATCTTTGCCAAGCATCAATAATACGGACTCCAGTGTGCACAGAGCAAACCAGAAAACAGCCAAGAGTTTCTCAAGACAATTAGTTACAGCTGAGTCCATTTGCTTAGACTTTAGACTGTATTACTGTCATTACAGTGGATACAATTAACAGTCACTGGCTTAAGCTTCAACTTTTCCTTGCTGCAGCCTGTTAAGACACTGTTAATTATGTAAAATACGGGTCTTGTGATTTGGAAATTGCATTCTTTCAAAATTGCAATTTTACGTAACTTTTACACCAGTCAAACCATGTCACCAACCTTAAAGGGTCATCATCTAGAATAAGATTTATTACTTTTCACATGCATTATAACCAAGTAACATAAGTAGGCTAAACTTGAGTAATGCACTCTTTACATCCCCTTCCCCGACTTCACCTGCAATGGGCATGATTCTTACATTACCTTAGCAATACGTAGGGAGGGGTTAACACCAAGCACTATAGTTCATTTTGCTCATAAGACCCAGGTCTGCTGATGTCTCAACTGATGCAGCAAATTGTTTCATACGTAAGCCATAACAGTGGGACTGAAAGAATTCAGATCCACAAATTTTAACAACCGTAGAGGCACATGGAGAGAATTACAGTTCATTCAGGCAGCGCACGCGAAACAAATTTCGACAGTGTAGATATTAGACAGTTGATACAGAACATTGATCCACACTTAAAGGCTTAGCACAAAGAGAGAGCAGAGCCATTTGGGAACAACAAACTTCCCCACTGGGCGAAAACCTGAAAATGGGGGCCTACAGAGGGATGAAATGGAATAGTGAGCGCCAGCAATAACTGCGGCAGCTATGCTTGTGTTGTGAGCAGTGAAGCAGCCCTTTCATTGGCGATGAGAGAGTGAGCACATGCATGACAGCTTAAACAGAACACTATATTAGAGTAGGGCTTTGGATATGGGTATACAGTGTGAGTCAAGTCACTGTCACACTGTGATTTTTGCAGTGCGACTGGAACTGTCTGAACTAGCTTCACAGGCTTTTTAATGCTGGAGGGTTAACAAAGCATGAATTATATCTATTGTGTGCTGTTTTTGTTAGTCAAATTGACCTGTTTTCTGTGTGAGCAGGATTTTTTTCTGTTCTACCCTTCACCATCTCCCAATGAGGATGACCAATTCTGCACTAAATGTCAAGTAATCATGGGCTATTACTAAATGAGGTTAGTAATGATGAATGTAATGGTTTCAGCCGAGCTTAGTCAGGGACAGAAATACCAGAGTACTTATTAGTGTGTTGTCTAAATTTCAGTAGAAGTGAAAGACATTGTGAACTGTATGTCTCTCTCATATTAGCAGTCACCTCCTACATGTATAACTGCTCACACGTGTCTAACCTGCTTAAATTAAGCATTCACTCAGAATTAGTAAGAGCTACTGTGAGAAAATAAAGCATTTGAGTTTAGATAAAGAAGCAGAGAATAATCTGCCAGCACTAACTGCCATACAAAATCAATAACTAAAATGTTTGTTGATTAAGTCTTTGTGCTATTTTGTCAAAAAAAAAAAAAAAAAAGATAGCAGCACAGTACTTTTTACTGAGTATTTGAAATGACCGTCATTCTAGTCTAACACTGATAAAATTGTGATACATAAAAAACTAATCACAGCAGATTTATCTATCTATATTTAAATATATGTGGCCTGGTATTTCTGGCAGTAATCATAAGTAACATATATTTTAATGTGAATCTACATATAACATGTTTATGCCCTTCAGTGTCATGCTGCACTGAGAAGGGCACAGACATATCACATGAATGGGCAAAGCCCTGCATTTCAAGGTCAGAAGAACAACTGCTTATGCCGGTGTACTGCCATGAATATTTAGCCTGGGCTATGATGTTTTTATCACCTGCACATGACTCATAAAAACTTAATGTTGATGATCTCTCTGGGCTCTAAAACAGCTATATTCACTTTTTTGTTTAGAATCAATGATACAACATGGACAGAAAAGTTATGATATACTAGTTTCAGCGTGCAAATAATTAAAGCATATACTGAACAGCATATTCTGATGTCCGAACTCTTAGTTTTGGTTAAAGTGTTGCAGTCTATCCACCACTAATATTACTTACTGTGGTAAGCAAAAGTCACAATAAGCAGTACCAGGAGGATGCAATTCAATAAATGGAGCCCTGATGTTGTAATCAGTAAAAAACATGACAAAATGAGGACCCAAATTTCAACAAATAATATAACCTGTTCAAATCTGTAGGTAATGCTCAGACAGCACTTAAGACTATAACCAACCTGCAGTGGAAACAGTGAACAGTAAATGAAGTGTAAAGCAAAATATCCCTGGGTTTTTATCAGTTATGTAATTTCCAGCACTATATATAGTCAAGTCTACATCACTGACATTCACTTTGAGACAGCAATGTGACAGCAGCCGGCATCAATCTATCTTTGATCTTTGATGACACAGCTGAAAATCATGATACAGTCTCCAGCAAGATTGCACATAACAGATTTTTTTTTTTTTTTTAAATGGATTGCGAACCCGAGAGCTTAGTACTGGCAAATATTTAATTATTTTGTCAACCTGGTGTTTTTGCACAACAAAAACCTTTTTGAGTTACCACTTAGAAATGTAACACATTTTGGTGTAAAAGGGAAGACATTGAGCAAACAGTGTGAACAGAAATGGATTAAGACTGGAATCAGAATTAAACTTTCTTTTCTGAATCTAGGAGAGGCCAATGCCAAGCCATACGGGTTGACAAAGTCTCTAAATTCAGTTTGTAAGCAGCCACAGGCTGTTCCTTTTATTCACCATGTTCATTTGGAAGAAATTTCTGTGTTCACTTTCTGAGACCGCCCTAAAGATAACATGTGAAGTCTGAAGCTGAATTGTGTTTATTTAAGTCTGACATTTGTCTCCCTCAATACAAGCGGCGGAGACTTCAGAGATCCCACGGCACAGCCATGAGCGAGCGATTAAGAATGAGCAAGTTTCCTGAAGGTGAACGAAAAGAGTTTGGTGTTTTCCATCTGGGCACCTTCATATCAAGGCCTCTCGGGATGTTCAGCATGTATATTCATAAGAGGTGGGCAGGGAAGGGAGGGGAAAAAAAGTTTTGTAAGAGACCCAGCTGGTTTCCTAAAACTTCGCTTTGGTGACCTCAATTTCTCCTGCTTCCCAGTGAGTTTGGTCTGTCCGTGTGGGACTAAGCAAACTGTACAGTGCGTGTCCCTGAGTGAACCTAAGCAGAAGGTTGGCGCCATACAAACTCACAGAGACCGTATGTGATATCCTTAAGTAGAAATTAAAAAAAAAAAAATTAATTAAAAAAACGGGGAGAGAAAATATATTCAGTTTTTTCTTCATGAATAAACCAGTGTCACATAAAGACTTGGGCTGTTACCATTCAGATCACACGTTCTTAGTTCACATGAATTTAGAACAAAGTGGTGCTATGTTACTTATCATTTACATATGAAATGACACTACATAGACAAGAAAAATGCAGTAAAAGCAATATAAAAGGCCAGACTATGTATGAGATCAACCCACTGTAGATAAATCAGTAATAAGGTATAAAAGAAAGAGAAGATTTTTTTTTTTTTTAATCATGAAGTCTGGACAATAAAAAATATCATTTCATTTTTAAATGTACATTGTACATTGTAAATGGTGAATACTGTGATGAAACAGAAGGTTGTTTATATTATGAAAGAAAGTAAGGAGTGTGACATTGAAGGAAATATGCAGTACATCTCATTTTTGTCAGTGATGGGAATTAAAATACCTGACATTGTAACCGTGGTGTTTTGAACAAAAGAAATCTAAAATGCAAAGTAGTAGCAGAAGTTGGAACTATGGTTTAAAGAACTTAAGTTAAGCTTCAAATTCACTTGAGAAAAGTAACAAATAATTAATTTATCAAGTTCTTCTCCTATTATTTAAGGAAATCTTTACACAACATACAAAAAAATCTTAACACTGGAAGCTAATAATATAAATTATGTTCTTGATGAACAATAATATAGGATTATATACTTATTATTATTAATATGTTGTCTTTTTATTTCTAATTAATACTCTTAGGCCTTCATATAAAGTAAGTAAAACAGAGTAAGAAAAAGATAAAGGTTTGTGGAGTAATATTTACTTCCAAGTTGCACTGATTTAATTTTGGAATAATACCAAGAACAGAACAGAATACCATTAGAAGAATATATACGTCTTTGTCTGACCTTTTTTTCTTTTACTTTTTACTTCTTTTTACTTTTACTAGATTTCTTTTACTTTTTGTGGGAGACTGTGGCCATTAAAGGGACTCTTTAGTGCTTCCTGTAAGACACAACAAAAGTGAGGCTCCTGCTATTATATTATTATATTTAATTGAATGCTAGCAGTATCTTAGAACAGTGTCTAATCGGTTTCCTTCCGGGTCTATAAAAGAGAGTGCAATTAACAAGTTGCGAGCAGGATGAATGTATTATCATGATGGCTACTCTATGCTGCTGTATGTGAAAGACTTCTTTCCCTGAACATATATTAAGTTGAATGAGGTAGATGATACAGCATCAGATCATTTACAGCTGCCATTTGTCTGCCTTTGTTGACCTACTTTTAAAGTATGGAACAAGGAGTGGGAGATATCTGAGCCTGCAAAAACGTCCCGCGTGTTCTACCGCGCCTGACTTAAGCGTTTCTCCCAGGTGGCGTGTTGCATTTTCATTAAACCTGACATGACACGAACACAGCATTTGATCCAGGCTTCCAGAACTCTCATCCGTAACCGACCCAAAGGTATTAACCCCGAGGATCATTTTGTAGCACAGAAACAATTCAGCAGATTTGGAAAATAGTCACAGCAGGGTATCAAATGTATGTTACTGCAGTTACTTTACAGTTACTCTGACCTCCAGGCCTCTATGCAGCCCTAAGAAAAGGGGTATAAACACTTCACGTATCCTTAGTGTATCCATTTTTAGGTGATCTATAAAATTTAATGGACAATGAAAAACAGACGTGGCATACGGTTACAATGTCTTCACGCTTCAGTTACTCTGGATTAAATTCCTTTTTCGGATCCCAGGCTATCTACCAAGTAAATTCACTGGTGCAAGCAAAAAAGTGGAGAGCGAAACACTGGAGGAAGAGTTTTCAGCTCCGTGCCAACAAACAAGCTTTTGGACTCTTCACAGCTGTGATTCAGAGGCTACCATATCCTTGCACCTCGCACTCACACAGAGACAAAGCCCAGCATGACTTTAACTGTCTTACAGGTCACAAAAGGTCGTGTTTTCTGTCAGACAGGGGCCACTGTTGTGCCAAGCCTGCAGCAATCACGAAGCAGACGCTGCCTTATCACAGAAGCCAGGTGTCCATAGCAGCTTGGTATAGTTGCTAAGGATGCGAGCAACAACAAAAATGTGTGTACAACACAACACTTGGTGCTACTGTCCCACTGTGTCTCTCTGACAGAAAGGATGATGAGAAGTAACCTTGGCAATCAGTTTCAAAACAAAAGTTAGAAAGGATAAAGTGCCAGCTCAACCGCCACTTTGCTAATTAACATTTATATTATTAACCATCATGCATAAAAATCTGAATTTAAAGGTTATAAAGGATAGCTTTTCTAAGTGAATGTGGAAATGATTCTCAAACACCCCCTAAAGGAAATGACAGATGCTTAATTTTGTTGAAGTTTGAAATAATGAATGTCTTTGCAATACATATTAAAAAGGAAAAAAAAAAAAGCTTTTTCTACAGCTACATATTTTACAAATGTAATACAAATTTAATTTAAAATACATTTCCCAATCTAAATAATCTGAAAAATATATGCAGTTTGATTAATCATCATAATAAAGAGAATCCTCATTCATATATATGTTCCACACCCAAGGCAAAAAGAATCAGGATATGCAAGCATCATAAGTCTTACCTCGACAGTGAACTCCTTCATCGTAGCCATCTTCACAGTCTCTGGCCCCATTGCAGAGTTTGTTGAAATGAATACATTTTTTTGTCCCAATACACTGTATGTGATTGAGGGGACATCTGATCACCACCTCCTGTGCACCTAAAGATGAGAAACAACAAATTGTCAAAAAAGAACAGTATGTCACAACTCTTAATGTCATCGCTAATAATTCAGCCAGAAGAGCTTTAACAATATTTTTGCCAGCATATGGAGTCGCACTTACAGTGAGAGACTGGGGACCATATGTGAAATAAATTTGCAGGTTTCACTGTCATTTTTTTATTTTTTTTTTTGCAGGTAAACATATTTCTTTAAGTATTTCAGTCTCAAAGTGCTGAGACTTCAAGACCTCTTTTATAGGAGGCAGAAGAACCTATGCATATGCAAATGTATTTATACTTCACAGCATTGTTCTTTACACACAACAGATGTTCTCCACACTGCCTTGCAGCCGCACTGGTGAAGTCCTATAACAAACTGCCCGACTCTAACTCCCAGCCAGGCAAACAGCGGAGAGCAGCTGTTTAAGGATTCATGAGGCACATAGGTGACCCTCATTCATGTGGCAGCCACAAGAGCACATAAAACACAGCTGACCAGTGCACCAGCACTGTAAATGTGTCACATCTCCGCCTTAACTACATTGATATCAATTACCAATGTACCGTTGCAGCCACTTAATGGGGAGATTTATCACCCGCATGAAGGGATCTGTAACAGTCTCTAGTGGAACTCACATCCAAACACACTTGACCATCTTGAATTACTTATTTGCAGCATCCGTTCTTACATTGTAACGTAACAGATTCCGTAATTAACGTGGATATTACAAAGAGGGTCTACATCTGTACTGATACAATATTGTCTCGTATTAGTTTCTCCCCCCAAACATTTTTAATGCTTCTCCTTTGATCAATACCTCTTTCATTCTCAAGCCCCAGTGATTCATACTATTTCTATGCCAAATTTAGGCAAGTCAAGTATAAGTGACCTTGTGTGTGAGAGTTCATATTTCATATATGAGCAAACCGGCAGGCTCATCTGCTGGGCTCTGAAATGTGGTTAATGCATCACTTTCTATTTTTCATCCAGCTCCTTTCTGAATGGACTTTACATAGTTTGATTTACAGTAAATACATTTACATTTTGTCATATATTAAACATATGTTATAAAGGTTTAACTTTATTTCTAAATGATTACTACTCCATAATCAGTAAATAGAATCCATTTTCAAAATATTGCCAATGATCTTGAAAAGGCTAAGTGTGTATACTGTTTTTACACGCTTGGCTTTCATATCAGCAATGTTATTAAAAATTAAAAGGAAATAACTATTTTATTTAATCTGCTAACATTTCATACATCTCACACATTTAGATTCAAACTCAAAAATGTGCTAGATCCTGGAGTATAACAGTCATACATTTAGAAATACACAGGACATTTTCAATAAGTGCAGAAAAGAGACACACTGTCACAGCATATTCATCCCAGTGCCACACCATAGCACGTGTCCATTTGGCAAATGTGCTATTTAACACACAGCTGTAAGGGTCTCTGACAAAGTAACAGTGTTGTCAGCCTCTCCCTTGCTTTCTCGCCACATGGGTTCTAATCTAATGTGATAAGGGGAGGGATGGTGCATGAATATTCAGTGGCTCTGATCTGTCATGCAGGGGTACGCAGATGGTCTCTCAACGGCTGAGGTGCTCTGAATTCCTCTGTCAATTCCCAAACTACTGTACTATGTAGGATCATCCTTCAAAGTTGTATATACAGGAGAGTACACTATGCCATGTAACACATCATCCAACAGCGATACTGAGCTTCTCTCTCCTCAGCTTCCCACTCCAAGGTGCTGAATGGTGCTTAAGCCCTGCTGCATACTGCATGTGCCTGATCGGGTCACATAACGTCCTCTTCAGCAAACTGCAACACACGCATTTTGACCAACGCTGAAATCTCTTGTGCAAGGAATACACGCAGTTTTAGCTGGGGAAAATTACACAAATAAACCAAAAGTGCACAATTAATTACCACTAGCTTGAGGCCATTAGGAATAATGACCAGTGAGATGAGCATCTCCACACAGAGTATTGTCAAAATGCACTGAGCAGTCAGGTATTTCATAACTGCGTTTCTAGTGTTTAGACAAATGTGATGGCAACTGTCAAAAAAATACTCTTTTAAAAAATATTTATCTTACATGTTAATGTAAGATAAATTTATACTTAAACTTCCCTGAAAATGCATTCTGAAATCTGAAAAGTTAATACAGCATTTGATTAGTTTCACAAGACATAAGGGCAAAAAGGTACATGTTTTGAACTGTTATTGGCAGGATTCAAATTTTGAAATATATTTCAAAATATGTTCAATTTGTATTTTTGGATGAGAAAGTAAAACATCACAAATACGACAATGTCTTTTTTTATATTTCCAACGGTGAGTTCAGAAATGTTCTAATCCAGTAGTGGGCTTTTTTCACAGTGGACAGTTTGACTTGTCTTAAAAGGAAAAGCAAAGGTGTTGTAACCTTAACAATGGCTCTGTTCTAATCAAGTGTCCCAGTACGCCATGACAGTGTGACAGTCAGACAGCATGAACAATACCAGAAACCCCATTTAGCTGCTTCAGTTTCATGCACTGTGTTACTTAATGTGCTTTTCAGACTGACATGTCAAAATGTCTCTCATAAAAAAGTCTAATATATGTCTGTTTTAAAGGGTCAGCACACTCACACAGGGTTTTTTTTTTAAATTATTATTTTTTTCTTTTTAGACTGGCCGATCAGGCATTGGGTTAATTTATGCGGGAAATGAACGAAGGTCACCAAACATCATGACCTAAAAGGAATGATAAACATATAGACGCAGCAACATTAGCGAGTGATATCAAACAAGCACAGTTTGTACATGCACTGATATGACTTCTTGACAAAGTGTACCGTGGATGTGTAGAGGCTTTAAGACAATAAAGTGTAGCAAGCTAACTGCTGTTGTTAAAATTTCGAGGTTGCACAAGTTAATGGAAGCACGGGATCAGTGGCAAACAAATGCCCATTTGCTCATGGAGGCATAAACTGATTTGAGGACACATCAATTTAATTGGAAATGAGTTGCACATGTGATTTTGCTTGAAATCAGGCCTTGTTTTCAAATCAGTAAAATGACTTTGCTCTGTGCCTCTGTCTGCTTTCACTCTCACAAACACAGGTGCAAGCTTGCGCTGTGTTATTATGTCAAAGTCTGAAATACAAATGGGTAATGGCAGACAGACAGACAGACAGACAGACAGACAGACAGACAGACAGACAGACAGACAGACAGATGACAGATGAGATAGATAGATAGATAGATAGATAGATAGATAGATAGATAGATAGATAGATAGATAGATAGATAGATAGATAGATAGAATAGATAGATGTTGAAAACAGATCAGCTGTAGTAGGTCCCTGTTGTATCAGGCAATTCTTGACGTATAAATATCCAATTATTTAAGATGAAAACTGCACAGTCCCAGTAATGGTTTGATAAATGAATAATGTCCAGAGATGAAATGGGGAAGCACAGTTAAATACGAGTTTAATCAGAACACCTTGGGTGGAAGGCAGATGTTCCCCTGGTAAGCTAGAAAAAAAAGAAGCATGATATGCTTATTCAGGTAAAGCGGGAAACATTTAAGCTCCACATCAATATTTATTAATGTCTTATTTTACAATAACACAGCTATTAATTAAAATAAAACATTTGCATCTAGCCTAAATACTGCACATATATTACTGGCTCCGCTGCGAGCAAACCCATATTTGTGTTGTTATCATGCTGAATATGAGCTTCGTGGCTAAAACATAATTTTCAGCACAGAATTTTAAGAAATGTCTTGCGTGGTACAGCAGGTCAACTTCAAGGTTGAATGATGAATCACATTTCATCCATCAACACTTTTGCATTGTGGGTTTAATGAACACTGCAGACTACAGGGTCTGTTCGCAAGATTTGAGATTTTAGGACATGTTAATTAAAAATCATGCTGCTATTTGCCTACTTTGAAGAGTGAATATGGAGGAATCAGCTGGGTCAAACTAATACCTCTATTTAATGTAAAATGAGAGGCTTCTAGGGGGGAATTTCAGCAGCTATGTTCATTATGATAATCATGTTAATCTGAGCCACTGCAAATTTGTGTGGAATAATGACTTCCTCAAAGAAAATAACAGAGACCCTATCAGCAGGGGAAGCTCCTTGACTTATATATGCACGGATTCATCATACCCCTGAGAAATAATGATTTCATTTTCTTAATCTATGGTTAAATTTGATGGTCAGAGTGGCATCATGATGCCTTATCTGAGGAAAAACCAAAGCCGACTTTCCACAATGGCTTTATAATGTCAGTGGGCTCTTTTGTGGTGAATCTCACAATTACAATAACATTAATTTCTGTATGCACTCTGTTTTTTTTTTTTTTTTTCAACCCTAACTTCATTATTAGCATTACATAAATCGCTAATCTAATCATAAGCATGATGACAGTGCAAAATCATTCTGGTGATTCTGAACCTGAGCCAGAATGTCAGAAAGAGCAGAGGCAGCAATAGCTTTCAGCCGCTGCCCTGTGCTGCCTCAGTACAGTATTTTGCCTGTAGGCCTGTAACAACTAACCTTTTGTGCTTTAACAAATTCACCTGGGTAGGTGGTAGAGTGCATCATTGTTTACATCAGTTTTTACAATTTCATATTCAGTTACATAGTGAATAAAAGCAACAATAACTACAGCTCATGTAGTTTGGTTAGAGGGAGGTACATATGCATAAACTGAAAGTATAGTTTAAACATGTAATTACAATGTACAATTACAAACTGTTGTCAACTAGTATACTAGCTACAGTATTGTTTACCTTCACAAAATTCATGGACGAGCAGTTTGTGAAAACAAACCGTGAGAGAGTTGCTAGAAGTGGTGAAATGTTGTTAACATTAATCTCTGAGCTTATCAGTGTGGAAGAATAGAAATAAAGTGAAGAAAGCATGAATATTTCAGTTATTCTGCTTGTGTGCATGTTTGTGTCTGACTTTGTGTGTGCCTTTATGTGAGCTGAGGCATTGAGGACTCATGGAAAAAAAAACAATCAATGACCTCTTCACCTTTGCATGTTGTCAGTCTGTGGTGAAATCATTATTGCCGCCATGCTCAGAGCTCGAGGATGTTTGGGTTATAAGATGTCCGGGCTCTGTGATGCCGTGGCTTAGCTTGAGTAACTGATGGAAAAGCATGATATATTTATAACTGTCATGTAACAATACTGCTGGCGAGCCACTTTCCCCATATCTCAGCTTGATTTGAGAACACGGGCCATTTGTACCCAGCTCAATTCTGGATGTGTGAAGGTGCAGTTCCAGTCATAAAAAAAACATGTGCTATCCAACAGCTCCATGTTGGAGGTCTCGTAGTAAACTGCTTTAATGCGTGCAGATAAAGTGCAATGGGGTAAACAATAGCGCGCTAAACTGCAGCTCCACCCAGGATGTTCTGTTTTTAAAAAGCATACTGGTCTTGACATGAATAGCTCTGTAAAAGATTTTTTTTTCATCCTTTGTGACCTTTACATTCTTGGCTTTTGAAATGATGAACCAGAAGAGCTTATTTTGCTGTGTTTGTCTAACCCCAGACACAGAGGCAATACATTCCACAAGTCAGACCATCTAAAGACAGTGAGAAAAACAAACCACATTTTTAAATGTTGAGATTTTCCATGCACTTACAGAAACCTGTGGATGCCATAGGTGAATGACCGTATGCTGGTCCTTTCTCAGCATCAACAGGAGACTGAACATTTGTTTGACTCCTAACTACTCAGATGGAGCAGCCAATGGCGCAGTATGAACTGAGCAACTCCCTAGTGAGAAAATGCGTATGCCTTTGCATGTTTGTGGATACACATGGCCAGCATTTGGTGATGCTCTGCCAGGAATGTACCGCAGCCATCTTCAGCTCTTGCTTTTTTCGGCGGCTTTACACCTTCAGTCTGGTCCTCTGCACACAAAACACATGCTGACTTGGACTGATGCCAGACTGACTTGGAAGAGAAAATTCCGATTTTTGGCATTAAAAACCTGCTCAGTTGCCTCGCCTGTGCCTTAAGGATCAATGTTTTTCTGTATTATACTGCACTGGCTACTTATCCTGCACACTTCTGAGTGCTGTTCATAGAAATGTGAACACCCTCAATCACTCTTAAAGCCCAAAAGTCAGTTTAATTTCAAATCCAGCTTGCTAGCAGTATCATGCAAGTTACTTAAAAAAATGTATGCAATGACCCATTATTAATTATTATTGGAACATTAAGTGCCTAACTCTACTAATAACTGAACAGACTTGTGACATTTCAGGACTATTTTCTACTCAGGTGCCTGACTAAAACAGCGGAAAAGCTTCTTGTGTAAAACAACACTGTGTGTTAAGCAGTCAGCCCACAGTCAGTATTTAGTGTCAACTGTTAGCTCAGGCTCAGTAAATGCACACAGCACTCCTTAAAATGAAGCTGTAGGGTGAGCACACCCTCCATATCTAAATGTGGTCCAGCCAGAGGCTAGCTAGCCATATTAAAAAACACACACCATGTTAATTAAAACAACTTGCAGTAATATAAGCCAAAGTTACATTACTCTATCTTTTTTCAGGAGGACACACTGCTAATGTTTGCTGTTTAAAAAACAACACAAAGTTAAACTGCAGCAAACAACATAATATTGTTAAGACAATGTCATATTGACTCTTGAGACAAAACACACAAATCATATTTACTATTTTCTAATAAGTAATTTATTCCACATTATGCTCCCACAGCAAACTCTTACATGCTGCTGTAGGTCGGCATGTCTCACATTCTGTCTCATATTATGATAAATTGTTTCTCGTTTTATTTGTTAAAGTGTAACTCAACTCCCAGGTCTGAGCCTAGCTCCAGCCACTACATAAGTTTGAAAAATGCTAAAAAGCGGACAGGGGCCTTGGAGGGAGGGGCTGAGGAGAGAGGTTGTGGATGTGTGAGGCATCACTTGTCTAGAAACAAGAGGGAGAGGCGTAGGATGGCTTAAGGCTCTTTTGGGCTAGAGGACTTTTCCCCTCCAGAATCCCCTGAGGCAGACCTTAGTGTGGTGGAGGACCATGGTTGTCCCAGGCCGTATCAGTTCGAACCGTTGGCTGCCAACCCCAGTAATAGTTGAAGATGTAGCTCTTGGAGCTGGGGCAATACAGTCTCTGACAGGTTGAACACATAATGCATGCACTTCTGCTGTAATCAATGAATCCCTCAGTGGTATCTTAGAGAGCTAATATTAGCAAATGTTGGAATAAGTTGTATGGTAAAGCTCTATAATTATGATGATGAGTCTCGATCAGCATGTATTTGAAAATAAGCATATTTCATAGACTGCCAATCAACTGCATGCTGGGGGAGGTGGAGCTCTCACATCTGATTATACTGCGATTAGAGGGCGCTATGTCGGTTGATTGGAGCCAACATCGGTGAAAGGAGTAACGTGGACCAAACTAGATGGAACATATGCCGGGTTGTGAGTATGTGTTGTGGTGCATGTGAAAACACAAAATGAATTGTTGTATGCTGTATTATTTATAATGTTGTATGATGTGTTATTTAATTGTTTTTATCAAAGTAGCCCTGAAGTGCAAAGGCCATGAAGTGCAAAACAGGAAACATAATAGCAAGTTGCAAAATACAACAGCGTTGGTGAGACTCAAAGCAGAAAAGGTAAATGCGTATTGGACAATGAGTCCTCAGCCTGACTTGATGCTTTAGAAAATGCTTCGGTGATGAGAATGCATTGTCGGATAAATGGAGACCCTTTGTGGTTTCAGTATCACCAGTGCTGGTGATTTCTATTTTGCCGTTGTGTTTTGCACTTCAGGGCTACTATAATGTTACCATTAACGTCTAATTTGCATCAAGTTGTGGGTGCTTTCCATCTAAGAGGCAGCATTCATACGGGTCAGACCTTGGATTTTAGCCCTAATCTAATGCAAATTGATATAATTTGGTCCATATTACAAGCACAGTAAATGAGAGCATAATCCTATGCTAAGAAACATGCACAGAGCGTCTCTATGTCATGGTCCTAGGCCGTGCCTCTAGTCATCTCCCTAGCGTTCCTAATGGTTTCCCCCCGCCTATGTGATCCCGTTTGTCTCTCTCTGTGTGTTGTCTGTTCTCTCTGTGCTCTAGTCTTCTCTTTGTCTTTTTTTTAGTTTGGTTATGCACTTTTCCTGTTTTATTTTTTATATTAACTTTTCCTCTCATGTTAGACACTTTACTTCCTGGCCCTGTGTGTTTTCCCGCCCATTTGACTACTTCCAATTAGTTTTACCTGTCTATCATTGGTCTCCTCACCTGTCTCCACTTTCCCATGAGTCACAGAGTCAGTCCACTTCTTTTGTTCTTTGTTGGTTAGTCAGTGTTTTGTCCCCGTGTTCCCATGGACTATTTCTGTCTCTGTGTTTATCTCTGTTCGTCCCTGGGTTGTATCCATGTGTTTTCTGTGTTTCCCATGTTTCCCCATGTCTACCTGGGTGTTCCTGTGTTCTTAATCCAACCTGTTCTGCCTGCCTGATCCTGCCAGTAGGTCTACATTTCTAATAAACCACCCTCATCGGCATCAACTCTGCCTCTGTGCTGTCTTGCATCTGGGCCCATCCTACACCACATAACACCAGTACCTCATTTCCTGTGTGCCGTAGCTTATTCTTCCCTGTGACTGATGCTGAGTATTCAAGGAATAAAGAGAGAGAGGAAAAATGTCACCGTCGTGCAGTGGAATGAAGGCGGGTGTTGGCATCTGTGACATCCTGGCTCTACTATATAATAAAGAATCAATACATCAGTCCGCAGAGAGGTGTAAGCAGCCTCAGGAACTGTAGTAAAGCTGCAATTCAGAAAAACCATACAAAAAAAAAACAGCAAAAAGACCAATTTATCATTATTTGGAAAATGGCGACATAATTAGTCAATAGAGATACTTTTGTGACCAACCATTATGCAAATGTTCCAATCTAATTGTTCTGGGGCCAGCTTCAAATGAATAATACATACAGTATATTGTAGTCAGAGAGACTAAAACCAATATTCACTGAGAAGAATGATCTCATTAGGAGTATAATATACAGTGCAGTATTTAATGCCGGCATCCTCCCATCAAACAACTAAATACACAATTGCGGTCATGTAATCTAAACTAATGTCATTGATACAATGAGATTCTGATGTATATGTTGGCCTGAGCTGAATTTTTCTTTGACCATGTTATCATATTATAACGTTATATATGTATGTGTGTAGCTATGTATGTATTCATAACAACATGCACTGCATTGCAGATCCACACATATATACACATATATATAAACATAGTTTCTATTAGAATATTAAAACAGGCAAATAGGTTACAGATCACAATGTGATTATACAAAAGAGAAACAAAAGGAAGAAAATTAATTGCACTGATATCACAATATATCATATTTCTACTGTTTTCTGGAACCCCCCCTTAGTATTTCTGTTATGTCAGAACAGGAAGTTGAGATTTCCATACCTACCGTCAATGTGTAAACACGGAATTGCTCACTCCGAATTAACACTAAAAAATAATGTAATCACTAATATTGATCACATATGGCCTTCCTGATCTATCCATCTATCTTTCTATCATAAATTTGCATTCCATCTTCTACTGACTGTCAGTATTGGTTTCCATTAACCAATCTTAAAAACCTAAAAACACTTGGGGACATCTGGGCAAGATCTTCACATTATCATCTTATAAACAAACCTGCTAGAATGCTGTTGTCTTCGTACACATCCAGTAGACATGTAGCAATATTACATTTCATTTGGAGTCAAGCTCTGCACACTGGATGAATGTACATATGTTTAATATTCACTCTCCTTTTAACTCTGTTTTAGTCCCCATTAACTGGAAATCTTCCACTATATTCACATGCTCTTATATTTTATGGCCTTGGATTCCTACATTAAATTCTAATAGTTTCAGTGAAAAGTCATGACCTTTGCCTTTATTTATATTTAACACTATATAATGAGTGTCAGGCCCCATATTACTTTGCTGGTCTATAGTATAAATCAATTGATCATAAGTGAGATCACATAAGATCACAGTGAGTGGGAGGACATGTATTTTTCTCTAAATATCCTCTGGCACCAACCCAGCTCCCTTGAAATAATCATTGGACTATGACCATGTTTATAGAGTGGCTTTAAGGGAAGGCATTAGCTCATTCCTTTCACTATCTATTACTCTACCCATTCTTTGGGATTAATAAATAAATAAAAGCCAATGTCACTGATTCATGCCAATTAAGAGTTGAATTCTTGGGTAGTGTATCACTGAGATGAACAGCACTCATCATAGTGATGTTACAGGCTATCCTCAGTGGGCGTCATGGTAAGTAGGTGTCATAAGTAGGTGTATTTGCTGTGAGTTAAAGCTCATATCTCTGCGATTCTTTGTTCTCTGCTGCAGCGGCAGGGAGATAATGTAGACTTTAGTACCTTAATGGCACACTGGGTCCATGACAGCAAGCATGTCAAGATTCAAAATGTGTTTTTTTTTTCTCTTTGGTTCTTCAGGTGACAAGCTAGGATGCTGTCCTTTACAATAGGAGGGAATACAAAAGGGAGAATATGTCAGAGGCATAGCAGTGTTATGCTCCTCCCAGTGCATCACTTCTGACATAGATGAGACATGGTGTGGGCGCAAGATTGTCACCATGCTATGGAATTCATTCTCACACTAATGGTTTCGCCTTAGACAAATGCTCAAACATGTGTTAAACTGCAGAAACGGGGGCACTGCAGCAAGCGAGGGATTGAATATGAGCAAATGATATGTTAAGGGCAAAAAGGATGACTTTTCTTTTTAGCAACTGTGACATTTTGACAGAAGAGACTTGAAAGTGCTGCCTTCATGGGAGTGAATGTTTCCAAGCACACAGACACATGTAGTGCGTAGCACACTGGTATGGGCACAATATTTGTTGTGTCTGTTCCCCGCCTACTGAAACTACGGGTAAAACAGATGGTGCAAGCCTGAGGAAGTGTACATAAGTTCTGTTCCAAATGTAAAGGAGGGAGACGGAGCGAAACAGTAAATTAAAAGTCTTATTTCAAAGCCTCACACCTCCGGCTACAGAAAACAGCCAATTTATGGTTCCTGCAAACAAGATACACATGCGGCAGGTTAAACAGGTTGATAGCAAAGGACAATGTGGTGTGTTTGATCTCAAATCAAATACAGGCGTCAAATGCAGGGCTGATGAACCAAACATGACATCCAATTAGCTGTTACTGCACCAACTCTCACAGTCGCATTAAATGTTGTAGGGATAGCGTGATGACAAAATAACCTGTGAGCTTTCTAATAACTTGGGCGGATCAGCAGCAGCAGACAGCAATGTGGAGACAGAATCATGCAGATTTAATGGTCTCAGAGACATTCAAAGAGCCTTGCACTTTCAGCAAATAATTCTCACGATATGCAGAAGTGATGCTTGAATGTAAACATGCTGCATTTGTAATACAAAGGCATGTTTAAGGTTTTTTTTTATTTTATTTTTTTTTTTATATATATGATGAACAGTCAACAGAAGGGTCATATGTCAGGAGGAAGGGAGAGAGGCAGAGGAAGGAAAATAAACGTTACATAATGCAAAAGGCCCTGTCCTTCAGCTCAATAACAAGGTGCTACGCTACATTACCCCCTAAACCTCCATCCTACTGGCGCCAATTCTCATGGGAACCAGACACATTTGTGAGACATTTATTTCAATATGGGACTTGCCAGATAAAATACCCTGCAGGATGTTGATAGGCAGCCCGCAATACACTGACTATACTTACTGCAGCTTCATCACAGACAGACACATCAAATATTCTCTGCACTTCTAAGCAGTGTTTCCAGTGGGGCTTTGTCAGCCGCTTCCAAATGTTTAAATGGCAATGCGAGTTTAACATCTAAGAAATGAATTAAGTTTATTGGTCGAGTGTGGTTGGAGGAGTCTAGCGATGATTGTCAAAGGATCTCACTGCAGCTACATGCAGAGCCAAAACAATGTACAGACAAATAAAAATAAAGCTGCTCTCCGCCAACCCTGTCACCAGGCAAGAACATCTATTTTCTTCAAATTCATGCTTTCTGCATTAGCTGTGCATAACAACAGTGGTATGGATATGTTTGGGGAAGATGAAAGATGCATTGGAAATGCATGTGTACACAGCCAACCAAATAAATGGTACTGGTCAATATGACCTAAATCTATATAATGATTAACTGTCACATTTACATCAATAATGATAAATGCTTTTTTTTTTTTTTTTACATCAGTGCTTAATAATTGCTCCGTCAAATTCGCTACATTACTTAACCAAAGAATAAACTGTAATCCATACATCATTTTAATTATATAGGTTGCATTTGAGGGCAGAAACAACAAGCTGAAACCTTGACATGTTGTCACCTTATAAAATTGTGATGGCCAACATGTTAGCAGGCAATTAGCTATTTACACATTCAGCAATCATGAAGAAATAATAGTGTTAATTTGGAGTCATGTGTCTTACCCCTCTGACAAATTAGAGTCACACATTCACTCCCTTCTAAGCCTTGCTTTGGCTCTTTAGCTTCTTGAACACTACACTTGTTCACTTGCTAGTTGCTAACTTTGTCTGTCTACTGTTTGGTGCTGAGCAGGTACCGAGTTTGTGGGACAAGAAACCAAAAGACAGAACTTAAAATGCCAAAACACATTTCTTGTATTAAATGGAATTCTGGCCCTCCTTTTTGGTAAAACACAGTATGTACAAATTGTTGAGACAAAACAATTTGGGCAGAAAAACAGAAACTGAACACATAAAAATGTGTTCAGGTAAATGCCTTCACCAGTTTTACATACCACTGTTATTCGTGTGAGCGGCACAGGAAGACAGCTGAATATACTCCACAGCATGACCACGTGTTGGATCATCGTGCTGCTTGTTTTTAAGCTCTCTGTAGTATACTGATGAGCTCCATATAGAGAATCTTAGCACTTTAGTGGAAGGCGTGGTGAGACATGCCCTCCCCTGTTGATGAAGGGGAATGAGTGGAAGAACCCCAGAGAGAGTTGTCTTTGAACGGTTCCCCTCCCCTGTGCCTCGAGGACACTGAGATCAACACTGGTGTTGATTGGGTCGAGCCAAGCTGCAGCCATGAAACAAAGCTTCTGTGACCATGTTTTTGAAGTCAGCAGCTGACCCCTTTTATTGTCTTCTCCTCTGGGAGTGGCAATTCAATCAAAGGATTCACTGGTCTCCACGTCCACCACATTCTCAAAGCTCCTCATGGCAGCACAACTGAGACGAGCCAAAAGTCCATGAAATCCTCTCCTGAAGGATTCATGAAGGATTTAAGTTTGGAGACAGTGTTTGCAAACGTGCAGCTTCAATACAGCGAGAGAGCTGCATGCTGACAGCCATTAGCACCAAAAGTTTTTATAAAATTATCCTAGAGAAGATATTTACAGAAAGTGAATTACCGCTGTCCCACTTTATCTCAAATGCACAGCAAACAGCTGATCTGTATGTCCCCAGACAGCCTTGACATTTAGACGTCCTTGTGAGTCCGATGCCCAAACTAGAATGTGATTATCCCTCTCTAGGCAAATTCTCAATCTTTCCAATTTAACTGTCACCACACAAGATGCTGTTTGGCCCCATAATACAGAAAAAAAGTTCGACTCCTTATTCAACAGAAAGCATTTGCTTGAACTGCACACAATCTGAGAATTGTCATTTTGCTAGGCTTTCTTTAGCCACTCCTGAAGGCATGCTGTTTTCCCGGCTCCCCGAATAACCATCGTCAGCTGTCCAGTCCCATGAGGCCCGCGGCTGAGCGGATAAACTGGTGCCTCCTTCTACTCTCTGGGTATTGCAGTCCAAGGCCACCTTCCCCTCCCTCCTCCCCACAGGCTCTGAAGATGCAGTGATTACATCTTCCTGACTGAGAAAGCAGGGAGGAGCGACACCATAAGTGGCACCAACATTTTTATATTTCTAGACGACAGGAGTGTAATGTATTACCTTGCCTTTTTCTTGAGATAATAAATTCCTCTGTCTAATGCCCAGAATATTCAAAGTGAAATCAAAGTACTGATGGCTTTACACCATGAATGTCTCGTGCTTTCATTTTAATCCTCTATGGCTCCGCGCAGTGCATATCATCCCATAAACAGGATCCTTTTTTTCGCAGGTTATTGCAGTCCTGGCTATCATTTAAGAAGGCAGAATACATTCCAATCCTGTCTTCTGTTTGCAGGGCAAAGCTGAACTAATTCCCCTTTCTATCAATACATAATCCATGATAATGAGCTGTGCCAAATTCCTTAGATGAATATGCAAGGTCTTCTTTCTGCAGGCATTGTAAATAAAATGGAGCCAACATTAATCAAAGTGATAATTAATTGCCTTCTGGAGATTATACGACTTGGCTCACAGCAACCGTGTAGAGGTTATATTATATCTATTATATTTAAAACTTGTTTCATAAGGGGAGAGTGAAAGATCACAGGTGACAGAGAAACCAATCAGAAAGGATAGCAGAAATCTGCTGGGAACTGCCAGCAGGGCCCAAGTGTACCTCATTTTAAATACATTAAAACTAAATACGACATTATCAAGACGTAAGGATAACTTCCTTTAAACTTAAATGATTTATAATTAGTTCTCTATTATTATCAGGTTGAAACACTAATCCGTGATTGTCTTATTTTTTTGTCTTATTATTTGAAAATATAATAAAACACTTCACTCTAACAAAACACTCAACAAAAAAAAAAAAACACTGAATAGTACCTTTCACCTAAATTCCCACCTTATTCAAAGACCATGCCACCAGTTTGTAGCACAGGCTTTTTCTTACAAATTTCTTTCATCCAGGCTAACATTACAGTGATGACATTATCAGCAACTATGGAAAGATGTAAAATCATGAGTGGAGTGCTCCTTTAAAAGGAGCATTTGCTGCTGAAAACACTCCTAGACAATCTTTCGTGGGAAAAAATCTGGCTTACAAGCAGTGTTGCATGTGGAGTAACTAGAGAAAAAAAATAGGCATTCAATAAGAGGAGCGAGTTATTAAAGGTGGACTAGACCTACAGCATCTCACTTTATCAACAAAGCATCCAAGGGAGAAGATGCAACAGCACTAGGCAAAATATCTATGTTTGCTTTTGCTCATTCCATATTTCTATATCTCCTGACTCCTATTTTGGGACACAGTCTTGTGTTACTTTATCTCAGCATGCACTCCCTCAATAAGCCATGACTCTACTTCATTTGAACATTAGAGTACGCAACGATGAACGTGTTAATAGCTGCACTGTTACTATATAGGGTTGACATAAGAAGTGAGGCGTCCATCTCTTTCTGCATTTTCTACCACAACTAGCCTACATGATATATTACCTCTTGCATACTAGGGCATTAATTATTATTATGCACTGTGGTCAATATATGCACAGATGCCACTGCCAAAACCATAAAGTCCTAATTATATTCAATAACTCACACTGATGAAGAACCTGGAGTGAATGCTAATAATTTGGCTTTGTTGTCTTTTTTTGGCTGTGATAGAGTGCATGACAGTGTCTCGTCGTGATTTAAAAAGGCCCATAATAACGTGAAATTACTGCTTTGTTTATCCATTAAAGGAAATCTATGTCCCAGAAGTGTGTAAATAATAATACCCAAGAGCATGCATGCCACAACCTATTTTGATGTGAAGGACGAATGAAGGTTTACATTACTGCAGTTGGATCTGCCAAAGCAGATTTTTCACAGCATAATACAGCACTTTCCTGAATACCACAGCACTTAAACTAAAACCGTTTTCACCCTGACTGACGGTCATCTGCCTTTTTCTGAAATGATTAGCTGTCTGTTTTGTGCTCTCTTGACTGTGGAATTAAGTATTAGTCAAGTAGGGTCTTGTTAAATGATTTCTTTAAAGTGCAGTACAAAACACCATAGTAACATGCACTTTGTCTCAAAATTTTAATTGAAATTTATAATAAAAGATGTGAAGATGTTGAACAAGTATGGAATGCATTTATCTATTGGTCTCAGGTGACTGGCCTGTCACAGTTTCAGCTGCTCGAGAATAAAACAAGTTTCCACTGCTAGATCAAGAGATGGAGTTTTTGTGTGAAACCGGCAGTCAGACTGGTATTATAGTGTAGACAGGGCATCCATCTGCCACTCACTTAATTTTTCATTACAGTTTGACGTTAAACTGCAGAATGGATTAGTTCAGTGTGCTGGACAGAAGGCACAGTCCACTTTGCTACACTGAAAAATGCATCACGTGCCACTGGTGGGAATGCGAGAAGGAGCACCTCGGCCATCAAACACACATCACGTAAAAATGGATAAAACAGCAATTCAGACAAAGTGCAACTTTGCAATTCATCTTTTTTTTTAAACATTGCGCAGACCTACCATTTGCACAAAGTTTGGAAAATTACAATCAGTAGACACAGAATGAAAATATTTAGAATAGTACTTTTAGGTGATGTTTATTTAAAATGACATTGTTCTTACTTTCTTCCTGCAGGGACGAGAGAGGATGGAGCCTGTACCTGTATAAATTGAATGAGAGGTGAGGTCCACTCCAGACAGGTCCCCATATCAGAGGGCTAATGGGGACACAGTATTTGAAGTAATTCACTCTCACACTTATTTAGAGCATCCCATTCACATATACTAGGGGGGAAAGCTCACCACCTGAAGAAAACCAACAAAGGCACAGAAGTCTTATAGAGAGATATTAAGTGGAAAGTTGTAATATGAAACACTTATCCCCTGTAGATCTGAAAGATGAGTAGTAACAGCAGCAGCTGTGGTCAACCTGAATTCATGTCAGCTGCTGTACAAAGTAATACCATGCTGACCATTTTCCAAACCGCAAAACACAACCAATAAAAAGGCTCTTAGAAACCCTTCAAACCATACCAACAGCACAAACCTACTGTTTACCTGCATGTGAAGTACACTACAGGCCAAAGGTTTGGAAGCAACTTCACAGTTTCTGTTCACAATGCCTTTCTTAAAAACCAGCATGAGTTATATGTATTTTGGGATGTATTTACTGCATGATCAGACTTTGCTTTCATTGATATGCACCATTTTCCTCAAATTTACCTTTAGGTATACATTGATGTTACCAGACCATTGCTGAATAAATGTCAACAAAAGAAAAGAAGGGCTTAGTTTTAGGGCCGAGAAGATTTTCAAGAGTCACAATTTCAGTGCAAAAGTAAAAAAAAAAAAAATCAGCAGTCTCTTATTGATGAACTTAAGAAAGCTTGGAATGCAATTCCTGGCACATACCTTAAAAAACTTGTGGAACAAATGCCTTTTATATGCCAAGCCAGAGGAGTTTACTTTGAAGAAAGCAAAGTCTAAGCAAGAAAAAATAGCTGATAATATATAAAAAAAAATATAAAAATATATTCTGATAAGTTACTCTTCATAGAATAATCATGTTTATTTTGTTGCAAAGGATACCAATGAAACTATGATCTTTTTTTGTACAAATTTGATCTTGCTTCCAAACTTTTCGCCTGTAGTGTGTGTTTCAAATACTCATAGTTTCACCAAAGTATACTTAAACACAGTTTCATTTGTACACTGCTTCAAAGGCAGCAACAAACAAGATGTGAGCGGGCTTCATGTCTTCAAAATAACCAAAGCAGCAGTCGGCCCCTGGACACCACTGACTTCTAACACCTTTCATGTCTACAGGGGAGGAGCGTTTGATCCTAATACCTTTTTTGGTGGAACATCACTTAATGCATGTCAACACGAGTCCTTAACTGTAAATGGTGACACTCACTGACAAAATGAGGCACTGTGGCAGAACTCCATGTGACAGTTTTGCATTAGTAAGCAATGGATGGAATGAGTGACTTACAAGTTCGGTCAGTTTCATCGGAGTCGTCGGGGCAGTCTGGCTCGCCATCGCAGAGCCAAGCCTCGGGGATGCAGGTTTTCTGGTCGTGACAGTGAAACTCCCCTACGTCACACAAGATGGCTTCTGGATGACATGAAGGAGGGGTGGAGAAAGAGACAGAGAAGATGCAGCATGAGGTGATCATAGTGAGTCGGCGGTTCGCATGTTTCACCAGAAAATGTGCACTGGATGTAAACTTGAAATGAGTGTGAGTGGAGGGGGAGTGGTTTCAGTTCCTCGATGCTGTGGATGGATCTGGTGAAGAGGCGCTGACGTAAGCAAAATCATCATTTTTATATGGAAGCGTGAAGCTGAATGAAAGGCTGACAATCAATGGAGGATATCTTTTCCGAACCGCAATTCTTTGTCAAAACAAGAGGCCATCACATTTTTTTCCCCCACAAGATTAAAATGCTAGCAAAAGAGGCAGACCCAGATGCTGCCCAGGCATTGTGATTTTGACAGCTTCTCTCTTCTAACAAAGACGTGATGTCCTTCGCGCCTTGGCGAACTATCACAAAGCAGTTTGGCAAGTTGTTCTTATCTTTTTTGCCTCCTTGGCATTGTGCTTTCATTTGATGGCAGGATTGGGGGAGTTCAGTGAAAGCCCAGTCAACTAAAAAGTCATCATAGCCTTTCAATATAGCAAGCATCCGTCAAAGTGTTGACACGTTTCCTGCCGGTAGCTGTCAGAGACTCAGCTCAATCATGCTGCAGAACGACACAAGCTTTTGCTAAAGATTTGACACCACAATGTGACCCGCCGCTACTTCTCGGCGTAGAGAGTAAAAACAGGTAATTCGTTCCTAAGCTTAACCCACAGATAATCGGACAGGCTCCCACCTCTCTCCCAGCTCCTCTCTCTCTCTCTCTCTCTCTCTCTTCCCTTCTTTCTCTCTATCTCCATCTTTTTCCCAGTGTGTTCCTAACCCATTAGTGGTGGGAGTGGAGCAAGTGGGAGATCAGGTCTGCGGCGTTTGAACAGTGAGAGTGATAATTCAACGCACCGTTGCTCCCTGCCCCGGCACCCTCCAGCAAATTCACTACCAAGGGACAAATCTGAAAAGGTCAAACATCTCATCCATTCTACCGCTCCTATTCCCACTGATGCAATATATCTGAAATCTTACTATTTAAATCAAGGTCTCTTTTGAAATATTCCAAGAGCCTTTTTTTTCAGGTTTAAAGGGGAACATTCTCAAAATTGCACATCAAAGCCATCAAACCTTTAAAGACAAAAAAATTCATGTCATGTTAAGCAGGGGGAAGGGTATCTCAAGGTGCATTCACATGAGGAGTGTGTTCAGAAAAATGATCGTGCCAAATATTTCTCCCAGCACTTCATTGTGATACTTGTCTGCAGTCAGACATACTTCATTTAACCATCATCAAACAACACCATATTGCAATCTTCAGAAAAAAAAGCTGTCAATCTCGATGGATAATGATTATCACTGCAATAAATACTGATACAACACTGGCCTTTAATAATATGATTTATTGTGCGTGTTTCTAAGTTTCTAAGTCAAATACAATTAGGCTGACAATATTATGGTATCAATTACCTCCCAGGACTAATTATTTTACTTTTTATTTCATGTCAGAGACAAATAGTCCAGTGTTACCAGCACATAACATCTGTGGCACATAACAAAAAAAAGTGTATGAATATTTGTGTATGCGAACAAATATGTTGACTACAATATCTATATATCATTTGAAAAAAAACAGCAATGCATCAAAAGATGCATGCCGGGCTTGAGGTTGGCAGAAGCATGCTCAGTTTGCATATGTCTGTCGAGCCTTTCAAGCTGAATTGGTTGCCACTGAAAAGCAGTGGGTTGGCGAAAGAGAGCCATTTCCTCAGCTAGCGATGGAAGCCATGAAAGAGACTGCCCCTGGAACTCTGAGCAACGTGGTTACCCATTGATGTTCTCCCTCCTTTCATGTCACTTCACCTTGAAGGATAAGGGGCCAAATATGAAGCAACCAAATGACCTCTTATGTCAATTCATCTTTCTCCTCTGCTTCTCCAAACAGCCTCTCCTTGACACAGGCTGCTCAGTCGCCGCAGCTGTGGGGGGGAACAATGGCAGGAGAAACACAAGACTCAAGGAAAGTAACCGCTCCTGTTGTTGCTTTGTTGTTTTTCCATACACTGCCGTATATGCAGGAGATACATAAAGGTGCGGTATTACACACAATTGTGTAGTGTGCAGATAATTCTATACAAACGTGAAATGAGTGGCGATGGCAGGAATAGCTAATAGAAAAGGGTTTAAAAAAAGCAGCAGTCGCCTTCAGTGAGTGGCAAACCGGCTCCATTACCATAACAGTGGGAAACACACAGTGGCACTCAGCCGGGCACATTATCATGAGCTTCATTCCTGACACCCAACAGCCACCACTGGCACAACATTGTGGTTCATTAAAGCCACTGAGCCTTTGAAATGTGCCAGATTTTCGGAGGAACAAAGAGTTATTTGGAGGCAGGCAGACAGGGAAGATAGTTTCCAAACGTGCTAAAGGAAGACCAGCCAGCACTCCTTGCAGTGTATATTTTGATCAAAGTTTTTTTTTTTTTTTTTTTGCTTGAGATGAGGTACGAGTTTGAGTGTTGACCCAATTACTGAACACGCCTGGTATACTGCAACATGAGCACTTAGACAACAAATCTCTTCATTCTGAATCTTGCATTATAGCATGCACTCTCCTATTTGCTCGGTCCTACTTAACTCTGAATTACATGAGAGCTTAGGGTCTTCATTTAACTTTCTAAACAAAATTATATTCCAATGAGGTAAGCTTCACACCACTAAGGCATTACAATCCCCTGAATTGCATCAGACACACAGTTCACAATATGGTACAGTGGATAAGTCATAAGCCACGGGCCTATTCAAACAAAACCTGTGCTATTATAGCAGCAGTGCAGTACACAGCTCAAAGTGGTGAATTAAATGTCAGCTATGTTGTACAGCTGAAAAAAGCAGATCTGAGTATATTTCTCAGCCAGGCCTATCTTGCACTTGCAGGTTGAGAGGGGGCTGCTTCTTGAAGAAGCTATTTGCAGCTCATCCAACTTGCACAGCTCTACATGGAAAGCTGTGTGTGAACTTGTCAGGGCAGTGATAGTCCATTAGACCTATGCTGCATTGACGGTGGTCAAGGTCACCCAACAACCACTGAGGGAGAAAAGAGAAAACAGTGCTTGAATATATCTGGAAAAACACATGGACATGTGAGAGCATAAACACCCCCCCCCCCAACCCACCCCACACACACATTAAGATAATTTATCTTAAAATCTCTTAAAACTGGAAAAATTACTTAGAAAAAAATTCTGTTAACAGGTCACTGCATATGCTCAAGTTTCAAGTGTTGAGACAGGAAACACTGGAAGAGAGGGAGGGACAGATATGTAATAAAGGTCCTGTGTCGTAAAGAAATGAAAAAAGAAAACGCGTCGGTTTTGCAGTCAGAAACAAACAGGGCTTCCACCTAGAGCTGTCGTTTTGCACCAACCCAGATTTTGAATCTGAATAGTCTGATATTTTGGGAAATATGCTTTTTCACTCTCTTGCTGAGAGTTGGATGAGAAGATCAATGCCACACTCACTAAACAGTAATGGTGAAGCTGGTTAGCTTAGCTTAGTACAAAGACTGGAGCCTGTTGCCTGGCTTGCACAATAACTACACTCCAGGCGCCCCGTTTATGAAAGTCTGCATAAAATTAACATCAAAATACTGTTTATGGGTTAAACAGGGATAGAAAGTGTGTAAAAAATATTCTGATTCATAACACTCATTTCCCTTTATAAAACCCAAAAACCCAACCAAATTTTAAAATGGTGGGGAAAGAGACTTGCTCACATGCACCAAATTTAAAGCCCATAGTTATTAACAGCCACTGAAACAGGTATAATTCATTTTAATCGATAGGCTAAAAAGGAGAAAGGCTAAAAAATAAATTTCACCCAGTGTAAAGCTGTCATTAGGGAGGTAGGGAGGAATAGTATGTTGTTTGGTGAAAACAGTTTGGGCATTTTGAATGCCAGAAAGGCTTTAGAGTGGCAGCATGTGATGTAGACAGTGAATCAAGAATCAAGAATCAAGAATCATTTATTGTCATCATGTTTTCACATGACGAAATTAATAATAATGGTGACTTCCAGCTTTAAATGTAAACATAGTAAAAAATAGTAATAGTAAGTAATAGTAAAAATATGTAATATGTACACAAATATCTAAAGTCCAAAGTTGCAGCAGCAATGCACATTAGGGGGGTGGGTCAGACTTTGGTTCAAGTGCAGTCAAGTGCATGTCTCAAGTTCTCAATAGGGGGAAATGCATTGTACAGCTCTGTCTTTATGTTTCTGTACCACTTTCCAGATGGAAGCGGTACTGAACAGTCCATTTCCCGGGTGGGTAGGGTCGGCGTCAATAAGTGTCGGGCCTTCTTCTGCATCCGGCCAGCATATATTGAGTCCAGGTCTGGAAAGAGGACATCTTCCCACAATCCCCTGTTCTGTTTTCACCACCCGGGCTAAGTCTTTTTACGGTCTTGTGCAGTGCAGCTGCCATACCACACTGTTGCACTGAGGCAGAGGATGCTCTCTATTGTGGAACTGTAGAAGTTTGGTCAGGAGCTGAGGGGAGAGTCCAGCACGTTTCAGCTTCCTGAGGAAGAAGAGTCTTTTGTTGAGCCTTCTTTACCAGGTGAGCTGTGTTCATGGACCAGGTCAGGTCAGATGTGATGTGGATGCCCAGGAACTTGATATTGTTGACACGCTCAACTGCTTCCCCGTGGATGAGGAGAGGAGCGTGCTCTGTCCTCCTGGATCCTCCTGTAGTCCACTATGACCTCCTTGGTCTTGCTGGTGTTCAGAACAAGGTTGTTGTTTGAGCATCCACTGAGTAAGGTGCTGGATCTCCTCTCTGTAGTGGGTCTCATCATTGTCCGATATGAGGCCCACTATGGTGGTGTCGTCTGCAAACTTTACGATGGTGTTTGTGGAGTATGATGAATGATGCCAGATCAGAAGGTTGGACCCTCTCTGAAATAAAAGAGAACTGGTCCAACATAAAAGTCAAAGCCAAAACGCGCATGATCACAGTCATAGTGTTTGAGTCACTGGCAGGGGCAAGTGGACACCAGAGCTCCCCCAAGGACAATGAGCAAATTGCTGAAATAATTGGAGAATCCCTTAAGAGTGGAATAGTGACAGAGATGGAGGGGGATGTGAATTTGTGCGATGTCATAACACGAGGCTATATAGAACTATCCATTCGTACCGGCCCGAGTGAGGCATCTGTTTAACCGTAAAAAGTCGTAGCTTCTCATTTTTCCATGTTATGTGCGTACGCATGGGTCAGAGTTATTGTGGAGGCATGCACATTCTCCAGTCAAAATCCCAAAGTTTGATTAGAAAGTGCCATATGCCTTCTTTTGTGCCTATACAGTGTTTATTAATGTATCTCAAAGATGTTAGTTACCTTTAGAGGCACTGATAGGCAGATATGGGCATGGCATTAGTTCAGACAGAGCACTGGCATGCGCTGTTTACAACATGCTTTAAAATGATTGGCTCATTCATAACTGAGCGGATAGTGAAACCCAATCAGATTCATTTAGGTGTACAACATGGCCACTCTAACCTGACACCTGTCACCATCACTCTGATGATCACATTCATCCCAATGCCACTTGCCGTCGCAGCTGATATGACAGTCTGTGCATCTTGTCTTTGACAACTTCATTAGCGAATAATTGTGCGCCGCGTGTCTTCTGCCCGCTGACCGCCTTCCAAGAGTTGGTGGTCAGCTGGTTGTTAATCAGCCGTCAGATGCCAGGACAGAAGCTGAGTTGTCCTGTGTTTGCTGTGACAGGGACCTCATGGGATTTCAACTCGTCATTATGCCAGCATCTAAGTCCCTGCTGATGCTTGTGCATCAGAGCCGGGTTAGTGGCTTCCCCCTCTACCTAGCCTTTGTGCTAAGCTACGGTAACCACCCAAGTCTATAAGTTCATATTTAAAAACACATATGAGAGTGATGTCAATTTTCTCATGTAACATTTGTCTCAAGTGAATTGGCGTATGTCCTCAAATGTTTAACTATTCCTTTAAGAATTTTGTTCTTCATCGCTTCATAAGATAACTCCTCGAAACCACTGATGTCAGAAAAATATATAAAACAGTCTAAATCAAAGATACAGTTTAAAATTACTACGCATAAATGTTTCACAAGTCATTGAGGACTGAGAAGTGTACTGGATTGCAGAAATTCATATACACTTGGAGAGTTTACACACACACACACACATTTGATTCAGACCAAAGAGAAGCCTACCTTCACCCACATGCATGTTCATAGATTAGTGATTTTAAGCCCTCTCACACTGTCAGAGCAGACTTAGTGTCCTGGCCAGCTGCAGGTCATATGCATTATGGATGAGCATGAGGCTACGAGCCAAACAAAGCAGGTTATTAAGTATAACAACAGTATAATGCAGTCTCTCCCTTAATCTTCATATCTTTAATCTGCCAAAAGATGCAATGTAGTGTGATGCATCTCAATGATGCCTCACACCTGCATAATGAATCTTTATTATAAGCGTATCTCTAGAAGTGACATATGCCATGTGGTATTTAGACTTAAATGCCATCCACGTCAAGTCTGATCAGAATATGAAGACTAGAGAGAATACCGTGACTCTGCTCACTGATGAATGATTTCAGAATGTCACAGCACTTCTGGACGCATGCCCACGGTTATGTGTGCGTGTCACTTCTGCAGCACTTCAACATTTCTTCCTCCTCGATCCTTGAAATATTTTTAACAAAGGAATTCTTAGAAATCACTAAGCCAACTCAAGATAGAGAGCTGTGGTAGAAAAAAAGACATGAGAAAATAACAATGTGCTATGAGAGAGGAGTAATTGAGTTTACAGAATCTGAGGGAAAACTGGCTCTGGGAAACGCTGGCTCGTACCCCGGGCCATCCCCCATGGCAACGCTGAACAACTCTGCATTCTAGCCATGAAATGGGTAAGAAAATCAATGCTGTAAGACTTTGGGGCCTTCATTAGATGCTGCATGACCTTCACCACAGAGCGAGGTCACTTTTATTTTCTCCACAACAGCAGGGGCATGTCAACAAATTATTAAAAGGGAGCACCATATGAAAAGTTTCAGAAGACACTGTCAGAATGGCCTCCTGCTCCTTGGCATAAATCCCTGCACCAGTAAACAATGAATGATTCATAACACTCATCTTAAGCTGTATGCTGTTTACTGCCCTTTTATTCACATACAAGGATTTTGAAAGTATTCTTGTGTGTTCCTGAACTATACTTGTTCACAGCTGATCTGATTGAGGTGTCAGGTTAAACCTAAAACTTTTGAGCTAAAACGCTTACATGTGCTGACAATTCACTCGTTCTCTTTATAAATATGATGAACAGGAGGTGACAAAGCATTTAGTTTCTTTTAATTACTGACAACCATACTCTTCTCAGAAAGTGTATAACACTTGCACAGTTCCATGAAACATGTAATAACCTAAACAACCCAAGGCTATTTTGGAAGACTGTTAAATCTTTATCTGGAAATAAAAAAACATGGTATTGAGCTTCCTCCATGCATTGTCAAGGGCACTCGTAACATCTGACAATGCAATAATGCTTGTCTGTTTCAATGGGCACTTCATTGCCTCTGGTTTCCTGTTTGACACTCTCATCCATCTGCAAAATAAGTCCCCTGTTTGTTCTGATGGCCACGTGACTGTAAATCAGTCTTTTAGTTTCAAGCCAGTTATTGTTACAGAGGTACACAAAACCTTTAAGTTTTTAGACGCCAGAAAACCAACAGGTCCAGATAAACTAGAGCCGTACTTTCGGAATTTCAGCCGCAAATTCTATTGCACCATCTTTTTCACATCTTTTTTAATCTCTCCTAAGTCTCTGATGAACTTTCTCTCACATGTAAGTCTGCCTTTGTTTTTTCCCTTTCAAATGGAGGACATCCACATTAAAAAAAAATATAGGCCCATCTCCAAACTGCATGTCATAACTAAGATTTTTGATAGAGAGAAAATGTCAAAAAATATTTCACTGATTTTCAGACAGGTTTTAAAAAGACACAAAGTATAACAGCTTCGAAAGTAAGTCATGATTCTACTTACTCTTTTGACAAAAGCAGCACTGTGCAGCCCTTTTCATCAACTTATCTAAGGCTTTTGTTACTGTTGATCATCATGTAACAATATAGCATAGACTTCCTAGTTGACTGCCACAAACTGTTTGGAAAATTATTTATCAAATAAATCACAGGCCTGCATTGTCTAGCTGTAGACTCACTGACATTTCCTTGTTTATGATGCGATTCTTAACTTACTTCCTTCAGACCCATGCAAAAGTTACTCCCTGCCCCACTGTCTTAATTGGATAAGATAAGTAAGAACAAGTATGCAGCAAAAAACATGCAGGACAAGTGGGTCTTGAGGACTGGACTAATAACTAATGGTACTGAGCATATTTAAGAAATAATTACTGGGTAAATTACCATGTTGGTGGCTACAAAAGCACAGTAAGAAGTAATCTCTTGACACTGAATAGTTTAAGGGGTGAGTTTAATCATTTTCACCCTTGGCCTCATGTTCTTCTTCTGGCAGTATAATGGTCCAAAATTTAAATACTTCACTAGTATAGCTCTACTAGATATATAGTGTAGCTCCAACTGAAATGCAGCTGCTCAACTAGTGCGATCAAAGCGTCCTTCCTGCCTGCTGCTGCAGACTATACAACAAACAAAATGCCCGCTAGTCTGCAGACAAATAGAATAGACAATAAACAAATAAACAATAAATAACTGACTTATAACTGGACTCAAGTAGCAATAATGCTACACTTCTGTTCACTGTTCATTTCACTGTTTCACTGTTTTGCACTCATTTCTACCTGAGATATTATATATTTCTTATATGTATATTCTCAGGCACACTCCCTCTGTACTATGTACAGGTATACTTTCACAGTTATAGTTATAATTATTTATCTTAATTTTTATTTGATTTATTTTGTTTTTAGATTTTATTTTATTTATTTATTTATTTTATTTTTTTTATTCTATGTCTTGCATTTCTTACTGTCTATTTTCCACTGTGTGTTTCGCTGCTGTAACTTGCTATTGCAGTGTAAATTTCCCTGCTGTGGGACTAATAAAGGAATCTGAATATGTTTGAATAGCAATATTTCTATTATGACCCTTTGCTTAAGACTGCTCTGTTTATCTGCAGCATGCTATTTACCCTGTTTTTCTAAAGAATAGCGTGCAACTACTTGTGCGTGACAACATTTTACATGGTTTTCTTCTTGGTACTTCACTGTATGAGCAGGAATTCATAAATAAAAACATTTTTGCTATCCCTGACACCAAATATCAGATGAGTTGTGCTGCAGTTCTGTTCGGCTGTGTTCACCACTTTTGCTGACACACTTACGCCTCAATCTGTGATGCCCGTCAACATATCAGAGCCTTAAAAATCACATCTGTCTGTAAATACGTCTTGATTGACAACAATTGATTTTGTGTTAATTTAGCACAGCCACCACCTACATCATGGATACTGCACATGAAATCAGGAAAGTTGCTATGTAGATTTAATCAGATTTTGGGGCCAAATTGTTAGTCATTAATCAAACTTCAGGTGATCATACCAACAAAGAATCAATGGAATATATAATTCAATGGAATGTATATCAATGGAGCTACAAATATTTAGATAAGTAAATTACAGAGACACTAATCATGAATAAGTCCCAAAGAGTACATCACAAAATCACACAAATCTACTGCAAAGGTATAATTCTATACAGTAACATAAATTTGAGCATACATAACATAAACTGAAATGAATTAGGACACGTAGGTTAAACCTTTGACATCTCAATTTGTGCAAATAAAATGCATTACAGTTGAGGCTGATTAGATCATTGGAGTGACTTGTAATGTACACACCAGTAAGAAATCATTCAGCATATTTTTAAGGGCTCTGAACTGTTCACTGGTTTAAATGTATCCTACGTATGTGAATTTCATTTGTATGAGAATGTGTCATTATACTGCCAATAATAGAAAAGTACATCCCACAGCATCCCCTCGCCTGGCCCTCTCTCCATGCTCCATCCAAGGTCACCTAATCACAGTGTTCCTTCAAAGACCTCTATCTTAACCAGCAGCAGTCTGAGGGATTTATGCCCCACTCCATGTCATGATTACCAATCAGGTGGAGTAATGGCTGCTTAAGCAGACAGGGTTTCTGTCATCACTGAGGGGTGAAGTGCCAGTCAAGGTTTCCACTGAGTTTGTCCAATGCGGGCTGATACTCTGCGGGGCATGTCAGTGCCTTGGGTGCAGCCTTCAGATTAAACTGCATTATCGGAGTGGAGTGAGAGCTGTTATGGTGAGGGATCACATCCTCCCTGGCCCCCATTGTACCACTGCGTACACCAAGTGAGCTGTCCATTATCCACCATTAAAGCACAAAACTGATTACCTCATTAAAACTGTACAAATACGTTTTAATCAAAATTCACTCTCAAAGAGAGAAAGTTGCCACATTACCTTAGCTTGTTGTACGACGGTATTATTAGTTTAGTTTTAAATCTAACTACCTGAAAAAAAAAATCATTTGATGAACCTGAAAGAACACTGGGCATTTTGGGTGATGTATTTTGATGGTTGATATGATATCTTCAGAGTATAATCAGGGAAATGAAATGAGGGAAGGGTAGTGCACCAGAAGGAGATCTTCTAAATGCACCACATAAGAATACCCTCCTACAAAAGACCACTGGTAAAGAAACAAAACAAAAAAGATCCTGTTAGATTTATGTTCTCCCCTAATCACCCACTGAAGTTCATTTTAATCAAGTATAAATACTGAATTCATCATGCTGCAGGCCTGCTCGTTTACATCCTCATGAAGCTCTTTACAAGAAGTAATCAAAGAGCTAAATCATAAGAAATAAATGGCTGAATGAGAATGACAGAGACTAATTTGTTACCCGGTACATTTTGCTATTTGCTAACAAAAGAAACATTTTGCCTCTTTGATTATTTAAATGCAAAAGTGGATAATAATTTCAACACTATACACTATATGATGATATTAAGCAATACTCAATATCTCTTAATTTCCTTTAAATACAAAATATAAGAAAAAATGTTCAATGGAAATTAACCCCAAAAAAATGCAACATTTATAGAAGGTCTAAATCAGTAAACATCACTTTGGTTTAACTGTCTATACAGTGTAATAAATCTCTTCCCATTGCTAATGTGACATTTCTGTCTCATTGCCTGCCACCTGACCATAGAAGCATGTGATCAAGATGGACTTGCCCTTTATTTAAGTTTTTCCGCTTTACTCCTCAGTGGATTCTGCAAAGTTGCACAGCTGGGAGTCAGCTTACACAGATCTGATTAGCTTCGTTCCATTAGAAATGGGGAAACATGTCTCTTCCAATGTGCCTCGCAACACAAACCAGCCTTATTAGCCATGATAGCAGGGTGACTGTTAAAACTGTGATATGAACCAAGAACTGCAGAAAATGTAAGCCAGGACCACTGCATTGTTCTTTCCATGTGTGAACCATAATTAACTAAATAAATATATTCCCTCAAAACTCTGTGATCATGATCGCTTTACTCAGGAAGCTCTAAAGAGGCAATTTCAGATAGAACTAGTTTTTATTGCAAGTATATACAGGCTATATACACGTTTGTACCAAAGTGTTTCAGAAAACATTTGTTGTGTGGACAGCCCAACCCTAAGCCTTTGCAAAGCAAGTGCATTAACTGCACTGCAAATAGTCATTTTTTCATTTCCACGCAATGATATAGTATTATTATATTTCACTGTGACCCATGTACTGGTTTTATAGAGCCTCCCACATATACATGTAATGGAACGCAAAATTGCATATAACAGTTATATGACATTTGCAAAATAAAGGCAGGTGACTTGACTCCACAGTGCTACACTGTAGTTAGCACTAAAATCAAGTATAAGTCCCAACTATGAAGTCAATATTTGAGTCATCCTCCTCTTCTATATTAATGACAGATATAACCATAACTTCAAGTCCCTGTCAGATCAGTGGAAGTTTGGGCTTGGATGTGATCACAAACAATGTAATTCCAGTAAGTGGGAGAAAACAAAACTGCTGTCTGTTTTTTTCATCGGTTACTTTCACGGAAATGGTCTGTCAATTTTGTTCACTGATGTGAAATTGAAGTGCCAGCAGGTGAAAAATACTTTTTAAGGGCCAACACATGGCTTGACATTCCTCCAAGATTGTTCAGGTGAGCAAGTCAATTCAGAGTGCATGTAGTTCAGGGAATATTAACTACTTGAAATACCTGAGTGTGTGAAGAATTCCTCCGTACCACAGAGTACTTGTTGGACTGCTTGGCAGCTTAAAATCTCACCTGCCACTAAGGTTATAGAGGAGTAATTTGTGTTAATCAGTAACATATATCATTGTTTACTGATGCATGCACTTATTTTATGTAACGATATGCATGTAGTGAAATATTAACAGTCTCTCTGAGTAACTATTTCTTCTGACTTTTTTTTTCTGTTGCCCAAAAGTGTGCACAACAACAACACTTATTCTCACAGTAATATACACACAGTCCACATTAGCAAGACTTGCCAGCTCAAACAGTGTCAAGTAACAAAGTCAAATTTTATTTTGCTCTGGTACTGTAAAGGTGGAAGTGTGTTAAGCTCGAGCCTGTATTGTCTGGTTTTATTACAGGTATTTAAGAGTTTTTATTTATTTTAAGTATTTTAAGTTTTCATTTCAATTCAGAAATGTTAATCCAATGATAGACCTTTTTCAAATGAGACATTAAAGGTTAAGATTGGTTTTATTTTTGGAGATATATTGCATTTCTACTGGTCATAATAATTGTGTACTGCCTAAAATAAGTGCCAAGACTTCAGAATGTGTTAGTATCTCTAAAAATAGGAGCAACAGGGCAACAGGCAATGATGCAAGGCAACAATGTCATAATAAACTACTGGCTTGTTTGTAACCTGTCTAATCACGTGTTGGCTAACCTGTTGGCCCTTTTCTTTCACAATGTTTAGATTTAACCTCAGCAGCTACATTGATGAGTACAGTTATAACTGCTACAGCTGATGGTTGGAGCAACAACAGTGACACACAAGCTGTAATTAGCTGTAATTATCCTTTAACAATGACAAAAAGACAGAATCATTATGAAAAAATAGTTTACATTAAAATGAAGTACTCACAGCCAGTATTTATATATTAACACTAAAAGATTCTTGGTGTCATACCTTACATTTTCTTTGCGTGTGTCTCTTTTCTTTATGTCAGTTACTCTGTGGCAGTACTTGATGATGATAAGTGTTCATGCCCAATGTAATGTAAATGTCAATACGTCGTGAGTGCATAGTGTGCATGTATATATATATATATATATATATATATATATATATATATATATATATATATATATATATAATATATATATATATATATATATATATATATATATATATATATATATATATTTTAACACTTTCTTTGCTTGTGTCTCTTTTCTTTATGTCAGTTACTCTGTGGCAGTACTTGATGATGATAAGTGTTCATGCCTAATGTAATGTAAATCGTCGACGCATTAGCGTAGTGTGTATGTGTGTATGTATGTATATATATATATATATATATATATATATATATATATATGCTGTACTATGTGTTTAGCATCTGCCATGCAAGTCCCAAAGCTAATGAAAGTAAGGAAATGATAAGCAACACATATTACTTGTTAAACAAAACCGAGAACACAGTGTCTTCCACACTTCAGCCTGAAGCAAAGAATAATCTGGTACCATTAATACTTCGGAAAAAAGAAAATATCTGAATTCCTCTCCAGAGCTGTGAGACAGGAAGAACAGCCTTTCTGCCCTGCAGATATATAATGTGATTTGTATTATAGGCTTATAGTCAAGCCCTCGTAGACTCCTGAATGAACAAAGAATGTAAAAGCAAATCCAGGCATTTGTGGTTTTGACCAAGACCTGTGACCACTTTTTACAAACATACTGTGGGCATTCAACACAGTGCTAAATCAGGTTGCGCAAAGGTTTCCAAAGGGACTCCAAATCTCAAATGCAATTTGGAGAAAAACTAAGATGGACAAAGGACAATAAAGTGACAGACCTGAAGGGTGCATCTGCCCTTTAACTTTGCATAAAGGTCACATTTTAAAATGGAAATTATTTTCCCATGGGGGACTCTAAATATCGCTGCTTTGGGGATTTTGTGTCAGAGTACTGTATGCTTTCGTTAAAACCATACAGAGTAAGAGTAAGTACTGGCACTATTTTTTCTGTTTTCATTGATTGGTAAAAATACATAGAGATTTCCATAAACAAAGCTTGTGCTAGTAAACATTATGACGTTTTCCTGTGGGCAGAGGTTAGATGTTGGCAGAAAGAAGCGCTCACGTGAGCCCTCCCACAAGTGAGTTTTATTGGCTTGTTTTTTGAGAAAGGCTCCTCACAGACATCATGGATCTTCATCAAACATCATTTTGCTGTATTTTTGTGCACCAGAATCAAAGAAGCAATGGCTCAAAATTTAAATTTTATTACATACCAGCTGCCACTGCCAGTCAAATAATCTGTGGTTAAATGCAATTAGACTAAAAGAAAATCATGCTTATGTCTGTAGCACAGACTTCATATGAAAAATGTTAAATACAAGATATTGACTGTTGTGGGTTTTGATAAAATTAAGTATCTAAACATTGACCTAAACAGAAATAACATAGCATCGTAGAGGGAACTGCTGAAGCGTCGTCTCCCTTTCTACAATATTAGAAAATAAAGAGAGGAAGCTGTTGATGTGTGGGAGACGACACTATCCTCTGTTTTGTCTTTGACCATACAACTAGCTTAGCTAATGAAAATTAGTTAATGCGTTAAAATAGCTTTAGGAGAGAAACCATGAGAGAAATCACCTATTCCTCCTACTTTCACAATTTCTGATTAGGTGATTGACAAACCTTTGACCACACATTACCCACACCTACAAAAGACAGTACTTTTTATACTTTTAACATTTCACCCTACAAACACAAGCATGTGATGATTACCTCAGTCCTTTAATCACATCCTTTTTAACCACAGTTTGCTGTTTTGACCTTCAGCGGCAGCTGGATTGCGATAAAACTTCAATGTAGTAATTTACTTGTGGCATTAATAGTGGCACACAGCAACACAGTTAGATGACATTTACGTCAGGTTATGTAGCGTCAATAGGTTTCGACATACTGTTGTTACCGAAACAGTTTCAAGTTATTTGGGGTTTTCAGTTGAACTACACCTGTTTAACAACAAAAAAAAAAGGAAAAAATGATTTTGAAAACTTTTTGGAAACTTCACACTGACGTGAGCAGTTAGTTTGAAGTTTAAAAATCTCAATTTTCACTTTTGAACATTATATTACATGAGAATTACAGTTCTCCTCTTTGAGATAAGCGGATATTTGGTTTATAATATTCTACATCTCTCTTCGCCCTGGGGAGAGGACAGTAACTTAGATCTTAAAATAAGTGTTGCTCTATTTCATTTGCACCAGTCCCTAAAAATGTCTGTGAACACCAGTGCTAACAGTATTTTTAGTATTCAGATCCTGTGAGCAGCCACTTATTTACAGGCTATCGCTATAAAAATAAAAGTGAAAATGAATAAAGGCATCTGCAAGCAAATGCAGGCAGACTGATTATTCCACTGACACTTTGTTGCTACTGTATCTATCTTTCCAGGCTCACTTCAGAATGAGCCATCAGGAAAAGCTTACTCTCACATTATCAGACCTGCACATCTTTCTCTACATGAGAAGCGTGGGGAGACAGGAATTAAAGGATCAAAGTATTCAATAAATAAACGGTTGAATGCTCACAGCAAACACCAATAAGGCATCAGTCTTCTTTGAATGCAACTAAAACGAAAGAGATTGTCCATATTGAACCGGGCTATAGGCAGTTATGAGTAAAATCCATCACACAAGTCGATCAGGTCAGCCTCTTCGGGGCATGAAAGTGAGTCAACAGAGGGAGGATCAGATCTACTTTATTGCCTGATTAAAATCAATTTGGTGTGTTCGGCGCTGAAGGTGGAGGGATGGAATGAGCAATGGGAAACTGTTAAGCGTCCCCTCTTCTCTCACTACTGAGTACAGTGTGAGGGCGAAAGCTGGCTGCGACGGCTCCGTGACTCTATGATTCATGACATGTGGCACTGGGAAAAAAAAAAAAGAAAAGAAATAGAAAGGTCATCAGACATGCTCTTTCATGCAAAACAGACAGATATGATTAAAAGATTATGGGAGGACTGTTCTGACAGGGCATGGTAATGATCGCTCCCATGTGAAAAGGAATAACCTCTCGTATTGTGCGCTGCATGCAAGATCAAATTCACTTAATCCAATTTTGTGTTTTTACTCATTTTCGACAGCGCTGTAATACTGTTATATGCAATGAGCTTTCTAGGCTGATTGAGCTGCTTTATGGGAATGGTAAAAACAGCCAGACAACAATACAGTATACATATAATACAGTAAATCTGACCTGCCTTTAACAACCAGACAGGGAAGTATTGGAGTATTAATGCAAAATAATGTCCAGTGAAAGCTGTGATTTTTCATATGCTCTCCAGTGTAATTGAGTGTGAAAGTAACAGTCCAGCATTACTGCTCCAGATTACCAAGAATAATGTCTGGTTGTAGTGGAACTTTGTAACTCTCTTTATTACTTGGTATATGACCTTTACACAGCTAATTAAAAGCTTGTCAGCAACTTGAGGATTTGGGTTAATATATGCGGCGCCGTACATGCTCTCTTTAAATAAAGCATGGGGAAATCAGATTAAGAGCAAAGGTGGTAAAACAACTTTTGTGACCTTTTTAGGAGCCTTGTTAAACATCAACACAAACAAACCACATACTGCACTGTAGCAGAGCACTGTAGAAGCACGGCGGATGCAGGGAGCTCATTTCACTTTACCTTAAAAACCCAACAACCAAACGAACTAATACAGAGTGAGCTCATTAGCTATGCCATATGGAGACCCAAGGTACTTGTTAGCAGTTAGCAGAGTGAGAAAATAAGTGTATGAATTCATGTCTATGGCACACTGAGCAGATTTTGAGACAACCTTGGATTCTGTCCTGATGTTTTAGAGAGAGAAAAAAAATAAATAAAAAAGCAGTGCAAACCAAAATAAATCCGATCAATCATGTTGGCGCACCATGTTGTTTTAACTTTTAGCAATTACAAATAAACGTCCCCCAGAACTGAACTGTTTTACTTTCGCTATCTTATAACAGTGCCTGGGGAGGAACCATGGGGTTTTTCACACAGCAGTAATAAGTTGTCATGGCAACATAGAGCACAGATTTGTGGGAGCAGCAGTCTGTTAAATCTGATGTGGTATGACTGAAGGAGAGGGATAATCTATCAACGCCAGGGCTTAAGATATAGCTTGCTGAATTACCTGGCAGAGACGTGACCAGAATTTCTGATTAATTAAATAAAGAAAAAACACACACACTCATCTCTCACATACATACATGCAAACAGACACACTTGTGTCCTCTAATTATATATTCTGTGAAAGTGGTTACACTTACAGAATGTAATATCACGGCATAGATTAGTGTCGTGTTACAACTGCACCCAATTTACAAAATGGGCTGTACACTGCTTTACAGTTCATAAAACACGCTCACTTCCAACTTCACACAACATGCAGATTCATAATCATTCAGCTTTTGGCCGGCTGCTGAAACCAGCATGAGGCTCTTCCTCCGTCTCTCTGCCTCTGTTGTCTCTCTGCTGAGAGCAAAGTCACTAATGTGAAGTGTTGTTTCTAAAACTGTAGTAACTTCAGCTATCCATAGCCAATTAACATGTTAAACCACTATGTGCTCCAAGATATTAAATGCAACATGATGAAATAAATTCATAAGCAGTTTCCACGATGGGAAAACATTGTAAGGTCATTTAAATTGCCCCCAACCACATGTGAAAAACAATAAAAAATGCACAGTATTTTATTAATACAAATAATAAAAAGGGTCAAGACTGTGTCACCCAGCACCAATAACACTGGTCAGCAGCAGCTGAACTCAGAGGTAACGATGATTGAACAGAAAAATAATGAGCTCCATAGGTTACCATGAATTTAAGCTGCTTTGCCACCAAACCTAATAAATGTTTAACATAATTTTTATTTCAGATTAGTAAAGTGTGAGTTTACTAACTACATTCATCAGTTTCCTGACAAAACAAATCACAGCTCCTGCACACTGAATTCAGGAGCAACACTGGGTGAGATACTGTTTTTAAAATAAGATTAACATTCATGGCACATTTATTCTTAGGCTTCATTTCCTTTTTTTTTTTAATCAGAATAACAATTGCTTGGTTTCTATGTATCATATAATATTTACATACTGACTTAGAAAATATATTATAGTGTTTAATGAGTTCTATCAAATTGTTCACCTTAAGTTTAAAATATCCATAAAGTAACTCATAACATGATTTCATCCAACTTTATTTTTGCCCTTTTTACTCATCATTTGTCTACATAAAGGGGGACAGATATGTTTGCCAGTTGGCTTTTGTCATGCACTAGTCAGCTCTGTCAAAATGTTCATAACACACCCACGTCAGAATTGCAGGATGCCATAGCAGCGCTGACAAATAGTGCAAAAAGGAACAGTCTGGAGTGAAAACTGCAGCCTAACATTTATAACACACTGAACACGGTACCAAACCAATATATAGTCACCATTGCTGCACTACTGACTGTTTAATGAGCAACGAGTACAAAAAAAAAAAGCATAAAGAACATTTGATGACGTGTGCTTTAAGAACAGTTTGTTCTATGTATAAATCAATAAATGCTCATCCTAATGCAAGCAGCTGATAGATGCAGATACAGTGACGGCTTTTCAACTGGTGCCTTTTTTTCTTACAGCGTGTACTGATTGATTTGTGCACATCAGAAGGTGTAATAAACATTTTCATTTTTCAAGACAAGGTGTTTTCAAATGTGTTGACTCTCTCCGGGCCTTGTGAAAGTCCTGTTTACCCACTGCATTTTTAATGGAATCCAATTAAGAATGAAACAGTTACACAGTACGAGCTCAGTCTTCAGCAAACATGAAAACCAGGCTACTAACCAGCCACATCAAAAACAGATTTTAACAGCCCTGTGATGGACAATGAAGTTTTTATTCTGGTTCTGAAGAAACCATTAGACCACGGGAAGGAAAGAAAGAATCTGGAAATATTCATAATAATTGTTTGGGATATTTGGTACAGAAGGACACCTTGGATGAAATGAAGTTGTTTGAGCCAACGCTGAACACATTCTGCACAGCCCCGCTACCTACACTGTACTGTATGAGCAGCTACACAGAATATTATAAAGAGTATGACTGGATATTTCCTGGGTGTCCATCACAGGGCTCATGCTGTCTCACTGATACTCATATGTATGTCTGCTGTATAAGTAAATGGTAAAGCAAGATATTACCGTGTGTGCTCTAGCTTAAGGTAGACATGCTGATCTGTCAGCTACAGTCCACCTGTTATAGCATAGGCTTCATTTATTCTTTCCTATATTTTTCACTGACATTTTTTCGCCATTCTGTCAAAGGCTTCGTCTTGCTCACTGTTCAATGAATCACAGCAATTTCTGCTTTGAAAAAGAAGCTGAAAGCTTTCAACTTTTGCAAGACAAATAATAGCAATTCCTGCTGCTGAAAAGATGAGAAAGGCTTTCAAGCTTTCAAACATGACAGGTAAAGAGATAGTTTTGTACTTTTTATGGGTACTCAACTTATTCACTGAGTGGCAAACAGAAAAATGCCATAATGACACTGAGATACAAAGTTTGGAGGGCAGGATCATGGGAGTACTCTTTTTAGGATCCTCTCATTAGTTTCCTGTTTTAACCAGAGAGCCATGACAACAAGCCTTGAACGGCTGAAAAAGGGGACTAAATGTGCAAATATAAAACACTATAACTTTATATGAAATATACATTTTTAGGTGGATTATACTGAGTTGAACTGCTTAAATAACATAAACAAGAGGCACGACTTTGAATGATAATAACTGTTTAATGACATCTGAATTTAAGTACACTGTGTGTTCACCTCTCCTGGTTTCGCTTCTTGGGATTGTTTAAAGCGTTGCTGTCAGCGATGTTAAAATGTAATCCATGGGTTGTTTCACAGCTGCCTTTCAGAGGTACAAGATAGCTAGTAGCTGTTTTGTGAGGCTTGAATAAGGGTTGGCATTTTGCTAATCCTCCAAGACACAGTTGCGATGCCAACGCAGAGCGAGCACAGTGGGGTGCTGGAAGGAGACATGTAACGGTCATTCAAAATTGAAGTCATTCAAAGTGAATCAATGTATTAAAAAAAAAATGCTGGTGTAAGTACGGATGCATGCTCCTTGTGGGTGATATTTTCTAAACAAGACAGTGATGATGCAATATCAGGAGAGTCAAAGGCACACAGTTCAGTATTAAATGGTTCAAGCACACAACATATTCTTCACTGAACTCCCAAGGCAACATTATGTCAACACCTGAATTTAAGCTCATACATATTTAATTAAAGGCTGTGGAAATGTTGCTTTGATAAAGACCTCATTAGGTACAAGATGTAAAAACCACGTTACAGCTCGTACGCTGACAGTCTAAATGATTCTGGCACAGAGAACTGTCTCATCGTGAAGAAAAAACCTACAGGTAATATATACTCACGTCCAGTGTACATGACTCATTTTCTCCAAATGCCTGCTACAGGAAACAGGTGTGGTGCCACCAGACTCAACATATGACTTCATTTAATGAATGACTTTAGTTTCTACCCCTGGACTTTCCAACTTGCAGGCCAATGGACCTCTATAAAAAAGTAACTACTTTTACAGTATGTTAATGGGATCCTGCAGAAACCTTCAATCTAATTCTAGATTCAATGAGCAGATTAGAAAAGTGGAAATGATTATTAAACAGTTTGATGACCCTTGGCCCTATATGAATAAGTAGTAAGCTGCATTCTTTTAGTTATGTGTTGGATGGTACATTTATCTCAAGGTTGTCAGATATAGCATCCCCACCCTATTCTTGCATGAACACTGAAAATAGACTCATGTTTGTCTCAGTCTTTAAGACAACAACTGAGGGTTGTGAGGCATAAAAACAAGATTTCACTGACGAAAAGAAACAACCCTAAGATGCAGCGTTTTGTGGGTAAAACAAGATAGATGTTGACAGCCAGAAATTCATCATGCCTAAAAGCCCAAGTGCAACAAAATAAGAGTAAACATGCTGTAGAAAGCACTGGAATAAGCTTGGCTTTGACTAAAACTATAGCTTTGTGAACGTACATGCAAATCACACTACAAACTGCCCAAAAAGGCTTTTTGGATACGCACCTGCATTAGTACAGCGTCAAAACACATCAGATAATAAAAGGCAGATTTGAACTAACCTCAGCATCATGTTAAGGTTGTGATGGGTTCTAAAGCTATTTGCTGATATACGGCTGACATAATGTCATGTCAACATTTACATACTGCTAAACACACATACAGTATAAATATGAACACATACATAGAAACACAAATGCACACACTTTTAAATGCACACACACACACACTTTGCTGGAGATGACACTCTTAACTTGTGTGTGATTGTCTTTTCTCTGGAATTTTTTTTTCCTTTCTCATAGTAAAGACTAATCATTTCTATTCTTTTTCTTTATCATTAGTCACTCCTCATCTGATTGTAAGATGCCCATTTTTCATCATAAGCAATCAAAATTAAATTGATAAATTGTGCCTATTTTATACTTATTATACTATACCTATTTTATTTTATTTTATACTAGCAAGTTTTATACTGTAAGCTTAATGTGGTCTAACACATTAATTACATTTTTTTTTGTTCTGGATGAATTGTGAGTTATTTAGTAGATAAAATATTTTTCCCATGTCTCTGCTTTCATTCCAGTTATATTTTTTGAGGTTGGCTCTACCTTCTATCCCGTAACTGTCCAACAACTTACTTTTTATTGTCCCTGATCTGATCAATCTTTCCATCCCACAACAACCTTACACACCCCTAATTTTCCTCAATTTCCTCGCTGGTAACTTTCAGTACCAGCATTGATACTGAAAGCTGTTTTTAAGAAAACACGAAACCATTCTCCAAGCACAACCAGCCTTTGTCATCAGGTCAAATTCCACCAATCCAATCCAGTTCAGCTAAATGCTGGTCCTGCCACCAGCATGATGTTTTTCTTCAGTGATGCATGAGGAGTGAGCTCTTGAGCATGTGAAAGTGTGTATTTAAAAAGTAGGTGATTTCTGTTTGTGAATGATATGGCATAAGTGATTTTGCACAAAAAGCTAATGTCCATGCTGTCATCGTAGCTCATTGTAATTCAGATTTTAAAATGAAACCACTGGAAGTTAATGCTTCTCAGTGACTAAGAGGTATCCGTAAAAACCCTGCACAAAATGACAAAAACCTTTTTCATTCAGGTCACTTTAGTCCTGTTAGGTCTGCAGCAACACAAACACAAGCAAAGATACATGAAACAACCCTTATCAAAATCCAGCACTACAGAAGTCATGCAAATAAGCTCACAATAAGTCGTCATGTTCAGTAATTAGATAACTGATGGAAAAAGAACTGTGTATTTATTCGATCTCATCTTAGGCAGATGGTACTAAATACCAGAGGGAGGAATCCATCGTGGAGTGGATAGTCAGTCTGAATAGTCTTTTGCAGAGACCGTCTATCACAGCGCTTTGACAGAAATATCTGCCTTGCCGCTATGATCTTACTGGCCTGGTCAATAATGCTGTTTAGGGCATTACTGTGTTTGACATTTGTAGTTGCAATACAAACAAATTATAGAGAAACTCACGTCTGACTCAGTAAAAGATGTACTATCAAAGTTTCTAAAGAAAGTGAGCTTCCTCAGGCAATCCAGTCACTGCTGCTTCTCATATAAGGAATCAGTGTGTGCTACAAAAGACAGTTTTTGTCGAAGATGAAGCCAGAATACTTATCTACAGAGTCAACATTCATACCCTCTGTACTGATTCTGAGCTGGCATGGGGCATCTCGTCTGAATGCTGATATTGTTTAAAATGACAAAAGATGATGACATGATTAAGAGTTGATATTTTTACCAACATCGTCAAACCATGAATAAAGCCATGGTCAGTTTTCTACTCACGGAAAAAAACTCACAATTACAGTTTACATTGATTTGGTGTGACATCTGTACAAAAAACATGCAACAAAATAGTGTTGTGGTATTGCAGTTGATGAAATTAACATATGTCAATGATATGCTATGCTTTACAAACCTATTCAGTTATAATGCACAACACTTGAGATTAAAGTGTGTATGATGAGATGCACTGATGTAGTTTTCTGATGTAGTTTCTTGATAAAATGCCATGTCAATGATGCATATGGCTATAGCATTCACAAGTTAAACCTGTTCTCAAGTATCTGGATCTTAAACATGCAGCAGAACAGATATTAATGCTGAACAGAACATAGCTGTACAGGGCCTCAAAAAGTGGTTTGGTTGTTGACTTTTTAACCGGCATATATATATATATATATATATATATATATATACATATATATGGAGAGAGAGAGAGAGAGAGTTTACAGACAATGGTATTACATTATACTGCTGACAAGTTCATTCCTTCAATTGAAAGAAATTATTTGAAAAAAATAGAAGAAAAAAGGTACTTGAGCCCAGAGATAATTTGCCTTCATTTTTCAGTGAGTTTTCAGGAGAATTTATAACTGTAAATCCCTATTGTGTTCAAGGCCCTGCATGATACAATTCCAGTTATTCTTTTTACCATGTGTACAAAGTACAATGTGCAAAGACAAAAAAAGAAACACAGGGGTATGGGGGGCTGGACATGTCCAATACCTGATTGGATTTGTCATCCATGCACATGACCACAGGGAGAAACATGCTGTAGTAATTTCACACCAAAGTGTGGCTGATGTTATGGCACTTTGTCACTTTGGTGAGGTTAGGGGAGATTTCCAGTTCAACAATACCGTGCTTGCTATGACCAAATCTTCCCTATTTTCTCTTGCCTAGTTGTGCTGACCTCACATGATGAATGCTCTCCTCGTGAGAGAGAGAAACAGGCCTGTTGTTATTGATATCCTCAATTAATAAGCGCACACACCACCAATGATTCACACTTGCACCATTCAACTCACTGCAGTATCTGAACAAACAGCTATCAGACACTGTGTGGGATCTCCCTCCAACACTTATCATAAGGCACAGTGTATAATTATTGGTCATTATTCATATTAGTAATATCACGTCAAAGCAAGTCACTCTTATTTCTGCAGTCAAAAGCACTGACATTGCTGCACATTGCAGCTGATGCTCTGAACCATGTTTCTTTTGTTCATTTTTCAGTTCTTAGCCAGATTAGCATCTGTTAATGTAATAAGTCAGGAGTTAATAATCAGGAGAGAAACACAATTGCCACTTTTCTATAAAGGCATCAAATGTCTCAAACACCTATCTGTAATTAAAAATTAATTCAGTGAATGTCCTCAGTGCAGAGTAGAAATATTCAGATAAGATCTCCATGTTCATTAAAGACTGAAGCCAAAAAAAGACCTCCCTGTTGGCAGCATGTTCATGCCACCTGCTCAGTGTATGAGGCCGAGCCTGTGAGCACCAGCAGTCAAAGTGTCTCTCCACCAATGGGCAAATGGCCATCTGAAGGTGATAGACTCCAGTGGCCTTGGGCCAGTGTGAATCACTGACTCGATGTCCTCCGCACCAACGCCGACTTACTTCAGAAAGTTCCCCAGGCAAGGTGACTCTAGTTCCCTCTCTTCACCTAAAATGTTTTCCACCTGGCATGTCGAACCCCCATCACACTCAGAGGAGTAGAGGCCAAAGTGCGACAGTCAGAGTCACAGTTTCTTAGTGACCACAGAGGGTTACCAGGGTTTAAAGAAACGCTCCACTGCTTCTATTGTGAACATCAAGCTAATTCTGGATGTTACACATAGTTGTATAGCAAAAATCACTAACTAATGAAAACCACTTTGTGAGTTTACAGTCAAGCTTCTATTTAAGCAGGAATAAACAGCAGAGGGTGAGATGCTATTGAATTCTCTAAAAGCTTGTAAGTGGACCTTTGACCTTAGATTATTGTGTTACACGTGCTGCACATATCCTAGTGGTTAATATTCTTGTATGGCAACATTTGTCTTGGAACGACTCTTCCTTAGTCTGTCTTACAAATGTGCAGTCGAATTCAGTGGTGCAAAAGCAAAAACCCTGATCACTAATGAGCTTCCCAACTATGAAAACTAGTAGTTATGTTTAATTGAGTGCCCAGCCAAAAAAGGGATTGTGTTAGACTCTGTGGGACTGAAATTGATATCTGATTGTTCGCATGCCATCACACAACATTACAGGCAATGGTATTACATTTTACTGCTGACAAGCTCATTCCTGTCAACTTCTAATTTCCCCACAATTCTACCATGTTTAAAAGACATTTTCTGTTTAGTTCCTTCTCCTGGTAAACTATGATAACTCTAATTTCGTGACCATGAAAGGAAATTTATTATGACTAATAGACTGCTGATTATTGTCATGCTATTAGATTTCTGCTACTACATGGTGTTATTGGTGACAGAACACAACGGCGTAATTTTCACTGAGGGTGGGGCCCATCACTTTTACATTTTTAATGTGATTTATACTCTAGAATCTCTCAACAACAGCCCCTTACTACGGCATATAAGAAAAGCTCTGTGTTGATAAAAGTAAAAAAAAAAAAAGCTTGTCTTCAATCATGTGCTCACAGCAGTAAGCTTTACAAGCAGCAGAGAGTGCTTTATGGACTTTACTGCCCTGTGTCTTGGCACTCAGGCTACAGGCTAAAATATAACTGTGACCTCCTCTGCATGCTTGACTCAAATCAAGATTAAAGTAAAGGGCAGTGTTATTTTAAGTGAAGATGCAAGCAAAATCTTTTTCTACCATTAAGTACAAGGTCTTCCAGTATCAAATTCAACTTGTTTTTAACCTTGCTTTATATGTATTTATGTATTCATGTATTTAACAACAAAAAATGTATTGATAAGTACAGTAACAATACAAAATACTATAATATGTGACAACATATACTGTGGGTGAAAGCAAACTATAAATCACATGGATATTATCATTATCGTTGTTCTTAGAGCTAGTACCGTTTACACATATCTGGTTTTCTACAGATTTTGTCATAGTTAACAAGACCACCATGGCATTTCCTCTGGCAACATTACGTACTTCCTCCGAAGGGAGAAATGAAATGTGACCCCTGGTTGCACAGTTGTTAGAGGTACCTTTATAGAGACATGTGCTGCAAAATCCAAGCAGAATATCTTGGACGTTGCTCTACCTGATGGCAGTTGTTAGCCAAACGCAGCAGCAGGTCCAGGGGATACAAAATAATGCTTTCCTGAGTAGGAATGTGACAGCGTATCCAATTTTCTTTTTATGCAAAGCTCCATTTGGCCTTTCGCTGCACATACATCAGACGTACTCAAAATGTGCAGCAAAGGCAAGGCTGAGATGAAAGAAAAACCCTCCAGTCTTAACAAGGAAAATGTAGCTTCAAGGGCAAATTAGCTATGAGCATCCTCAGAGGGATGGATGGAAATGGAATGATAGAGGTCTAGAATTAATATATTCTGCATGTTTTAGTTAATCTGTAACTGCACTTTACTTGCGAGAAAACTCAAAGTGCTGAAACCAAAGTGACAGTATAAGGATAATTGTTTTGGTGCCTGACAATATATTGGTTTGGATGTTTTTTGTGTGCTAAAGGGACTGCAAATCTCTGCTAAATGACTCATTTGGAGGGTTTTGCACAGCATGAGAGAATGGGTTGGAGGGACAGGTCTGTCAGATGTGAAGATGACATTAAGTGTTGAGACAAAAACACACTGCCCAGTTTGGTAATCATCCCCATCCGCTCTGCACAGACGTGATGAATGCTTCTAATCAAATGACGTCTCCCACTGAAATTGCCCCTTACAGACCTGCCCTAATAACACTGACAGCAAATGACTCCAAACTGAATATTTATACACTCAGCTCTCCTCTCTGGTCTCCCTTGTTTGGTTGACAACAAGGAGAATGGGTGTTGCATTTTGCAACAGGAAAAAAAACCCTGACTAACACATGTAATAGCAAGCAACTATAAGGCAGTCTCACAATGACACAGAAGATACTTCAGTGCCATTTTTGTGAGCATTTCACCTGTTTTTTTTTTTGTTTGTTTTTTGTTTTTTTTTTGTTTTTTTTTTGCACTGTAGGAATGTGGATCACCTCCCACACGAGGAACAAGTTGAACCATCTGTCACAAAACATCTGGAGCATCTGCAGAAGCTCATTCACTGCTATTCCCTGACATACCCAAGGTCCTTGAAGTTAATGGTTTAAAGTAAAGGGGAAAAGTCTGTTTTCCAAACAAACAACACACCAAACCATTTTCAAAAGTAAAAGTCAGTATCTTCACTAAGAATTCTGCAGCTTTCTGGTTCGACCTGGGAGAATAGCTTCAAACAGTGAAAGCCTCCCTCCCTAGTCATGCCATGCAGCCCGTTCTCCACTTGCATTCATCATGTGGTAATGCCTTTCCATCTGGACCACTTGCCCACTTGGCAAAAACTGTACTGTCCTCTGGTCCTCTGACGTGAGTTTTATTCTAAAGTTGCTAACCTAACATTAAGGATAGGGAGTGCCATGTGCTTTCAGTTGCCCTTCAAATGCATGTTTCATGGAAAACAAACATTGACATTCAATATCTAGAAATCATCTGACAGATCAGTAAGCTCCACACAGCACACTTATTTTTCCAGTGCTATTGCAGAATGTAAAGCAGGGTTCAGTGTCAGTGTGTCCACTTTTCTTTTCATGTGCTCAGTCCCATAACACTGGACATCACATAACACATAACACGCAGATGATATTGACTGGAAACGATAACCACAGTATACTGTGTATACTGTATATAATGTTGTTTTCTTGACCTGTCACAATTATCAGATCATTGAAAGTGAAGGCCTTCCAGTCACTGGAACACTACACAGTATCTTTGAAAATAAAAAGGATATCAGTGTGTTTGGGGTAACCCATATAACCAATGGGGTGGACATCAGCATCAGTAGAATAGATAGACAATAGCGCAGCCTGGTTCTAGATCTCTGAACTGAGTCAAGTTGTGATCTTTCTATTGTGGAAGCTGGAAATGGCATATCCTCTTGCCATTTTATACAACACAACAACATATTAACACATTATTTTGTTTGAAAATATATATATATAATTAAATAACATCCCTGCAGACAGATAATAGTAATAGTAATTAGGTATCTGGGGAAATGTGTAACAAATGAATTTCACTGTGCAGCAGACACAAAATCTTTTTCAAAGATCACTGTGTGTTTATTTTTTGGAAAATCTAATGCTGAGCCCTCTGACTCAGGCCTACGGTATAATGGTAATACATGAGGCACAAACTGGGGCTATTTAACCTTCTGACAAAATAAACTACATGATGTAGTGCGTATCAGAGATGAGAGGTGGAGCTACATCCAGTCTGATTTGAATTTACATTATCAGTTTATCTCACCTTTGAGCTTTCTCATAACTACTCCATTGAGTCAGGCTCGAGATACTCTGGACTATTTCGAAAATGTAACCTTTGATAATTAACAATGCTAAGTGTTCTTTCTAGTGCAACCAACAGTCTACACTTTAATTATTGTTATCTAACTCATTACAACTCCTCACTTGTGCGTGATGATTAATGTTTATATTGCAGTCTGGAAAAAAAAACACACTGTTTACTCAGGTAGACCAGTAATTAGCTACAGATGATTAGTATCACCTGAAGGTCAGTTTAAGCTTCTGAGAACGCTAAAAGGGACATGGGAATAATGAGAACAGCACTTGTAAACACACTGTTCCTTTTCTGTGTACTTGGAAAACTGTTTGTTCTCAGTGATTAGAGTTAGCGCTTTGACATATCACAGATTGGCATAATTATATTTAGTTTGTTTTGGTGAGCAGTACTTCAGGGCTGTGAGGATTACACCATCCAATCCTTCAGAATGCAGGGAAACGCCTTTCCAAGACAGTAACAGGAAGCTTGAGTTGCTATTCAGGTGATTTTGTTTTGTGCTGGCCATCCACAGATGCAGGGACATCCAGCTGGGGTGCATGACAGTGCTCCCCAAGCCACTGCAAAATAAAGTGACAGGCCAATGCAGCAGCCAGCTCCCTACCACAAGATTAAGCCATGTGTATGATAAACCCATCAGATGTGGGAAGAATGCAGGTCAGGTCTCAGTGTGTTAGCTCAAACAGTCGCTCTTCACAACTTCCCCCCCTGGTGTGGAGAACTAGACAAGCTTCTCTGCACTCTGCTGGACGTCGCCTGTAAAATTATCTCCCTCAGAAATCCAGTGTTTGCAAAAGCCTTTAATGAAACTCAATGTCACCTTTTTGAGATGGTGTAATAGTACCTTGTTAAAATAAGTTCTTAGAACCATTTCATCACTTTGATTTCACTGTGTTGAGATGATAATTGGTCGTATGACACTAAAACAGCCTTCAATCCATAAATGAGCATCTCTTGCCTGTAGCCAAGTTTTCAAGTTATAATGTGGAAACCTAAGTATGAGTCAAGACTAGGACTTTTCTTTAGCTTTTCTTTTGTCATCTCTCTTCAAAAAATCTCTTACTACTACTAAAAATGAAACATAAAGACAAAAACATTTAAACAATACCACTGTTGTGCTGTGTGTGCTCTTTTCATTCATCAGGAAACATTTGCCATTTAGGGTGTCAGAAAAAGAGCCATATCTCACATGGAGAACTGCATCCAAGAGCTTAAAAATGCATTTTTTTTCAACTGCAAGAGTAATGTGCCTGTAATTTAGTTCACGGTAATTCTGCCTTAGGTCTCAGTTGACACATTAAAAATGCACCCCGCGTCAAAAGGCATTTGCACAGCCCAGCAGGCCCATAGGAATCAGTCGAGCAGCAATCAATCCCTGCCAAAGGGTTCTGTTGTGGAGATGACAAAAAGAGTTTCCCTCTGATAAAAATAAGTTTTGTCATTGAGGTATTTGGAAAGTGAGTTCTTACACACAAAGGAGAGAACAGAAAAATGGCTGATGAGAGACTAAAAATTAGGAATTGCAAATCTATTATGAGTAAGGAAAAGGGTCAAGGGGCTTAAACCTTACCCATTTTGCTTGGCAGTTATTTGCAGCTTTCAAGAAATTGAGCCAAAATATTGAAAGGAACCTGCAGTTCATGATCTCAATGGATCCAATATCAATACTGCAATGCAAGGGATTAGGTAGTTATGTCGTAACACATTCTTATGTGCAGTCTTACGGCACTAGGTTTTGGCATATGGTGTGATTAATGTGCAGACAGCGGTAATCATTGAAAAATATATCTTTCCATTACAGGATTGGATCATTTCCTTTTATTGAAGACCACCGGTTATACTCAAAGTCACATTGTAGCAGCATCTAAGAAGAATAAAGTTATCACACCTCTTAGCGAGTCCCCCGGGTACACTGAAAAGAGCACACTGGTGCCTCGCGGGTGTGGCTGCAGGCTAGCTTGGTCTCGGAGGCTGCTTCAGGCATAAACGTTCCATCCTGGCCTCCCTCTGTGCATCAGCACTAATCACTGCTCCACACATACAAACAAGCACCCATACTCTCAGCTTCCTAAGAATTCAATATCACTTTATCTTCACAATTGCTACGGTGCAATCTTGATGTTTGCTGAATTACAGTCTTTTTGATCTGAGATAACAGCAGCAAAACTATTTTTCTGTTCAGCCGTAGAAATCACCCAATATAAGTACCCTGTGAAGTATCAGAATGCAAAAATATCAAGTATCTCAGTGAAAAGGTGTGTAACAATTGAATCTCTATGACCTGGAGGCTATATTGCCATTTTTGTGAGAGTGATGGACAAACATCATTATCGCTTGATATTACAGTGAAGATAAAAAGTGGACTCTTGAAGGGCCACTCAGTCTCACAGCATGATATTGATGCTGACAAAAAAAGTTAAAGGTATTGTCATGTGAGAACAGCACAGTTATCTCTCTTTTGTGTGTACATCCATATTCTCAGAAAAGTGTCCTGAGGAAACTCTTCCAAGATCATCAGATGACTGTCCCATCATGCAGGTGGGAAGGTAGCAACAGTTGCACCTTGGCACAACATCCTTCATCATGTCCACTGTTTATGCAGCAGTTGGCAAGGTGGGCAGGCCATGTGTTGGCTTTTAAGAGACTCATTAGCATCAATAGAAATAAGGTTCAAAACCATTACTTCAAAATGGCATACAGTCAATCACCAGATGCAGCAGAATGACATTAATGTCAGCTATTGTGTATGTATAGATGACAACTTAGCTGCGGGGTCGGATGGTTTTAAGATATTTTAGAAATGAATTAAATGCAGTCTTACACTGCATTGGACTGTCAGTAAACCCAATGATTAGAGATATAAGTAAAAAAAAAAAGAGGTGACAAGATCATTTAAGATTCAGTTCATCTGGGTGTTTAGGTCTTATGAAAGCCTTAAAAGGAAATTCTGAAATGAATTCATTTCAGCATGTTTACTTAGTTCCTCACCCAGGCAATTGAATAAATTCTTTTGATGAATTGTTTTTTCTTTCAGATGAGAAAATAAATCATGACTGCTGCCACACCACACAAGAAATCCTCCTCTCCTTGTGCCTTGCAAGCAAGGCCTCTTTACTTCAGCACCACGGACAGAGATTTCATCAAAGCTACCATCATCAACAAAAGCCTGAACTCTGTGCTTTCTCAACCTATTGAGTTTATTTTTATAGACTCAACATTGTATTATATATTCCCATTAGAGAAACAAACAAGTTGGAAGGAAACAAAACATATAAAATGATCAAATCTGAGTCGTGCAAGAGACTTTAAACTGTCCATTTTAAACTTTATATTAGTGTACATGCACACAGTTAAACCAGTCACAATGTGATTAATGCAGTAATGTGAGTAAGATGAAGTCCATGTAAACATCAGAGTCTGATTATGCTAATGTAATTATACTCCTAGTTGGATTAAGCTTCAAGATATGTGTATTCCCATTATAGTCCCATTACTGAAGGGCATTTTAACCATGCAAATAATTCAAGCATGACTCTTACTTTTACTCTTACTGCATTTTGTGACACAAGCTAATCCAGCTGCTTGAGGATACCTGCCAAAGATGATGTTCTTCTGAGACACTTGTTTTGCTTTTAGTTTAGTCATTTATGAAGGCACTCTAAATGTACATGTTTGCTGTTTTGAAACTACTGTTAAATTATCCTCTGAAAGTATGTATTATTACACAACAGACAAAAGGATGTGCTGCAACAGCATCATTACAGGAGATTTGTTTTGAGGTTAACGATTGGAGGCAAACTGATGCCACGTCCTACAGAGGATGCATCTTCATGCTTTTATCTGACCATCTTTGCAGCATGAAGGCAGGAGGTTCATCATTAGTTAATCATTATTTTTCTGATGGTCCTTTTGGTGCAAATGAAAGCAGACCAGAAAATGTTTAAAAAATTTCACACATGCATAGAAAGCTGGAAAACACAATTTCAGTATATTGCCCTCCCTGCCTTACATTATTACTGCCATGCACTCTCATGATCTTGGTAAAGCTTGTTTTTTGATATTGTTACATGTATTTATTGATGTCTGTTTGCATTGTTAGTCTTGTGATATTCTTCATATATTAAAAGACTATCACTTCAGCAGCTATAGTCCAAAAAAGATGGATCATTTAAAATGACAGCACTTATTCTGTGCTTCATTGGTGGAAATACAAATCAGTAAGTGTGAGTAATTGGTAATCAGCAAATAATTAAGTCTGAATTTCAATCATTGGTAATTCTTTATCCTTGGCTTGCTTTCAATAAGTCATGCGCTATCAGCTTCAATTATACTGTCTTAGATAGATACAAATGTACTTAAGCCTTATCTCAAAAAAACTTTTTTTACAATGAAATGATTTCTTATTCTGTATTGCTGAATGTTTTTAAATGTATACAAACATACATCTCATTGAAAAATGAGCTATTAGCTAATTAGCTTATGTGTTTTTGACTTTCATTTCCAGACTTCAGGAGTCTCTTTTCTATTGTCATAAATACGGATACACCAAGAAGGCTACTGTTGGACATTAGGCACATACGCAATAGAAAATCTAATGGATCATCAGCGATGGGAGAAGTCATACAAAAAAAGTCTGCAATTTATTGAAGCTGATATTAGCACTAAGTGCATCTACTGGCTCTTAAAGGGAGTTCAACCCATGCAGTGTCACAGCAAATGTCAGGTACCCTTTACAGTGGGTAAGGGCTTTGTTTTCTCATTTGACAGGCAGGTTTTAGCCATAAGATCACTGTGTATCATAACTGATGTAACACCAACTCTTCAGTTTCAACAACACAAAATATGTTTGTGCTTTAAGGTCCAGTGAAATGAAAAATGCCTTTAAGCTTCACCTAAAATCTTGGATACATTCCTGTGCTGCCTACCATTCTTTGGCAAATACACAAGTATTTCATTTTTATTAGAAGTTCCAACCCTTAGTATTGTGCTAAATATTTTCCCACGGACACATCAGTGTGTCTCAGTTCAGGGGACATGCATGACATGCATGTCCTTTTTCCAGCCAGTTTAATTAGATAACACCAGTCATACAAATCTGCAGGCCTACTTTGAGTCTGACAGGATCAGAGAGTGGAGGTGCGCATGTGGGTGTCAGTTTGCCACCTCCACATCTTCAATGACAATGGTGGATCCTTGAGTTTTTTCTGCCTACTTTTGAACTCTAAAATCAACTTTTGGCATTAAGTCCTGTAGCAACTCATAGTTTTATGTGAAAATAAAGGAGATACTCTTCTTGCCATTATATTGTACCTTTAACAGGAGGTAATTCAAAATATCTTTCATTAAAAATGTGTTAAATTTCAAAAGATGTACTGATTCCCGCATTTAGTCAGACAGCTTGGCCTCTTCCATTGAAGTATTTGTAGGATAACCAATTAAGGTCAAAAGTATGTCCTTTCTCTAACACCTTCATTGTAAGGAGGGCAACTATATTAAGACTATTTATACAGAAAGAGAATCAGAGCTGCATGAACATGTGGTAAATGTCCCGTTTACTGGCCTGAGGCTAAACTGGCTGCCATCAAGAGGCAGTGCAGGGTGGGGGGGGGCAATGGAAGAGGTGTGGAGGGGAGAGGCAGCACAGCAGGTAGCGAGCTCCCCACTGTTCAGCCGTGCGACCTCTGGAAACCATCCAGCACTGCCTCCGCAAGACGCAACATGACCTCACCTTTCACGTCACACGATCTCAAAAGAAAATTCCACAACCAGTATCCACCAGCCAATTAAAAAGTTATGCATAATTTACCATCTAATTTGGCAGCACAATCAAATTGAATATGATCTGAAGTTAATTCCTGGGAATTTTCCCTCTGCCAGCAAGGACAGGGGAGTATAAATACACCTGTAACCTGATTCTGCCGGTCATCGCTTTGACCTTAAATTATATCCTCTGTTCACTTAAAAAACTCAAATATGGCTAGTACTAGTACACTTCTGGAAATATCACGAATGCAACCCCTCCAGATATGTGAGAGCAATTTCTTAAATACAGGGCCGTTAATGACAAAGCTGAAAAATCTCACATCCCCATTGTGCAAGGCCAGCACAAAAGAAGCATCATGCCTGTGAAATGAAAGTAACCTCAAAGGGAGAACTATCCCTGACTATTAAAATTGTGGCCTACGGGTGAAATCACATTACAGAGGCGGCTGGAGATTTTTATTCTATTCCACTCTATTCTTAGCAAGCTGAAGGCAGGTAAAACGCATCTCCTTCATCCTTGCTATAAAATGACTCTCCATTCCTCCAATTAAAAGATAGCAGTAAAATACAGCAGACGCGGAGCTGCGATAGCGTAATTGCCCACTACAGTCGGCACGGGTGCAAGCAAAGATTGTCCATTTAAGCCAGGGGGGCACAGCAGACAGAGGCGGGACTGACATGCATAGGGACATTAGCGGACATCTCTCATGATCTAAATCCTCTATTTTGCTTAACAGCTACAGTTTAATTGTCACTTGCTCTGCCAATCATTCAGTGTTCATTCTCTCGTTCCTTCTTGTCCTTGGTGTCGAGATACATCCATAGGACGAAAGCCAGACATCTCGATGACTAATGCACCTGTGACTATGTACCACTTCTTTCTGCACTGAAACACACGCATAAACACAACAGACACACACACGCCATTATAAAAAGCAACAAATGTGTCATACCAATAAACACCAAATATACAATGTTCAACATTGTCATTTTGCATGTTTTTATGCCAATTTTGCTTTGATTAAAGATTTTTTTTCTTGGCAATCAGACATTTGATGGCATTAACTAAAAAGAATGGACAAATCCAGAGATCTAGTAAATTGTGAATAGCTAAGCAATACATCCTTATTTTAATCTCTGCAACAGCAGACAGAATCATATCAGCTCACACAGCAGCAGTTTCACTCAGTCAAAAGTCAATTTGAGCAAGTCCAGCCTGGTTAGGTAAAAGCAGTGCTTTGTAGGCTGTTTGCATCGAATGCCAGGAGCCACCCACCGCTTAATGATCAGCTAATCTCCCAGGAAATCAGTTAGCGGTTGTTTGGCTTTTAAAACAACTCTTTAAACTCCACTGAAAGACACAATGGATGACAGTTTGCTGCAGTTTTTGGGCTATTTAGAAAAGTTTGATACCGCTAATAGAAGCATTTCAGTTGAAAGAATCTCTAATTGCAACAGCTAAAAAATTAAAACAAAAGTACATATACTTTTGAAGTTTTGGAGTCTCTCCCTTGTTGATTAATTCACTCGAGTCTGTAATTCCAGATCACACCCAGTGCCCCATGTAGACATGACACGCTTGCTGTCTAGTTTCTTTAGTGGAACCTTGTTTTCTAATCACTGTGTCTTTGTAGGAATCCTCAGTTGAGCAGTCATAAAAAAATTGCACCTTTAATAAAGCACCCCCAATCATCATCTATATTCTCATTCTGAATTATAAACCTTAGATGAAAATTACATCTGAAAAGAAATTACATCTAACTCCTAAATTCAATCAGGCACTTGTTCCATTGTTCTACTGTATTCTTGCTGTAATTGTTCAGTGAGTCAGGTAGTAATTTAATTTGATCACTTATAATGTACTTCTTCCATGAATGAGGCCCATCAAGGTCCATTGAGATAAGCAGCATTCCTTTATCCAGTCTCACGTCATCTTACTGAACTGGTATCACTGTGATAAAAGAATAACCGCATTCGATGATGATTATAATTTACATTATATTTTACATTTTGGGTACTTTTCGCTCAAGTAAACATTACCTATGCTGCCAGTTATTCATAGCTTGTGTTCAGTTTTGAAAACAATGTTTATGAAATTGAAAGGATTTGGAAAAAAATATACTATATTAAAAACCAAAGACCCAAGCTTATGAGAGCAGAAGTGATACTGTCGGTTTTTGCCAGAAGATCATCACTGTCACCTTCTGCAACTTTACCAATTAATTGTGCATGGAATAGTAATGAAGAAAAGGTTTGTAGGAGGGATAATGAGCATGTGTTTTTCTTTTCCCTCCTACAGTATATTGAGAGAAACACCCAACCAGACAGTAATTGAGCTGACCAGTGTTTTCACTCAGGCAGCAGACACACACACACACACACACACATACATACACACTTCATTGCCTCCAGCTGAAGAAAAAGGAAAGAAAGAGAGATACCATTAACATGTCCTTACTACACGATATCCTTTAAAATTGCTTTAAGTACAGAAAAAGAATCAAGAGAGGCGCCTTTGTCTAATGAAAGTCTCCAGTGCAAAAGCACATCATGATACACAATATAAAAAGTACAGAATTAACATTGAATGCCAAAAGCAAGGTTAAAAGTTACATTCCCAGTGGGTCCATGTATATTAAAAACAAAAGGAAAGTACTCAGAATTTGCAAGGTGCTTTTGATAAACACATCCACCACCTGGCATATGGCATGTTGTGAAAGCTTTTCACCTTCTCCCAAGAACAATGAAAAAATACCTAATGTTAAGAAACAACCAAAGCAAGTTTCATACACGAAGGAATAAGATCCAGCACCCATTCCAAAAACATGCAATTGTTTTTGGAATGGGTGATGGATCTTGAATTTTTGAATGCCTTTTTTGCTTTTATTTTTGGAATCCCCAAATTTGCAGGAGTCAGAAAAAGGGAAGTGGAAGGAGAATTCTTCAAATTCTCACTAAACTGAGACTGACAAAGAACAATACCCATATTCGCCTGCATGTTCTCTGCTATATGTACATGAACGTTTGCTGCACCCATTTGCACCATTTATATGCTAGACACAAAGCAATCTAGCTCCAGTCTTTATGTCGCAATGATGAAATTCTTCACACATACACACACACACTCACACGCTATTTCCCAGTGTAAAGGCACTAAAGTCTAAAGCAGCTCTGCTATTAAGATTGTGTTCTGTTTGTGCCAGACAGATTCCAGACAGAGCAGGTCCCTTCCCTTTGAAATACTACTGTACCGCTGTAGTGCCCCAAAGCAAGACACTTATTGAATCTGCGACCGCTTCAGTGGAGCCGCTCGGTGGCCAAAAGTACAAGAGTGTGGTTTTATTGGACAGTGTGTGAATGTGTCTGATGGATTTTGTTTTAACAGGAGGGAGAAAGGAATTAAATCACCATGGCATGTCCAGGGTTTTAATCCAAACCAAATCATGACACAGGAGCATAACATGAGCACAATATCTCAAACAGAGAGCATGTGTGCTGCATATGCTAAACCCTGCAGTTTACTCTACTCCAAACAAAATCAACACTGTTTTACAGGTGAGCTGAGAAGGCTGCAGCCAAGAACACTGTGCATAAGCCGGATGGACCTTGGTTGCAATTAGAAATAAAAGTAGTGTGATGACACTAAAAACACTCAACACTAAAAAAGATAAGATAAGGTAATAAGAATGACACTTAAATAAACCAGTTCAAGAGATGATGGTTCCTCAAACATAACTCCAGATTGCACAAATGTTTTGTTTTATTTTTCCCACATTAGTTGGCATTTAGTAGATCTATAGCATTGGGTGTCTGAGGCAACCAATCATTATTAAATCTGTATATTGTGCATTTATATTACAGGTTAGACTGGAGAGAAATTAGTAGTACTCAAACTTAGAATACTGAAAAGTCAACCTATCATGGGCAGGTGAGACACCTCAACATAAAAATGTAGGAAACCCCTTTTAGACTGCAAAAGTAATTGTAAGAGATTTTGGGTTGCTAAAATTCATTAACTAAAAACAAAAATGACATTTTTGATTAATATGCATATTCACTGAGTGTAACACTAAAGTGTGTATCATACTTTGGTAAATAAAAAGACTTTACATCTTCTCTACAGTCTCCTCTGGTTCAGAGGATGAACATCCATCCTACTTTCTTGTATAATCTTTTGTTGCCATAAAAAAACAATAAACTGGGCTCAGCTTTAGATGTGGTCAGGATTTCATTTGGAGTATACAAAGATGTAAGTGAACATTTCATTCTACAAACACAGATTATATTTAAAAAAAAACAAAACATGTATGACAGAGAGACGAATTGGACATGACATTTCCACCAGCTGGTTACATGAAAATGTCAAGTTCCAGCAAGAAAAACTATTTATAAGGTTAAGAGAAGCTTTTGGTCATGCTGAAGGAGAGGACCTTCTGCTTGAAATAAATAAAACAGACTGGACTGAAGTGACTGAAGTATTGAACTTAAGCTGTTAACGTTGAAGGTAAGTAATGTACATGTGACCTCCATTTTTTTTTTTTTTTTTTGTACCATGCTGGTTCAGTTTCCAGCTTCTAACCCCTTGTGGTAAATTACTTTCTCTTTTACTGTGTACTACAAAATCACTTTTAGCAGTAAATATACTTTCCTCAGAGGTAATCATTATTCATTAATCAATCATCATTAATCATAACATATAACTTGTGCTGCAAACACAAACATCCACAACACTGACAACTTCCTATCTGCTCATCTGTAATTGTTTTTTCATTAACATTATATTGGTATAATGGTATATTTGGTATATGTATATTTTTTTATTTTATCTATCACTTCAGACAGCTGGTTTTATTACTAGCTGTGGTGCTGTTGCTGTTGGTGGTTGGATTGGTGTTGTTAGTGGATTGGCATTAGTCTATATATATTCACTTTTTTCATTCACCATGCTTTCCCTTTGCTCATCGCCTTTCTCTCTCTCTCCTCCATCAGATATACTTCTTTCCAATCTGACAGTGTTTGTTTTTTTACTAAACTTTTGTAATTGTCATAGTTTTGTTAACCTCATAGGCTTTTCATTTTGTTTTGCAGTAAAGGAAATGAGGGAAGAGATGGATGGAAACACACCAAATGGCTGTGAGATACATAAGGGATTATGCATAGAGGTTTATATTCTTTTCTAGGACATTCTTGTACTTATCAAAGACAGAACTGCTGGTCTGGTGCAGTAAAAAATGGAAAACGCCCAACGCGAGTTTACTGAATCTGTTTCTCAGCAGCATGAATTGGTAACAACGAGACAGATGGAAAATTGGCAGTGGGATGTTAATGTCAGGCCTACCTGATTTTCTCTCCCATCAGAGCCACAATCTATCACACCGCCAGCCTTGCTAATGATCTCTGACAGATTGACAAGTTTTCTCTTGTGAGAATTCACATGAAAACAGGCACATGTATTGATCAGCAGGGCTCCAAATAGCATCCAGCTGATGCATATTTTATTAGTTTGCACAAAACAAAACAGACGCAGAACAATCTCATTTCCAAGTACTTACACACACTGAAATTGAAATGTCTCTCAGCAGCTTGCAAAAGGCATGGAAGGACAATACATGCAAAATAAACATGTGACAGAAATGCTACACGAAGTGAAAAATACTTTCTCATACTGTGTTTTTAAGGCTTTTTTTAAAAGGAGACAAATACAAAAAGACAACTTGCTGTTGAACATTAATGTAATTGTCCTGGAAACTGCCTTTCACTCTCTCACAAGGAGCTCAAATCTGAGGTTTGACACAATAACAAAAACAAACACATTTTCACATCCCAGTCCTTGTAGTAAATATGTAGGATTTACATTCATGTTCGGCACCTCAATACCTGAGCAAAGTCACTCCAAGGTGATACCTGGGAGAATAGGATCTTGAGACCTATTGACTTTGTTCATTATTAATTCAGTTTCAAGCTTACAGCAGCGGCAGCATCATTTCAGAAGCAGAGATGAGAAATTGGAACAGCTGGAGATGTAATACTGTGGCTTTTCTCTGTGGCCCACCTGTCAATACCCACACCAAAAAAGATGGAGGTTGCAGCCCACATGTTGGGTCAAGACAAAGTGCCACTGGAATCCACTTTTTTTTCAGTGTCCATGAAAATAAAACTACAAAAGTATGTTTTGGAAGTTGAAAGTTGTCACTCAAGTAAATAGAGCTCACTAGGGGATCCAAGTTAGTTACTTAGTCCACTTCCTCTCACTGGGAGACATCTTATTATTATTGCTTACCATTTCTCACACACCAGAAAAGACTCTGAAAAGCAAACAATGCAATATGGCTCAAAGACAGCAGAGAAAGCCATTATCATTGTGCAATTAGGTATTTTCTCTTATTGGGGAAGAGGGATTTTTGTCTCCCGCCTGAATGTTCGATGCCAGAGTGTTATTAAAGACTGCAGCAACAGCTGCCACCACAAAAACAAATGCTCCATGCAAAGCCATGAATGTTTGGAATTCAAGTCTCCTCCCTGGCAGCACGGATTTCACAAAATTATCAGGGAAAATGTATCACCAAGAATTTCAAGACACCAGATTACTGTGTAACCTGTGGCCACAGTGCTCACCAAACAGAAAGCAAACATTAATGCAATTTCAGCTGGCTGTGATAAGAGAGGAGCAGTGTGTAATGACTGCCCTGCGCTGTCCGTCAACAGATCTATAAAATGTTATTACTGCTCAAGATAAAGCTGTGTCGATAGAGGGGGACAGATGTGCCGCTGTAAGTGCGTGTCGGCTTTGTTCCACACCCCTGTTTTAGTGACAGGCCTAACCTTTCATTACAACACACCTGACAGCCTAAATCTGCCTATTTTTCCTGGTTATCCTGATGTTGCTTTTATCCTGCAAGAGACAGTAAATCATTAACAAGCTTAGTGCAGAATCCTAAGAAACAGACAAACCATTTTGGAAATATTTTACTTTTATTCCTACATAAGGCATTCATTAACAGAATATCCATATTCAATAAAGGGTTTATAACACTATAATGTGACTGCATACAAATGTAAGTGTTGGTCAATCTGTATGTCAGCAGTGTCTCTTCCTGTGGTCACCCATAAATGGAGACTGGTGTACAAATAAATAATGAATGACGATAGTAAAACACAGTGATAATGATTTTAAATCTGTCCTTACAGGAAAAGTTTTAAATGTTGATGAATATTATTACATATATACAGTACACAGAAACTTAAAGTAAAATTTTACCACAAGTGGGATTACGAATGTAACTAGGCATATGAGCTATGAGTCTGTAATACAGCTGTAGCATGGGTCAGTAAGGAAAGTGGCTCAGCTGTCAGGATAATTATTCAATGCTTTGTTAAGATGTTCTGCAGCAGAAGCATTCAGAAGTCGTCAGTGATGTGAAGATTACAGTCCTTGTACAAGGATGACATTTTTGACAACTCTGAAGTGACGTGTTTGTCAAAACACATATCATGAATATGCACAAAAAAGATAATCTCTTTTGAAAACTGCTCAGCTACAAGGTATAAAGTCCAACAAAGAAGAATTTCATAATAAATAAATATTAAAAAACATCAAGCTGGCATTAAGAGTGAAAAAGTGTTTTTGATCATATATTAGAAATGTAACCAGATTTTCTAATGTGCACAGCTTTTAAAAGAGCCTATTAGTAAGAGATATATAAGTGATAGTTTTTTCATTTCATTTCACTTCATTTTTTACAATATATTGGACTCTCCTATATCTCTGTTTTGTAGAAATGAATTAACAGCTATTATTTATTTTAATGTATTTATACTACACTCTTTCTTTTCCATACTACTAATACTGTGCTATATAATAACTAATATAACTGTAAATATGACTATAATGTTCTATAACTTATTTATTTTTAAATCATTCACTTGATTATAACTTGACTATGATAATTATCAAATGAGTCAAACAAACTCCTATTATAGCAGATTGAATCAAACCTAAATTTCAGCCGAGCATCGCCGCCACGACCTCTGTGCCATCTAGAAAGTGGTGTGACATGAGCACAATGTAACCCCAGAGTGGTACTCCATCACTATACGTCTGCAGATTAATGGCTGAAAATGTCACAGTGAATAAGGTCACGCACCAAGAGACCTGGCTATGAAGAGACATCTGAGCACTTCCAAGTCTGAGCTGCACTTCCATGGTCCACTGAGAAGCCAAATGTGCCGCTGTCAAGCCCTGCCTTGCAAACACACATACGCACACACGCACTTAACGCCAGCATAGTGTGGCCTCTGTGATGAGGGAGGACAGAGACAGGGTAGACTCTTACATGGAACATTAGACATGATTAGAAACCATTCACTGAAATGCTTCCGTCACTTCGATGGCACAGCATTACAGCCAAGGCACAGGACACGGTGAGTCACTCTAACACTTGACATAACACAATCTAAATCATTTTGCTGATGACACCATGAACCAATGAACTCAGAAATCTTGTTTATCGTTAACAAAATACTGGGCATCCATAACAATGCACTTAGTCAAAATTTTGGTGACTCCAACTTAAACACTTTCACGTTGTGACTGATGATCTTATTGTCTTTTCATGTATGTGTTAATGAGAATAATGGGTGAACTTTATCTTCTTATCAATCAAAAACAACAAAATATTATTTATGCTGGTTATTACACCTAGGGAATATCCCATGACAATGCTAATGTAAATATGTAAAATAAGGGCAGACACTGAATTCAGGAGCTACATTAACAGTTACCATCATTTACCGATAATGATGGAAATGTGGGTTTTATACAATGCAATACAAAGTATTTGTTCCTGATTTGTAAATCTCCTCAAATTAATATCAAATGGCGTTCCATGGCTTTAACACCAGGGGAATATGAGGTGGGTAGGCTATATAATGTTTTGCCTCCAGCCATCTCCCACTTAAATTAGAGCAAAGCCTTTTGTGTGCAAGTGTGTGTCCAGGAGACTTACAGCAAAGTTAAAGCAATCCAAACTGCCGGGCTAATAAGAAAGTGTGTTTGCAGTGAAGCGAGAGCAGCAATATTCTGTGTTTTATTTGGCACGAAACAGGGGCCAAGACATCAAGTCAAGGTTTGGAAAAGAGCAAGAACAATTTCAGTCTAGTGTACAGGGGTGAATGTCAGACTGAACTCTCTCACTCTGATTAACATGCACTTTCACTTAAGTCAATGTCGGAGACTCCACGCCACCTGCTTCTGCCCTTATGGCACGCCACCTGGGACATCTTACTAGAGGCTTCAATGTCAGCTGCTACTGCTTTCTGTCAGTGAAACTCCACATGAACTAATGATGGACAGAGACAAGGATTATTTACTTACAGTTTACATTTTTGACTGCAAGGACAAGGATTTACACACAGCTCTTCACTTTTGGCATTCACCTTTTAGAATCTGTTTCATTTGCTCATAATTTTATAGATATTGTTTATATTGATGCAATTCATTGCAAATTACACACAGCAGACCAGAGCAAGCAAAATGAGCTATCATTATAAGGTGGTCATACTGGGGCGGGTTGACCAGAGGGAAAATCTCTTTTCACAAATTAAAATACATATTCAGAGGTATTTGAATCATACTAATTATGCTGATGTTAGCTCACCAATATCTATTTGTTGAAACATTGTGAATGGCTGCTGAAGTGCAGTTTCCTCTGAGCCAGAGCAATGACTTTATCAATAGTTTCTCTTTGATTGAATTCCAGCCTCAATAACCTGCAACAAATCAGCATTTGCAGACACCCACTAATCATGTTTGGACTGAGAAAATCTAATTCTCAGTCAATTATCTTGGCCTCAATGGAACTGATAATGGTTGCTCTTAAGCAGTAAATTGGCACCGTTTAAATGTAAACACAATGTTTCAAACTGAATGTGTTGGCTCAGTGTATCAGGTTTCCATTTCCTGGTCCACAGCCACCTTTTCACTGGTGGGCACTGGTGGGGGTGGGAGACAGGACACTGGTGTAAAGCAGGGTTCTTGGACTACATTAACATTATCAGTAAATCCCATCATAGTCACAAAGCAGTGAGCTGGATGCTGTGGCAAGCCCCTAGCTCAGCTTTCTTCTGGCATATTCCTGAGCCAAAATACGATGTGATGAAATCACAAAGGCTGTGTCACAGCACCACTGAAAACAATATGTTGTCTTCCAGTCAGTCAGGATGACAATGGTATATAGTGTGACACCTACACAGTCTTAAAATACAGTGCCTCGCTGTCAGGCGTACCAACAAAAATTCCATGTCAGAGATTTCTGAATATGAAAAAATCATGGCATTGCACAAGGTAAATGCTAAATTCCCAACTGATGCTGACGAAACAGCTGAATTTGAAGACTGAGGTGTTTTCCCAGTGCAGATCCTTTGCTTCTTAAATGCCACTCCTCTATGAACTTAAACCTCAATGAGGATTCTGTATTCCTGCTTTTTTTAAATAAGAGACTATATTATTATCATATTTCATAATATAATTTTTATATTTAAAAAAAAAAGCAGAAAAAGCCAAACGCAAACAGATTATAATTAAAGTTCCACCATAACATTTCTACTACAAGAATAGGCTTTACGTTAAACTTCAACTGAACAGCAATGCCACCACATGATGTTATACCATGGAAGATTAAACAACATTAGGACACGCTACTATGGCAACACAGCACAGGCCTTTTTTGAAGCCACTTACATGCAACAGTCAATGCAGCTGTGTAACAAAAAAAATCCATTTTAAGTTCATAACTGGTTACTGTTATTATGGTCGTCAGTTCAACCTGCATTTCAATTAAGCCATGTCAAAATTCTGCATTTCTTTCTCTTTGACTGTCAGTTAATGCCTTGCTCCTGGTGATGCTGTTCTGTGCTGTATTGGCATAATTTATATATAAGACATTCACTCAGAAAAGTCTGAAACACCGTTCTGATTTCACTTTCCTGCAGCAGCAAATGGCCCGAGTCTACAAACCACCATCTTTGGCATTCTTACTGACAGTTTTCACAAGAAATAATGAGGCTTATGTCGGCCAGGAAAGATGACCATTTGACTCACCTGTCAATAGTAGAGCCTCAGGATCATTTAGATGTTTTTACTTGCCATACTAGTGTGTGTATAGAGCTTATCTTTTCTCTTAAATGACCTGCGTCTTCAATAAATGACCTGACCAAGATCAATGAAGAAATGCCCTAAATGTACAGGCAATAAAATATCCAACAATGTATACGTACACAAGAGCTGTTTGGCGTTTCGGTGACTGGGTTCTTGAGCCTCTCCTCAGCATCTGTTGGTCTTTTGTTCTTTTCATAGAAATGTAGATAAGTATGGCTCATGTTGAGCACAAAACACCATCCTTATTCAAAGAAATGTGAAAGGTCCACACTGTTCATGGCAGCATCAGGGTTTTGCATGATGTTTGTTCTTATCGCTGCAGCACATACTACACCGATCTATATCCGTGTTGAATGTAGAAGTTGCAGTTCTCCTACTGTTTTGGGCGGATTGAAATGCTCTGCGATGTTTCACTCCTCTCTCCTCTGAGAGATTTTCACCCCATAATTTCCCCATTTTGCAGCTTCACTCCAGCTGTTTCTAATGCCTCTTCTGTAGTTCACAGAGTATTTGGTGAGATTAACAGTTGACTATGCGTCCTAGGGAAATTGTACCATACATACAAGCACAGTTCACACAGACATAAGTGTACACACAAAATGTATACAGACAGGTAAACCAACACTGGTTGGTCACCGTGTGGTACAGTACACTTCAAGAAATAAACTCCGATGGTGAACAGCTGGTTACAACTCTTCATTCTAGGCTGCTTTTAAGCCATCCAAGTGATCCAGCTAGCCATTGCTATCTGATGAACACTGAGCGATTGCACGATTTAAATGAGCGCGGTAGCTCCAAAGTAGAGGTTATACAGTGCGTCCATGCTTCCAGAAATAAATCCCCGACTAATATTAATGCTTGCGATTAAAAACAGTCCAGCGGTACATGCAGCTCTACCTGACAAGCCCACAGATACCTGCTCCGCTGAGCCTTCTAGCCACTTTTACTTCATTGATGGCTTTTACATCTCGCAAATTCACTATGCTCAGACTCAGCACTCAAGTCACCAGGCAGCTGTAAGCAGCTGTTTTCATCAAGAAAGCTCTGAAAAGGTTGATGTACATGACCTTTCTAGCACCAAAGTAAGCTATGATCAAACCCCAGGCAGCTGATGATAGAGACCCAGACACAGTATGGCTGTGAGGACACCACCGCAGACAGAAAAGGCAAGTCATTATTGGACTTTCATTATTCATTCACCAGCTGGCCAGCAACGCCTGAATGTCTGAATGTCTGCTAACGCTGCTCCACGTTTGCGGGACACGTAGCTAAGTAAGCGGCAGTTTGCTAGCACGTTAGCCAAAACAGCCGCATAGTGTTGGTCGGTGCGTGCGCTGAGGGATCCAGAAACAAAATGGCTGCCCTTCAGGCGCTCACAGCCACACAGGTGTTTCCATTAAACTGGCTGATTGGACCTCTGCTGACACTACAGCTGGGCGGAGCTATGCAGGAATTGCCAAAGTGAATGCACCAATCAGAATGAGGGAGGTACACGTTTGAATACAGGAGAGCGATTATCAAACACAGCCTGTAATCAAATAAAAAACACGACTGCTTTGACACAAAATTGTATTGTTGTTTACTGTTTATCGGAACTTGATGCATGTTGGGTAATTGGGATTTATAAGTGGTAGGCATTTTAATTCCCTGGGAGAATTATCCAAACATATATTTAACCTTTCCTGAAGTACTTTTATTTGTTACATGTAAACCGCTTCGTAGTGTATCCTCTTCATCTACGGCATTCATTACTTCACGAGCAGTAGCGTTGCGGTAGCGTCGGCATGTCCTGACAAAAATCCCTGTTGTGTTTTCACCGTAGCAGAGGTAACAGCATGATCTTTAACAGGTGCGGCACATATATAACACTCATATGGGGCCACAGTTGACTGACATTCTGATGCTAACTTTTCCACGTTCTCATGGGTACAGAAAAGGGTACGGTGTCATTTTCCAGACTGTAAAACATGTCAAATATGCTGCAGCCATAAACTACATGTACATGGCCCGAGGCGCTCACCAAGGACATGGTAGCTGACATTAAATATTGAAACTGATAGCTTTAATATCCGCACTCTTGATTTCATACAGTCAAGCCGATGTATCCGTAACACAGCACCCTCTCATTTTAACTCCATCTGTGTGTGAACTTGCAGCCTGTATAATTATTTTGGGAATGAGAAGTCTTGTTTTCTTGAACTGCTGATTTACTGTCAGTATAAAGCACGCTCAGTGTTTGCTAGACCAGCCATAGTCTGAAAAATGCATACAGTCCAAAGAGACAAAATTACAAAATTCTATTCTCCAAGAACAACCATCCGGTACAGCCTGTCCGTCTGTGCCAGGCTCTGTGTATGAGTGTAGGAGTAGGGTGAGCTGCAGGCTACTTGTTCCTCCTCTGTATTGTTAGCATTAAAGGTTAATGTCAGAATGCATGTGTTAAATATGTTTAGCAAATTTCAGGAAAAGGAATATTACATTGTACATTGTAATATTACCATTGTAGGAAATGAAGTGTGCAAATATAAAATAATCTAACAAAAATAATATGATATTTTCAAAGAACTTGAATGTGTTTCAAGACTCGTATAGTATGAGCAGTTTTTTTTTTATTCATTTGCTCAATAAAACAGTGAAATTTAAAAATTCTGAATAGCACAACACAATTTTCAAATTAAAGTACTCAGTTAAAGTATTTTCCCATAACACACTATATTTTAAAAAGAAGAAATCTTTTTTTTCCACACAAGTTGATGCAATTTTAATTTTCTTCAGTGCTTTCATGCAGTGCTTCTGTACTTACATGCTGCTTGTCTGCATGTGCCAAGGGTAGACTCAAAAAGTAATGGTTTTTCATGACATCCATTATTTGCTTTGAAATTAGACATTTTTGATGAAATGAAATATACAGAAGAAGGATTACGAAGCGACCGCCTCCCCTTGTGTGCACCTTGTCTCTTCGGTCGACCACTTGCAGTAGCTGGCCTGTATGCTGAAAATGAGTGTAGAAGCACAAGTAAAAATCTAATGCAGACACGTCTCATTAGACAGTGAGAGTCATTATGATGAAATTACATACATTGCTTTGGGGACTGATTGTTTGCTGCAGGACAGTAGTGGAGAGCGGCATCCAGGCAGGCAACAATTAACAAGGTCTCACTGTGCAAAGCAACTGAAAGTGGTCTGCATGCTCCAAATTGCAGGTAATATGAGAGACTGCGCCACTGTAATGTTTTCTTAGTTTGTATTTGACCATTTCAGCTGAACATATGCTTGAAAGAACATGCCAGGAAAAAATCTTGATAGAGCTCCTTGTATCATGGAAGTAAAAAAGAAGTAAAAAAAAGGTGGAAAGAAAAGAGCATGTTCAATGTCCTACAAATAGAAATAGAAGATAAACATCCTGGTGTCTTTATAAGGCTCCATTACTTTGAAGAGCCTGTTCTGAGAAGGCATCCATGTCGAATACTTTAATAAAAAAAGATTTATGTCCTAAAAGCACCATCATAACAATATTCAGTGGGTAAGCTGTCGGCTTCGGCTTTAAATAAGACTTCCACTGCAAAATTAAATGAGGTAACAAGATGGTATGAAAGAAACTGGTCTAAAATACACGTTGCCTCTTAAACGTCACTAAAAAAACACACTACAAGTCCTTCTTTTGTCTAGTTCAACTTTAGCTCTCTACTGCCTTAGAATACACATCAATATTTAATGCCAGAAAAGGAAAATCCCATTTTCTTATCCGACCAATTGGTATAAAAACAAGGACGCAGTGCTTTGGCTGCTATTCGAGAGGAAGACAGAGAAAAGGCAAAACAGGGATGAGCTTTAAGCTGTGGCTCCGCTCTCCAGAAAGTCATTAGGTCAGAGAAGTGTGGAGGATGGTCGGCGAGGGGCCTTTAATAATGAAGAGCTTGTGTTCCACAGGGAAACACCGCCTGAAGCAGACATTCACACTGAGGCGGCCGTGGAAATGAAAGATTCTGAGGTGCAGAGAGGTCCCATCACGCATGAGAAGAAAAAACAGGCAGGCTAACACTACTTAAAGTGATAGTTGTTTGATTTGGTTGACAGCATTTTAATCTCTGACAGAGCCACACCCGCGATTCGATTCGATTTCTCATTGCTTGACGCGCGAGAATCACAGATGGCCAGGTAATTGCTACAATTCCCATTTCCATGTGTACACAGAGTAAACTAAAATGCACTAATTGCTGAGAAAAACACACAACATTCAATGTACCGAAAAAAAGAAAAAAAGCCACATAACAAAAGTTTAACATGCAGGAGTGGAGACTTCCTGCACTAGCAGAAAATACAACAGTGAGGAATTGGGCACACCAAAATACTGGGCAGATGCAAATCCCCTCCAGAGATTCCCAGGCTTTGAATGAGAATCCAAATTTAGGCCTTGGTAGCAATTTAGAAGAGAAGCACTAACAGCTCCACTGGCTGTTGCACACGTGGCACATTGTATATTCTCCAAGCGGTACAGAGCTCTGCAGCAGGACTCGTTTTGTGTCAGCGTGAGCAACAGGGCCTGACTATCATCAGATGACACGTTCATAAGCGCCTATCACACTCGAGCTGACCTCTAAGCGCAATATGCTTCCTTTTCTTTTTTTTTTTTTTTAGCAACATCACACTCTTATCCCGTTCGGTTTCATATCTTTAACAATAAAACCAGCGACTTATCAAAGGGTACGGGCGTGCTCGGGGTGCTATATTAACATTTTTCCCCAAAGGTGCACCGATCCCTCTTCTTCTCGCCCAATACAGACTCCAGTACATGCTCTCGGGTTATTGTTACTGTATACTGAGCGCTGATCCAAGGCCAGAGATCTTTCTTCTCTTCCTTTAAAATCCATAATCCCCACTGTGTGGAACTGATTGGGATAGTTCTTATGTTCTGCATGTGAGGAAACAAGAGGCTGTAGCTATAGTTTCACAGGGAGCTTCGTGCCAGGCTATCTCTTGATCTGGTGCACTAACTTCCTGTCGCGATGTCAAAACAAAGCGTGTGTTTCCTTCCACACTGCTTTTTTTTTTTTTTTTAGCACACCAGAATCGTGTTAATTAGATAGCTTCGCGCTGTCTTTCTTTTGTCTTTCCTTTGTTTTCCGTCTCAGTGCTGAACCCATCTCAGGGCTGCAGCTTTGTATTTACCGGACAGATATGAGAGTGGTATCGATCCTTTCACCTGAAGGCAAATAAGCCTGTTTTCCAAAATCTCAAACAATTTCTTTTGACGTGGATCCTTCATGTCTGACTGATATCCCATCCATTTAATCAGGTCAGTGTCACTGCCGGCACAGATTCATTAGGTTGAATCAGTGCATCCCTACCTGTCACTGCTTAGCTGTCGCCAAGTCCCAGCTCAACTCCAGCAAAGACATCGCCCTGGGACCTCCTTGGGGATACTGTAACCGCAGAGATAAGCGACATGTCCTGTGTGAGGAGTGTCTCGGGGCAGACAGATGCTGAAGCCTGACCTCTGATAACTGTGTCAGGGAGCCTGGCGTGATGGCAGAGAAATCGAAAGGTGCACTCAGAAAACCCGTGCCGCCGCAAAAACATCTCCGCAAGACTTACTTTGTGGATCGCAGCTACCACATCAAAGACTTTGGGGGGGCTGACGTGCCTTGTCTTGACCGTTCTGAATGATGAATCAGAGCGGCGAGGTAAATTTGAGTCAGACATGAAGATGTTGGTTAGCTGAACAAGACTAAGGTCAAGAAGGGAGCATCTAAAAATGAGAGCTGTCATGTCACGACTGCCACAAGTGATGATGACAGCCCTCTCTTTGGAAGACTGTTTATTTTTAGAATAGATTTTATGTACTGTAGTCACTTTTAAGGTGGCTTCACAGGAAAGCCTCGACACATCTGACAAGCAGACGTACTTGTCAACACAGTTAATAGGCTGCTTTGGTGAGCTGTATCTCAGGAGAGGTCGCTCAGTTACAGAAGCCACTTGTCAGGTAATTTCTACCACTGCATGAGAGATTAGGCAAAGAGTCACACAGCCAATTACTGTCATCACAATGTCTTACAACATTAATGCAAAGAAGATAGATCCATCTCGATTGTTGCACTATTTCAGAGGTTAATAGCGTGAGGCCAAAATGTAATTGCTGTACGTTTCATTGAGCCAAACTCATAAGCCTCGAAGGTTAGGCGCCTCAAGAACAATCACCATTATATCAACACTCTATCCTATTAGTCAGCTTCATCATTGGGCATCACTTTTGGATTTATTGCTCTAAGTCTAAATAAATATCAATGTGGAACAACAATTATTGATTTGGGAGTGTTTGTGATTTAGTAACCTGAGATATTGATTAGATTAAATAAATCATTCAAAAATGTCAGCATTCAAACTTGAGCTCAAAATAATTAGCCACTATTAGCTCACTGACAGAAAGGAGTTTTTATGCAAAAATGCCAAACCTACCTTTATTCTGGTTTCTTAATTGTGAGGGCTTTTCTTTGGGCTGTTGGTTGGACAAATTGAGGTCTTTGATTACAGCTCATTAAGCAATAGATAATTGTACATTTTTATTGTTTTCTCACATTTTATATCTCCATACATATTTACATTTTATATATTATTTGAATAAGAAGATTAACAACCATAATAACAGATTAATCAATCTATATCAATCATCTATAGTTCAGATTTAGTAGTGCATGTAGCAGTGTGTCTGCAAGCCTGTAAAACTGAGCTGTAGCTTACATGTTATCTAGTAGTAGTTAAATACTCTTCTTTTAATGTTTTATTAATGTCTCACAAATCAGTTACTTAACAAATGGTGCTTTTCAGTAGCTCTGACTAAAGTACAGCCAACTCAAGCATTCTCAATGTTTTCCCTGATCAAGATAATTATTGTTTTCTCAAGTCCAAGACGACACCTTCATTTGGTTATATGTTGTTCTGTTTAACTGAGATCTATGAATTATTTTTGATAACCCTAACCCCCTAACCCCTTTTTACTTTATTATAATGTTAATACATTTTCTTTAATACACTAGAAACTCACTCATCATATAACCACAAAAGAAAACTCACACAACTATGTCAAGGTATTATCGTTTTTCTTTCTCATAAAGTACAGCCTATTTCTTTCATTTTCTTTCTACCCATTAATGTTTCCTGGTTAATGTGGATAAAGTGATTCTCAAGTAGGTGAGTAAAGTTTATTTAGTATAGCACCTTGCACTGAGCAACGTCACAAAGTACTTTAGAGTAAATATATTAAAAATAAAACAGTGAAAAGAAACTACAAAACAATTCAAACAAATGGATGTGATAAAAACCTGGATGATCATTCTGATCAGAACAGATGTGCTGTCTCTGCCGGGACATGTACGCCACAGTCCTCGGCTTCAAGGGCCTGAGCAATCGAAGTTGATTCATCAAACATTACACTTTTTTCAAAAGGAAAAAACTCTACATCGACTGCTGTTTGTACATCAATATGGGCCATTTCAAACAGTTACTTCAAAAGCTACCAAAAAAAAAAAAAAGAATGGAACAAATCCCATCGCAACAGCAGTAACACCGATGTCACCAGACAACCCTTGTGCAATCTGTTGCTTCGAACAACTGCGCATGCATAATGCACACCAACATAAATGTCAGCCCAGCATGGGGACCTGGACTGTGAAGACTTCCATCACTTCACAGTGATTCAAGGTTTTCAAGAGGATGTTGCACTTTTTCATTGCTTTCTTTGCCCCAAAAATAACTTTGCATGAGCTGTCCGTGCTGCCTTCTGTTTAGCCGACCCCCACCAAACTGTAAAATTTGCTTTCTTAGAATTATGCCTCAGATTTTTATCCACTGAACGCTATTAATTCTTCGGACGGAGATGAAAAGAGGAGCAGAACCCGAGAGGGAAAAGAGAAAAAAAGAAGGACAGGCAGACAGAAAGAGAGGGTATATTAAAACAATAACAGAGCCCTGCACTGTATACGTGTGATGAGACAATAATCTCCGACAGCACAGTCAGTATTAACCTCACAAGAGCCCAAGCTAAACACAGACTTATTGGGTTGCATAAAACAAGTCAAAGTTTAAATTATGTTTGGTCGCTTTCTCAACAGAAATAAAAAAATGTTTGAAAAGCGCATCACTCACCAAAAATGCTGCTGCTGTAAAGGGACTGTGTTTGTTGCAGACAAGCATGCCAGTCATGTGGGAGCACAGAAAAGATGGAGCATCCGTGGTGGAGACTAATTAAAAATAAATTAATAAAGAAATGACAGTGCATCTTTAAAAAAAAAAAACACTGCATCTACTTATTCTATTATTGGTGAAGGTTTTAAGTGCAAATAGCATCCAGCAATCCAGTTAAAATTGTTTCCGCTCTGTCTGATAGATGACAGTCGCCTGCATCACGGTAATTATGAAAGCAATGAAAGTGATTTTGTCACAGTCATCACCTTGATGGTGTTCACTTAATTTGGGCACCCACGAAAATGGAGTAAACATACATCGGCTCCTATGCGGAGAAAGCTTTAACATGTTGTGTTTAAAGGGTTAATTGCCATGGTAATACCTATTACTTCCTTTAAAAGAAAGAAAAATGTTTGAAATAGTAAATTAACATGTTCCACAGTTGGCTAGGAAACCGGCAACAATATAGTCACTCTCAACAGTCTTTCTACTTATAGACTACTCTTATAAAACACACTTGCGATGCACCATTGGGGATGGGTGAAGCAAGAAAAAGATGCCATGTCACACAATTAGACGTACAGGCACACAAAGGAAATAACAAAGGACGTCATACGTCCCCAAAACACAACCTCCTCTCCTTTTCTGTAACAAAGCAAGGGCTGAGTAAATGACCTCAGGTATGAACTCCAAATTTTCGCGACGGTGAGCTAACGTGTTTCCAATAGTTGAACGCTATCCCGATGTGACCTTTATTTTATCATTTTCTACCATTGATTGGCCACCTCCTTACTGAATGAATTCAATTTACACCTCATTACTGCCACATTCTTTACCTCAAACAATGCATTTTCACACACACACATGCCTGCAGTGCGCATACAAAGACATGCAGATGTTTGCAGACATTTCTACATTTCGAATTTTGCAGCTCTTTTACTTTCTCTATTTTACTTTGCTTCTGTCAGTGCTCTCAAACATATTCTTACATTAGAAACTGGCACACTCATCTCGCAGGGAAGAAAAAGGCTTTTTTTGTGTGAAATTTCACTGCTTTTCCCATTATCAAGTGGATTTGGGTTTCCTACCAAGTCCAAGTATATGCAAGTCTGGTGAAGTAGAGACCTTGAATTCCCTCTATGTGTGAATGAGGGTGTGAATGTGATTGTCTGTGTGTTAGCCTGTGACAGACAGCTTATATCGCCATGTGTTTTGCCTGCCTTTTGCTGAGTGCATGCTGGTACAGTCTGTTACACCGAAAGAAAAAGAACAAACGGCAAGCTGTTGCTGCTAAAAGCTTACGAACAATGACACGATGAAAAACCCATCGTCATCACCCCAAACCTCGACGCCACATTTTACGGTCTTTACAATGACATGGTAGTACAAGATGCCGATTAGTGATAAAAAGTAGTAATGCAAAAAGGATTGAACCAGTGATTTACAGTTGATGCTTGAACAAAGCTCAGTGTATAAGCTAATCATTTAACACCAGACGTAATGATATGGTTATAGATTCAGTTTCCATGGCAGAGAGGATCGCTCTTACTTTGCCTCAGACACAGTGAGAAAGACCGAGAACTATAGAGCTATAAAGGATTTAAAACCTACGGTAGCTTTTTAATTCAGAAAGGACATTTTTAAAAGACTTATTTAAAGCTGAGTGATTTATGACTTTTAATGGTTACCCTAGCTGCGTATTGGAAGTGTTTTAAAAGTTTTTATGGGTCAGTTTTAGTTAGATATCATGAAACAAATGTCAAATTTAACCATCATAAGTTGCTGCCCTTGCATAATATACGCATGTACATGAAGTAAAATGAACAGCAGAAGCCATTGTCTAACATCGCTTCTGTGTTTTGCGCCATATTTTAGGCTGTTTATCAGTGTCCTCCCATTGCGTTGTTTATTTTTGGGGGGTTTTTTTCCACTATAGTGAACTATGTGACTTGTTCTCTTTTCATGCTTACAAATACAACCCAAAGATTACCTATCTTGTGTTGCCTCTTGTTGGTAATTTCACCGAAAATGGGATTGGTTTTAAAATGTAGAATAACAGCGAGACTGTAGCTCTGTGGTAACCTTCACTGGATTCTCATTCTTCTTTTTAAAATTACCTGTCTTGTCTCAATTACATGTCTAATAAAAAGTTTTCCATAGTAATCAAACAGGACTGAATGAGGCACGTTTTATCGAAGGGTAATCATTGTGTGTGTACATTATGCAAAATCAGGCAGAACTGACATATAAAAGTAAGAAATACAACAAATAGCAAACAAACAAACGATCCAATCTTTCTTTAAAGAAAAAAAAAAAAGAAACGTGAGCATTAACAGCTGATGTGTCCGAGGCCACAAAAGCAATCATAGGAATGTACCCTCCAAAAGAAAACATATTAAATCTCAGTAAGTCCAGCTAGGTTTTTATTTCTCTGGGGTTTTCTTCTCGCGCAAAGGCAAAGCGTTCCTGGAACAAGTGGTCCTTATCAGGCACTGAACAGTGAGAGATACCTGTGACAGCTGACATGTTTGAGGCCCAAGTGCTTAATCTCTGGTCTCTGCTCTGGAGCAGTGAGGCACATCAGCGAAGCACGAGGCAAGTGGCTGCACGCATTCCAAATCAGCCTACACGGGGAAACGGAACGGGAGAAAAGCACGTAGCATGAGCGCACGAGCACTGCTCTAATCGTATCAAAGACTTCTACAAACAAACATGGGTGAACTGTGATGGATGGGAACGCAGTTAATAGGACTCCCAATCTAACACTGCGTGAGAAGGGAGGGTGGCGGGGACCAGAGATCAATAGCAACTCGGAAGCATGTTAGGGAATCATACTGAATCAGATTGATGACAGCTGCTGGTGATGTATTTGGCAATCTAATTTTAACACAAAGTAACTCAGTGATGGTGCTGCCACAAGACTGAACTCAATCCTCCTGGGCCGGCGGTATCACAGCTGTTGAGAGCTGGTGTGTTCTTGCTGCAGGTGTAAGAAGGGGCAACGGCACAGTTTCATCTTTGATTTTCAATTCATGCACTATGCCATGAAAGTGTATTAAATTATTCATCCTCAGTGGCAATCTCACAAATATTTTAGGCTCAAAAACCTCTTTTAGTGCACCGTCAGGCCCGGACATATACTTGGACTGGCTCTTCCAAATTGACGTTGAAAGAATCGGACGAGTAGACATTCTTGGTGCAGCCCGAAAAACTCATCGCCGTTTCCAATAAACCGGCTGCACATCTGATGTAGCTGCCTGTTGCTTTGAACAAAGGTGTGATGCCTTTCTATCTTCCATCACAGTGAGCTCAGGGCCAGTAAGCCAGGGAAGCCAGCCACAACACAGACAGGGTACGGACATTGTGTGTATGTGTGGCATATAATACACACCGCCAGTGTGAGGGATAGTTGGCCTCTGGCAAACGTGGTAACCGAGAAACCCATAATGCTGTGTGCCTCATGTAAAGACACCATACGCTGCCCTGCATCTTTACTGAAGATCATTTCACTCTGTGTATCCATCTTCGGGTTAATGGCTGAAATATACTGCGGCTCTTTAAAGGCAATGGCTTGTGAGAATGACTTAAAAACAAATCAGGCAAAAAAAAAAATCTCCAGTTCTGCAGTTAGCTGTTAAGTATTTTATGTTAAAATCCATAAAGGAAAATTATGGATTATTACAGAGGTGTACATTAAAATGAAACACCCCGGTGACTCAATATTTCTTAATTGTTCAGTGCGCCAGTTTCTCTTTAAAGAAGGACACAGCGCAGCATTACCAACTGGCTTTAGGTTTGTCTGCTGAATGAAGCTTGTTGGGGGATGGATGAATCCCTCCCCTGTTCTGGTTTTCTGGGCCAAGTCTGCATGATGGAGCCCTGAGCCCTCGGCCTGTGCCAGGTGGCAGCTGGGAGAGAGAGTCCCCAGCCAGGCTTCGGCAGCCCTCACTCTGGTCCTCTGGCCACCGCCGTTGCCACTCGGGGCTCGACACCAGCACTTCTGACCTGCAGATTGGTCGTGGCCTGCCTGCAGTGGCCAGTTTGACTGAGCATCTGCCTTTTGTCCGCATCAGATTTGTTCAGCCAATGACTTCAGGTGTGTCCCACCATTTTGCAAACCACCATTTTAAGACAAATTTAAACAGCATCTTTTTTTTTCCTCCCTGCAAAAATTCTCTGAGCTGATCACTTTAAATCACAATGTAGTGTCGCAACACAGCAGAGCATCCATCTCCAGTCTATTCACCTAAATTAAATTCTGCCGTGTCTGGTACAGACACCAGCAGGAAATGTTCTCTGTCCACACAAAGTGATGAATCCAATCTTTAAGTATTAATCAGCGAGATGCTTGTTGTTGGGGGACGGACACACACAAGCTCATACACTAACCAGGGGATCTCCATATTGCCAGTGTAATATTTGGATGCGAGTGTGCCAAGAAACATAACGGCTTCCTCAAACAACAATGAACAAACTCTCCACGCAGGGTGAATTGCTCCCACCGACAACAGCCACCTCTTCACCCCCCCGCAGGGAGAAGGAAAGCCCCTTAACTCTTTTTAAATTAACAGTGTGCTTCATCATGTTAACGCTGACAGCTCATTACACTAATATAACGTTTTCTGTGTCACTTTGTCAGTCTGGAGACTTCAGTGGAGTGCAGAACAATAGAAAAAAACACCCCCTACCAAAATGATTTAGGCCAGACAACAGCATGCCAACCACTCAGCTAATCAATCACAGCAGCTCTGTCCTTTTTGCAAGGATAGACAACAGACATCAGTGATAAAAGAAAAAAAAAAGACAGGCCAGTCAAGTGTAAGGTTAAACTATAAAATAGTAAAGTTAATGCCCCGGCTCCCCCTCTGTATATATATTTGAACAATGCCCTATGCCGCCTATTCCCAAGGCAACACAACCTCTGCAGGACAGATCTCTGCTAGCTTCGCACTTGGGCGAATGTTTGCGCATACGTCAGAGCACGTCTTAGCCCGTGAGGTCAAAAGGTGAACAAACAAAGTGAAGGCTACAGTCACAGTCCAGACAGAAAGGAGAAAGTAAGGGAGCACAGCGGCACGATCGACAAGGACCCGTGGCTGCTGCTCTGGACGAGCGCACAACGTTATGCAGGGGGGCACCTCCTCGGGGTGCTGCCTCCACATCCAGCCAGTGGTTCACCCTTTCAAACTGACAGACAGACTTTCTGCCTGAGACGGAGACTCTTTCCCCCCTCTGAGACGTCTCCAGAAAGATGTTCGCTCAGCTCAGGCCTCACTCTTCACACCCAGCTGCATACTAACTTTAACCTTTACCATCCGGGCAGTCCATGCCACTGCTCACTACACCGCTGTGCCACGGAAAAGGCACAGCGCGAGACTGATCCGCAGTTTGCTGGTCTGTGATTCAGCAGACGGTCTGTGCGTGTGCACGGCTTTTTTTTTTCCCTTTCACAAGGGACATTACATCACCTTTCATTTTATGACGCATTTTATCTTATCCATCACGTACTAATGACCTCATACTCAACTCGACTTGCGAGAGGAGAGGTTTATCCCGCCACTGCCCCTTATGAGCCTCATTTTCATTAGCATATTTGGCAATAAAACAGTTATGCTTTCCTACATTAATAATTTATCTGCACTTTTTTATCAAGCAGCCATTTCAGTGTATGGCTGAGCCCAGCTCTTGGTTTCAACTCTTGCAAGATGGGGGTCCTCTGAAGAAAGACTTATTGATTCATTATTCACATTTTAAATTATGTAACATTTCAAAAGAAAAAAAATCTAATATGAAACCCCATGCCACCCACATAATTAAGTCTACCCAGAACATCAACACAAATAGATCACGCAGCTCCTCCCTCCAATTGGTAATCGATGCCACAAGTCAATTTACAGCCAATGGCTTTCGCAACCCGAGCCAATCCATTACTGATTCAATTGTAACATGTTAGGACTGTGAGAGGCAATATTTAAGGTGACACTATCAAAATCCAATGGCTTCGTTCAATAACTTGGTTCTACAGGAGCCCGCCCGGCCATACCGTCACACTGTGCGCCGTAATGAGCCGTGTGGGGGTGGTTCGCCGCTGCCTCCTGTAGCTCAAGGCCATCCTTCACCTCTGCCCTGAGATAGATATAAGCTCTATGATAGCAAGACTTAGCTGACATCACCGGATAGATGTGTCAGCTGTTTTAATGTCTTTTCAGAGCTCGTAAAAGACTGAATGCAATCCTTGAAAAAATGCTGCCCAAGCACTTTGCTCCGGCAAATCTCAGGAAACCAGTAATGACTAGTATGATGTTTGAAGTACTTCTGGGGCAGCGGGGGGGACTAAACATTGAGGTTTCATAGAAGTTCTTAATCTGCTCATGTGCGAACCGAAGCTGACCCTCTCAACACGTTACCAGATGACAGGCCGCTCTAACGACTCGTCTGGTTTCCCAGCCAAGACAAACTTGTGAGGCAATAGTCAATAAAAAGCACCTGAGATCCGGAGCATGGAACATGAATGCCAATGACAACACCAGCCGGCGCCCGATCCATAAGTTTTCCCTCTACTTGCACGAGAAGAAACACAGCGCTGACTAGTGCATCACCTCCCACTCACACCTCTCTCCCCTTCATCCCGTCATCTGCCTTCACTTTATGTACTCTGTCCAAACCAGATGTAACTGGAATCTACATGTGGTTTCTCCAATCACTGGGTGAAGACGGAGTAGCCGGGCAAGTGCGCTGCCACCTTCCGTCCCGAGGATCACCTACTGCTGAGGTCGACACTTTTGCTGCCGTGTCAGAACAGGATGCGGACAGAAAATCGAGCTACAAAGGGGGCCTCGCAGCTTGCGGGCTCATTTAGTGTTACTGCTTCCCAGAAAAAGACGTAAAACAGCTATGAAAACAGAAATCGGTCCAACCTTTGAAGGTCAGCCTTTAGTCACTGCCCAGCAGTCCTGTAAAAAAAAAGACATCCTGATCTTCACTCTGTGTAGGGTGAACCTCACAGAATGGTCTCTGAACCATCAGAACAGTATGATTTTTTGGTTAAGTGTTGCTAAAGCCAAGTGATTTACATAATCCCCATTTGGTTGCAATTTATCATGTCCAACTGCAATTTAGTGACCAATTTCCTGCTTCCAAGCTATCTATTAAATGAGCAAGGATACAATAGTGACATTAAGTAGCGTGAGCATTTATTTAACTCTGGCACTAAGGACGCAGAGTTATGGACAGTCATTGTGCAGACGTCAGAGATTATTAATGTCCCATATCCCTGATTTGTAACATGGTGCCCCTTGCTAGAACACCAACAGTCTGGTTTTGATTACACAGGGATGACCTCTAAAAATTTAAGACTGAATACGTGAAACTATCACGATTTATTAAATAAAAAGATTTGTAAAAATCCTGCTCTCCCAAGGAACAATTTATCAATACTTTAAAATTACTTACTGTGACAGCACTATAATTAGAAGAAGCAGTGTTTGTAGATAGATAGTTATGCCAAACATTTTCCCTTCACACATCAGATTACAGGACATCCCAAAACCAATTACAACATTTGTAAGATGTCTTCCAGTACAAAAAAAGAAAGAAAAAATAAACACATCAGTTAGAACATTATGTGTACTTTTGTAAATAATAACATATATTTATCTGTGAAATTGTAAAACTGAATTTTGTGCACCTCATAGCAGCAGAAAGAAAATAAATGCTACAGCCTAAAGTGTATCCTGAGGCTTTTTTGCTCCTCTTGAAGGCTGACTGTGAGCAGCACTCCAGTGATGTTGTGTTGTGTAAAGGTAGACTGCTCACAAGAGACAGATTTAAAAAAGAATGACCAAGATCGAAGCGGCACAGACTGAAATACCCTGACATCTAGTCCACAGTATGGGTCACGTCCCAGGAACACTGGATCCTACAGTCTTCATAATGCAACAACACCATTAGGGTCATTGTTCTTCAGACTTTGGAAAGCTCGTCCAGAACCACTGAAGACACTGAAGACATTATATAACTGTTTTCATAGGAAGAACTGTATTCCTTGACAAAAGGAAACTGAACTTCAAGTGTAAAATCATTGAAGTGTCTTAAAATGCTACAATTTTGAAAAGCATCATTATGCATCATCTGTGTTCAAGAAAAACATCTGTACTTCTAGATTTTTTTTTCTAGAGAAAATTCCCAGTAAAATAAAATATTAAGAGATAGAAAACAAATGAAACTCTATCATAAATGTCATACACTGAACAAATCAGGGTTTCTTCTTCCATTCCTGCAAATGAAAAAGACCCGAGGTCACATTCCTCTGCAATTCTTGAATAATAGTTCCTTGTAATATATTCATATTTTGTGGTTCTAAACTCAGATTTGGCTTAGTACATATGTTGTTTGTCATCAGTACTCAATTGTGATATGCGGGGTACTTTTTTTATCTAAAAAGAGGACTTTGCAAACACTATCCTGAACAGGGGGGTGAATCTTTCTCTAAATGCAAAGGATGCCAAATTTAAGTGGTTTAAAATTAAAAGAACAGACTCCTCTTACACTAATTTCTGCTGATCAAAAAACTGCACACAGAAACAACATGATTTCTCCATCACCTACATTTTGTGCTGGCCTTTGCGCCCGTACACACACAAACGCACACTCACATACACCTCTGCGATACGATCTCGCTATCTCACTTAATTAGCTCCTAAAGGCTGCCTTCCCTGCATTAGCGCACGGACCTATCTGTGTCTTCCACCATCTTTTAAATGGGATATACATTTCAAACAACCTTGAGCTGTTTGCACTGGATGATGCTTATCTGGTGCCGAGGTCACTGACTGAGATCCAGGGTATGTTGATTGGAAAGGAAAAGAGGAAAAAATTAGAATAAACAGGCAGCACTCTGGTGCTCCTGAACTTCTCCAGCATGTCATTTTGTCAGATCAGCAGAGAGCTGCCGGCCCGGCCAGGTCAGCCTGCTCAATGTTAGATGGACACCAGCGATAAGGACACAGCTGAGGCATTTTCGGGGAGACAATGCCGCTCCGTGAATGGAGCTCTGGAAACGCTACAAATGCATGCAGGGAGAAAACCACGGGCTCGCTGCTTGGCATTCAACGTAACAACGCTGCTGCAACAAAGCAAATTCATTTCTGACTAATTAGACTAACAACCGGCTTTGTTGTTGGAAAGAAATAAGAAATGCTATTATCATTACCGTCCATTTAGACGCAGCTACAGGAGCTTTCATTTATTCTCAGTGCAAACGCAAGGGAGCCAGGCGGGATCAGTTCACACACAAAGATGCAGGTCCTAAACTATACTTTGAGATGCGTGCGTGCGGCTATATCTCAGATGAACTGCTCTCTGTTTAAATGCCGCTGCCCGAGCCCAGATGAGTCAATCAAATGGCATTCTTCACCTTGATGATTCGAGCCACGCTAAGAAAGCTCTGTTCTGCAGTGCTGACAAACACCAACTCCAACAGTCTTTTAAATTTTTTCAGGTTGGAGTGTTTTTCTTTTTTTTCCGTACCCCCTCTCAGGCCAGGGCCATCCTGAGGGAGCTCAGGAGACAAATTCATCTTTTCATTTCATGCTCAGAGAGAGGTAAACAGTGTTTTTCCCTGCCTGATGTGATTGCAAGGCGAACTTTAAGTCCCCGTCCTCCACGCTGTGTTGGGGGGCATTTGGTGTCATTTGGGACGGTCTCACAACGGGCCAGGGAAGTCTTGGCGCTCATTGCTATGCTGGATAATGAAGTCAGTGAGGGAACTGTGACCTCGAGGATACACAGACTACAGGATTGTATGTACTGTGTTTCACAACTGAATTTATGCTTTTATTAATTTTCAAAAATATTTTTATGTAACTGCCCTCATTCAAACACAAGGCTTGTATGTCCAGTGTCCTTAATTCTGTAATTCAGCTTGTCTCTACTGAAATGGAAGTCCTGAAAAATTAAAAGTCATGACAAAAAAAAAGTTGCAAAGTAAGCATACTGACAGCAATTTACTTAAAACTTCACATTTCCATTGTAATTAAATTGACTACTGATTTTTTTTTCCTCCTTTGAGGCTTCATATGCTTACAAAACTCCCAGCATCAGGGACACTTTAAAGAAGCGGCTGTGGGAGACAAGAGGAGACATGAATGTGAACTCTACTCTGCAAATGAAACAGCCTGAGAGAGAGAGAGAGAGAGAGAGAGAGAGACAAGAGTGAGTTTGGTTGGCTTTGCCCTCAACCATCCTGAACATCCCATCTGACACCGAGAGGACGGCTGCAGACAGAATTCAAATTCAGACATGCAACAGTCAATATGCTGCTGGGAGGGGGGTAAAAAAAAAAAAAAAGAGAGACCAAAAAATCCAAATGAGTTCCCTGACACTCTTACAAGGTGTCACACCGAGCCGCGGCTCTGGAGCTGCCCCATCCTCTGCCCCTCCCGTGACGGGGCTCCAGCTCGGGGACACTAAATAGACTTTGGCACAGGGAGATTTTCACCTGCTGCACTGGCGGCTGCAGCGCTGCTTCCTCCGCGCCTGCAGTCAGAGCAGCTGGACCTGCTCAGGCTGCAAAAACAACAATATTCCTGAAACAAACAAAAACAAAAAACCTCTGCTTAAAGCAAGTTGAGCGTGCCATCAGAGAGGTGCTGCCGTTATAATGCAATATGTCAGCATCATCCTGGATGGGTAACAACAGAAGGGATGCTGACTTCCAGTGTGGCAGATCCCAAACTGTGCGCACACGCACACGCACACACACACATACGCAAAATAAAAAGGATGACTAGCCAGTTTTTTCAACTCTTTGTCATGAATGAACCGAGCGATCCGGCACACTGCGCGACATTTGGCGCCCGCATCAGCACCGTCAGACGGCCCCGCGGTGCGGTGCCAAGTTTGGCCGGACTGCGCATCCCCGACGGCCCGCTGCTACACCCCCCCACCCCCACCACAACCACCACCACCATCCCCTGACCCCCTCTCTCTCTCCCTCCCACCCTTACCTTTCTCCTCGTCCGACACCGTCGAGGGCTCGGCGCACGGAAATAATCCCGGGAACAGGGCGAGAAGGGCGAGGAGGAGAAACTCGGACATGTTTTCGGAGAGCCGCGGCGCTTCCCCCCCGGTCCTGCTCCTGCTCCTCCGGCTCCGGGTCCAGTCTGCCCCCTCCCCCTCCACTACTCCTTCACCTCCACCTCCGACACAGCCACAGCCAGACCGCTCTCGCCGCCGTTACTCGGTGCCGTCCAGCGGAGCCGGTGCGCGGAACAGTGCAGCGCTTCGCCGCTCCGCCACATTATGCAGCACCGCTGCTCTGCGCAGCAGCACACAGACGCACCGGAGACGAGAGAGAGAGAGAGAGAGAGAGAGAGAGAGAGTCAGAGGGGGCACAAGGGAAGGCGGGGTGCTGGGACCGTGGGAGGATAAAGAATGAGTGCGTTTCCTGTCTTTTTCTCAGTGATTAAATGCCGTCAAGGTGGCGCAGCTCGCCTGAGATTCATCATAGTGGCGAGCAGCTCCTCGGTCTGCGCGCTGGGTGTCAGCCTGGTTCGGAGGTGTGTGTGTGTGTGCTGAGAGAGAGAGAGAGAGAGAGAGGGGAGGAGGAGAGAGGTGGTGGTGGTGGTGGAGGCTTGGGAGGTGGGGGGAGGGGGGTTCTCACAAAAAAAAAAAAAAAAAACGACGAGAGAAAGTCAGTGAAGGTAGGACGAGGCGTGAGTAATCTCCTCTCTCGCCTTTGTCTGAGCACGGTGTGTCTGCATACACCTGGCTCCTACAGCCTTTAAATCCTACCAACAGCAAAGTGTGCAAATAAGACGCTGCTGAGCTGAGCCTCCCTCCAAGGGCACCCCGAGCTGTCACCCACTGGGCCACACAGGGAAACATCGCAGTCCTGACAAGGGTTCAACAAGGCACCCCCCCCCCCCCTCAACCAAAAAAGAAAAATATACTCCACTATGAAGGCTTATTGATGAGGCAGTGGTCCCACAGGTGCAGGTCATTGTGTTTGAACAGGCTTTACTGCACTTCCTGAGGTGACTAACTTCTTGGCCTCATGCCGCACCTCACCGTGAATACTCTGTCACAAAGGAGACTGTCAGACCTTAACTAAAGCTGACATCATGTAAAGAGTAATCAGCGGGCTACCGTGCCGCATGTCATTCACCCCGTATCGCTGCCTTTTGTACCGCAAGCGTGGTTATTTTTGACCGGGGAAGCGGGAAATGACAGAAGCACAGCGAGGAAATGTGACTTGAAAGCCCTCTGATTGACCGAGTCCCGGGGAACAACGCTAAATAATACCCTCCTTTGGTCCACCATTACAGTCTGCTTCCACTGAGGAGCGATACAGAGAGGTTGAGCTAGCTGGCATCCGCCGGCGCTTGGAAGTACGCGACGAGCCCACCGAGTGTTTGCTTTTTAACAATTCGCCCGAATGCAAAAGCCATTGTAATCTATTATTAAGTTTAACTGGCTCGCCGGAGGGTTAAATATGATGACCATACGCAATGCGCTATTAGCACGCACAGGGAAGCTCCAGAGGAAAAGAGGTAAAGTCAAGCCTTCGCCAACACTGCCAGAGCAGCTTTGGGATATCGAGAATGATCATGGCGTTGGATTAAGTGTTCCTGACAAAATACTGAATAATTTAATGTTTAAAAAGGTCAAATTTATGTTGGGGCTGTTGGACTGGATGGTGAGACTCAGCCTTGAAGTAAAGGTTCATAAGCTGTTCTGTGATTTTACCCCTGTATGTGTTTATACTTAATACTTGGTGGAAACAGTGAAGAGTTAAACTTTTAATCAAGACCGTCAGAATTCCGACTTCATTCGGATTATACTGTCAGAATTAGTCATTTGTTGTCATGACCTTATAATTTATGGTATTTATTAAGAGATAGAGTGAGGAAGGAAAATTGAAAAATTAGTTATTATTGCAAGGAAACTACTTTCCTTCAGCTGCGTCCACCTGCTATGAGCTGTTCATAAGAGGTCTACCTAACTAGTACAGTATGTGGTTTTCTTGTGGTACCTCAGGTCTGCTGAGTTTAATTAATTTATTTATTTTTTTTTAGCTTTAGTGGTGTCGCGGTGAAGCGCTGTTTCTAAAGGTCGAAGATGAACTTTGAAGGCAACGCAAACGAGTCGTCAGATTGTTCAGAAATAAACTCTACACGTCTGCAAACAAACCCCACGTGCTGGAGAGGATCATGAGTTATGTCAGAAAGCTCCAAAACAGCTGGACCAAATGGCCCTTTGGGGTGCAATTATTTTTGTTCGTTATATGTGGCACATTTCATATCTCCAATGCGCTGTCATATTTCATCTCAAATGAGACCTGCGTGGTCCGTCAGTTGGTGATGTTTTCAACTTCTGTGTTGGCGCCAGTGATGAACCGAAGCAAAGAAAAGAGAGTGGGAAAAAAATCTCTCTGTGCTCTCTCCTGGACTGCTCATGTATCTCAGAAGTTAAAGGTAAGTGTGAGGACCGCCCACACAGGCTCTACGATCCAGCTAAACTCCCCCTGTAAGCTCTCTCTGAACCTTAAGAATGGCTTTGTTATCTCTATGATCTTACTACGAGTTGTGTGGGATGAGACAAGAGTAATAGATCTCACAGTAACAGGTGACTGGTACCAATAAAGTGACTGAGCCTCTGTTATTAACTATCTACTGACCCGATGTTAGGCAGGAGCTGAGAGCTGCGTCACTCTGAACGTCACGTCTCTGCTGACTGCATATGATACAGCAACACGTATTCATTATCCACCGTTGAAAACCGAGCTGTTAGTGCTCCTCAAATATAAGCAGCCATGTCCTGTCACGCCGTTATAAATTCATTAAGCGAAACATTGTTTGCGGTGACAAAGAAACGCATCTTAGATGAGATGGCGACATGCCTAACTTTCATGCGGAACGGTATGTCATGTTTTATTATTGAGTTGTCAAAAAGAATGAGGAAGTCCACGTCTTCAAGGACGTTTTTTCACGCCGAGCCTCTGCTATTTCTCGCTGCCAGGATTGCACTGATTTCTGCTTCTGGGACAAAAAAAGAAATAACAACAAAACGAATCATTTCAGAAGGATTTGGATTTTCTTCCTTGAACGTTCAGAGCTGACTGCATTTTTCCATTGCAATCATCGTGACTATGTTTTGATTGAACCGCATCAACTTTTTCTGACCCTTATAAATTGCTCTACTTATGTTCTGAATGATTCATATGCACTAACACTGGAGCTGTGTGTAGCTGCAGATGCTTTGTGCTTATCGGCCTTTTCTCACCTTTACCCTTAATTAGGAAAAGTCTCCCACCTAAACACAATCGCGTCGCCCTTTCGGTGAATTAGAGTGTCTCTGCGCAAACTGAAGGCACGCACCTGTCAGTAGGAGTAATGCTCGACGTGGTCCAGCAGGCTTGGCTTCGGTGCAGATGTGTCAGAGAGACTCTAGAGCTACTGGCAGTCATACAGCTGAACAGCATGAGTGAGGGCAGCCTTAATAGCCACTCGTGCACTGTGTGTCACTCACTTGCGGCACAGGTCCTGATACCCCATACTAGATGGGGCCAAATTACGTCACGAGCACACGCTGACGTGCGGCTACACAGTCGCGCCGTTCACACCCCACGTGACCTTGGGTGCGTGCATCTGTTTAAAGTGACGCTCTGTGGGTTGTTTTCTCCGTGCCCATAGAGCTCCAGTCACTGTCTTGAGTGATGGCACCACCGCCAGCTTTCGCGCGGCATTCGGCCGCGCTTAGCCACTCCTGCTTCGGATGATGGTGCCTTCCTCCAAAATTAGCAGCAGCCATCGACCCTACTTGACCCCTGTCATAGTTGCAGGCTCATTATCAGGCTAATAACTCCGCCGCCGTGGTTTTTGCCTCAGCTTATAGCCTCAGCATTCTTCCCAGCTGGATTAAAACGAGATTCCCCGCAGAAGTCAGAGGCAATTTGATGAAATGAGGAGTGAGCAAAGATCGGCCTGAAAATCTGGTCTGACGCGCATTTTGTTTCCTTTGACAGTTATTAGGGGGAAAAGCAGCGAAGGCACTGAATGGAGCTCGGTTCCGTCTTTGCTGCGGAGGCCTCCGCCAGGCCCATAAAGTGATGAGGATTCACGGGTGTCCCCCAGAGTCTGAGTGGTTGTTAATCAAGCAGTGGGATGACAGGCCATTTCCTGCATGAATCAGTGCACTGTCATCATGCTGAAAATGACTTGCATTTGGTACTGAAAAGGCAAATGTAAACTGCACCTCTGTTGCACCCCGTCGGGGTAAGGCACTCGGTATCAGTGTTTCACACGTGTGCATCTCAGCAGGGGATAGACTGCCATCGAACTGATTTAAGTCTTCAGTCATGTCAGTCGGCATAACTAAAACATTGATACAGTAAACAGCAAGTCGTCAGCAGCTACCGTCAATGTAAACAAGCATATGTTATTGTATAAGGCTTGATTGCTCCTCAATGCAATTTCTCAGAGGAGATGAGCATCCAACATTTAATTCTCACAAATACAGAGTGCTTGTGATGCCATTTCCTGTGCTCATACTAAGCTGTTTGAGGAGCAATTTCAACAAAGCAATTTCAAGTTAATTAATTGCTTTGTGTGAAAACAAAAAAAAAAACCAAAAAAAAACAAAAACCGTCTTCGGCAGTCTGTATTTATTCATGAGTGAAGGAGAAATCCTGTAAATGCAGGAACAGCATGGCACCAAGACTATTTTGAAAATACTGTATCTTTCTTTTTTTTTCTTTTTTTCTTTTGCTCTATTATTACTTGTTGTTTAGATTTATTTTTGAAATTATACCAACACCCTTTATCAACCTCAAGGGAAAACAAACAGGCAGACACATGCTCACACACATTCAAAGACACACTCCTCTCTGTGGCGGCTGATGCACTGACTTACTACTGCCATCTAGGGATACACTGGAATTCTGGTTAAGTGTCGGTGCGTACATCTTAGTCACATCGGAAATGGGCACTATAGCTCCTATATTACAAGGAAACGGTCAAATTTTTATCTATATCTAAATAAGAAGAGCCAATGTGATCTCAGGTTCAAAAATGAAACCATCATCCCTGTGTAAAGAGAGCGCGAGGCTTCACTGTGAGACAATAAATAAATAAATGCTGTCTGTCCATTTGTGTGCGACAGTTAAAGCCTTTGTCCTTTACGATATTTTGTGCAGACTCCCAGTGGACAGCGGGGTTGGAGGAGCCACAGCACAGACAGGGCAGCTCGCCGTCTCTCTCCTCGCGCAGCTGGAAACCACTCCTACTGAATAATGAACTCAATCTCAGCTCTGCCTCGGGGTGGGTGGGGGGGTGGACCTTCGAGCCGCCCTCAGCTTAGTGTGAGGCTTTGTTGCCGGCAGTACGCATGCGCTGCATGGCAGCTCCGCAAGCACGCGCTCACACGAGTCCCCTCGCTGTCATTCTTCCCCCTTCCACAAGTAGTTCTGTGAGAAATGCTGCACTGATTGGCAGGAGGGGGGTGGGAGAAGAATAAAAAAAGAACAGAAAGGGGAGTGGAGTCAGGAGGGATGGTTTCGGGGTGGTGGAGGGAGGTATGGAGGCAGCAGAAGAGAGGCAGGGAGGTTACAGTGTGTGTGTGTGTGTGTGAGAGAGCTGGAAGGGTTCAATAGCAGTTTTCCAGCAGTTCGACCACCATTGAACGTGTTTCTACTGAGGAAGGGGGGAAAGAGGGATCGGAAAGGAGGGGGCAGCAGTTGCGTGGCGATGGGCGCGTGAGGGTTGAGATGAAAGAGACAGCCGCTGGATACCCGGCTAATGAATGGCCATGCTTCCCATCTATGATTGAGATTTAAGAGGTGTGGGTAGTTGGAGCTGGGTGGTGGTGGGGGTGGGGGTAAGCAGCAATGGTGAGTCAGGTGACCTTTCAGAAAGCCCTTCACCTCAGCAGCGTCCACGCGGAGCCCATTAACCACAGAAATATGACAGCTTTCGATTAGATCCACTGTAATTACCTGAGACACTAATGAAATTTGTGGGCTGCTCCGTGTGGGGAAAAAAAAACCCAGCAACCAAAACATAAAAAAAAAAAAAAACGAGCGTGAATGTACACGAATGAGTCTGTTTCTGTGGCTTTTGTGACTTTAGTGCTTTTTTTTTGTTGTTTTTTTTTTTCCTGGTGACCGGCCATCCTGTGTCTCTAACTCATAGTGACAGATCCACTTCATGGTGCTTCTTTCCCACAAGCTGTGGCAGCAGGCCAGCACGCACAGACACACACACACACACACACACAGACATCTCCTCTGCAACATCTAAATAGGTAATTATCTGACTTATAAGAGCAGGGAGGAGGCAGCCAGTGTGCTTCACGTGATCAGCCTAAAACTAAAGCCTCTACTCAGCGAAGGAATATTAATTGCCTTTTCCAAGTGGAAAGGCAGCAAGGGAAAGAGAGAGAGAAAGAGAGAGAGAGTTGCCTCTCAACAAGCGGTGGCTACCAACAGTAACCAGCAAGGTTACTGAATAGCGTCATTGTTGTCGTCTCCTTGTCGGAGGGAACGGCGCAGCAATAATGTCAGCATTTCTGTTTGCCTCTGCATTAGTTTTGTGTCTGCCATACCTGTGAAGACAAGAGGTGTTTGTTCAGCCCTGAATGCTGAGAGAAAGCGAGCAAAGGAGAGAGTGAGATGGAGACACAAAGAGAGAGGAGTTGAGGGCTGTAGGATGTGAAGTGACTAGGAGAGGAAATAATCCATTGCTCTGCAGGTATTTCTTTTTTTTTTTTTAATTATGCCTGTGTGAAGGGTCAGAAATCGGTTTCCTCTGATCAGTGGGGGAAATAAAATACATTAGTGATCTGGAAATTTCCTCCTACAGAGCTTCCAGGGACTGACATCAAAACAGCCCCGCAATGTGGAATATTAGCAATATGCTGCAGGAACAGATTTTCACTTTACCTTACTTTTTTTTTTCTCCTTTGCCTGAGCTCATTGATATGCACCGTGGTTCTACACTGATAATTGCCTGCTGAGCTCCAGATCAATTCTGTAATTTGCTATCAAAATTCAATGATGTCATGTGTGTGCAGTCTTATCAGACTTAAGTAACAGAAAAAAGAAAGAAGAAGCAAAGGAAAAAGAAAAGCTACAGTAGACAGGGACAAGACAGACAGTAAAAAGAAAAAATGCAATGACTATACAGTGAAGGTGAAAGAAAAGTTAGTCACAGTGGTGTTTCTCACAAACAGAGCTGAAGCCTGATGCGTCCCAACATGACATTGGGTTACAGCGTGCTTTCAGTCATCCGCAGCTTCATGCTTGGTTTGACTCATGTCTGCTTATTTTTCAGCTTAATTGATCGCAATAGTCACTCTCTCTTTCTCCGCATCCGTATGTGTCACGTCTCGCAAGTAAGAGGCAAAAAAAAAGAGACGGGGTAACTGCATCTTTACGTTACTCTGACAAGCTAACAGACGGTAATGAATGAAACAAAGCAGGCGGGGGGGGCTAAAGGGCGGCTTCTCACAATCTCTGCTGGCTGCAAGGGAGAGCCTCCTCGCAGCGAGAGCGTCCTGGCCCCGCTCGACCCGTGAACGTACCTGTTCTCGCAAGGGGTGCTATGCTGGATTATGACTGTTGGAAAATTTTTTAATGGCTTGGTAGCCGTCCAACAATAACACAGGCAGCTGCTTAATTCATGAGGGTGAATGAGATGTAGGGACTTCCACATCAAAGAATAATTTTTCCATATGTTTTAAACACAACTCTGGAGTTATCACGGTAGGCCGAGACACTGAACGTAAACTCTCTACAAATAATTTTTTTCCTTCAGTGCAGCTGCTATTTTTCATTGATTATTCAACCACAAGTTCAATGCTGATTATTGTAGCATTATTAGTCCAGAAAATGAATAGTACTTGAACACCAAATTACTCTGTGTTGCTCCGTACTGAGCCAAAGTCCCATCTGTTTTTTTTTGTTGTGTTTTTTTTTAATAATAGCCTCTGTCAGCCAATTTAATTTGTCATGATGTATTTTTTTTCATTGATCTTTTGTAAAAACTGTCTTTTGTGTGCAGGACAGACAAATTTGTGCTTTTTGATCACTTTCACCAAGACAGCATTACAGCACCGACGACAACTAAAGCTACCGTGAGTCTTACAAAATTTCACCAGAAGTGCCGACAAAACAAGGTGACAGCACATTGTGTATAAGCCCTCACACAATCCATGTACATCTTCACTTGAGAGTCGGTGGAGCAAGCTCAACTTTTATCATGCTGATTTGCACTCTCAGGCCCGAGGAGCTGCGGCTGTGTGTGACATTTGCTGAACTACATTTTAAATCCTGCTTGGTGGGAAGTTGTTATTCTTTTTGGCCAAAAAATGAACATCGTCACAGTTTGGAGTGCAGGCAGCAGGGGACGGACCCGAACGCAGCCTGGTGCAGAGCTTACAGGCAGACGGGTACTGGTAGACAGACTGGTTCTGGTACTGACTGACAAAGCTGACAGGCGGACAGGTACCGGTTAGGGCCCGGGTAAAGGAGCCGAGTTGAGTCGAGGTTGCTCAAAAACCACAGTACATGGCGATTAGGATGAATTGGAAAACAGACGACTGGTCTATGAGCAGGTGAAAGAGGAAGTCTGGTGGACAAGTAGAGAAGGCCAATTTATGGTTTTGAGGAAAGGAAATAGAAAGGGGGCAGGGAGGCCGAATGTGACAAACATAGGACTTTTTCACAGCCGACATTGTGACTTGACAAAGAAGAAAAGGAAAGGTGTTAACTGGTAACATTAATGATGGTTCTGTTATATTCAAGTGTCCCAGTAAGAAATGACCAACATGCACAATACCAAGACAAAGGAACCGATGCAGCTAAATGGAAATCAAACACCACTCATGTTATTATTTACACTTGACATGTAAAATTGTCATGCCAAACTTTTGTCAAAGTCATAAAGTTCGCCAAAGTTACCTGATAAATATTCATACTTTAGGACTTAAACTGATCAAATTTACAGCAGCCAAATAACCTTGGTTAACTTCATTGAAATTTTACAATCTGTGTTTCTTTATGCCTCCTGGAAATGTTTGTAGAACTAAAACTTCAACCTGCAGTTAGATTTCGTGGTTGCTGTCACCCAGGATCCATCAACGGACAGGTGCCATCTGTTTCTTGAAATTCAAAAGCCAAGCTTGAAAGTCAGAAAGAAGCCTCGGGGTAAGGAGCATGATTGCCTTGTTGCAACAGCAGCGACGAGCTCATCTGTTCATTCACAGGGACTTCGTCTGAGTGGTTGACCACTCGCACTGTCACACTCAGATCGGCCATCGAAACCTCCCTTAGCTGTCTTCACTCCTTTCTTCTCTGGTCTTTGTGTTGTTTATCTTGCATGCGTTGTGTTGAGAGCATTCATGGAAGCTGACAGTTTGTGGTTGTGGTTTGTCGCCTGGCCTAATGGCCCACTACTCTGTGATTGATGGACAACTGGAGAAAAAGTGAGCCGCACCCCCCATCCCCCACCGACTCTGTACATCTCCTCATGTTCAGCCTTTATGTGGCATTAACTCGACTCAGAACAAGGCTGATGGATCAAAAACAGCATTAGATGAATAATTGATTTTCTTTTTACAAACTGTGCATTTGCAATTTTGCAGCCACAAGTGCAGGCATCAATGTTTCAGGAGGTGTTTTCACGCCACACTTTGTTATTATGCACACAGCAGATGAGGCCTCACTTTGCAGGGTACTTGCTGCAGGGTCACGTGACCCGAAGATGAGAATATCTGGCTTGTCCGAGGCGAGCACCCTTCACATGTGTCTTTTCCTCTTCACATTTCACTTTTCGCTTGTAGAGGTCAGTCAAATCAGTCCTGACAAGTGCAGTGGAGACTTCATAGCCGCTCTCGAGAAAATGCTTGCTTGGAAGATGTGAGACCACAAAGTAAATTCTGTCACTCTAACATTCACCCACCTGTACAGTGCAAAAATACAATTATTTCTGTTCAGAAACAAACGTGTGTACAGTGCATGACTATCTTGGAATTGTTATGAGGAAATGAGGCATGAGACCTCTTTCTTTTAATGTTCAATTGCATATACAGAAAGATGCAGGTACATTTCATACCAATGTGTTTGAGGTTTACTCCCCAACACTTTCAGACGTCTACTCACTAAATCTCTTCCCCGAACATGATCTCCATTTAAAATAACATCTCACAAGGTTTCAACAAGGCTTCCTCCACACACAGGACAAAATTTGAATGTCAGGCTTTTAATTCCACATTCTAGCTCCAGGTTGGGTCCATTAACATTGCAGAGAGCTTAAAAGCCATTTTTTTGTGAGGCCTCAGTTTGGCACAGGCATGCTGATCCACCCACACACACACCTCTTTGAAAACCACAATGCACAACACTGTGCGTGTACTTTGAGTTTTGTCTCTTTCGCACCACTTTCATTAAGTCTGTGCAAATCATATCAAGATATCTTCCCCATTATATGTCTGTGACTAAATAATCAGCGCTCATGTTCTGTTTTCTGGCCCCGAGCATTTATGGGATTATGACCTTCACATCACATCACCCATCACATAGCGGCAGCAATGAGACGCGGTCCACAGTTTCAGCAGCAGCAGTTGTGATGCACTGCTCACGAAGTCAGTTACAATATTTGGGTGTCATTTTTTAGGATAACACCGAGTCAGTTGTCTATCGCAAATAAACCTTCATAAATCCACTCAGGAATCAGAAGAGAAAAAGGACACTCTTTACAACTTCGTCACACTATCATTTTATTTGTTTAGTGTTTCAGAGTAATACAGTGATAGTGGTCTGTGCATCTTTTATCTTTTCTTGTCTTTGTCTCTGTTTTTTTTTTCTTCCACTCTCTCTTAAGTGAACACAATCCTCAGAGAATGTTTGTTGTGGATACATTAAAGAAAATGATGGGCTTGATCGTTTGCTAATCTCCATTTGAACCATTCAGACTTGAAATGGCACTGAGATGAAAAAAATGACCTACAGATCTTTCCTAATGCATACGTTACCATTTACTTTTAACATAGACCAAGTCAGTTTGACTTTAGGTGTGAAGAAATGTCCTCTCATCCCTCTTTGGTTGGAGAGGTTGTGGGCTGCCCGCTGACAACGCTCACAGACAGAGTGAATCATTAGATGTGAGCCTGCGGTCAGCGGGGTCATCCAGCTCCACATCTTTCTCCACCACCGTCACTCTTGCGGTGTCCTAACAGGAGAAAAATCACAGATGTCCTAACACGTGGAGGTTGTGAAGGTTAACTGACATTGGGACTGATACACAGCAGTGACTCTGGAAATATCAAGAAATATAAGGTGTTCATTAAAAGCAGTCACTCAGTGTGACTTTGCTGTGATTATCTCACCTACGTTCCCTCCGGAGCGTAAATGAGTGATGACACCCACCAGACTGAACCAAGCCCTCAGCCTGAGAAAGAACCCGGTTAAAAACAATTAGCTACACACACTCGCATGTATATATCAAACACCAGCACACACACACTCAGGTAAGTTATGTCTTACCTCGCTGGAGGTCAACAGCAGCTCCCTGATCAGGTCCACTGGCTCATGTGGCTCCTCTATTTGAAGTGAAGGAGAGAAGTGAAAACCTCAGCTTCAACATCAGCACTCTGTGGGCAGGAAATAAACAGAAGGAGAGGAATGAGACGTATGAGCTGAGTTGCAGCCCAAACACTTAAATGATAATCAGAATTGTTTATGAGCATCAATTCATCGACTGCTCGTTTCACCACAAGCTGAATTAGCTGAACGTCACGCTGAACATTCTTTTATTTCAAAGTTTCATTACTGTTATGTGATCATTCAGTGCAGACCTTTCATATCAATCTGCACTTAAATTTCATTACTGTGAGGCTAAAAGTAATCAAGACTAATCAAGAGTGAGGAAGTTTTAAGGGTCGGTAAAATAGATTTTCACATTGTGTGGAAATTGATGGAAACTAATGGTTTCCTGGAACTGAAGGCAGCCAATGTGCATCTAAAAATGTAAAACTGCACTACATTCAGCAAACGTATAAGGTTAACAACATAGGGTGTTAAAGAGCAGACACTCTTGTGAGGTCATTTAAGGTCAGTTGGATTTGATGTCACTCATCCGGTTAGGATCACAAAGGTGGACTGCTGGCCGGATGTTTTGGCGGCACAGATACACCTGCAGTTCAGCTGTGTCTCCTGCAGATCAGAGCAGAGGCAACATGCTGCCAGCTATACACAACAACATACACACAGAGACTGTGTGTGTGTTTGCTTGTGATGACGATTCTACCATCAGGTAACACTAGAGCATCTAAGAGGTGCTCTTCCTGATCATTTCTTCCATTTTTTTTTCTGTAAAAGGGTTTTTTGGGAGGAGTTTTTCCTCATCACAGTCAGGGGTCTTAAGACAGAGGGTGTGGTATGTTGTTCAGATTGTAAAGCCCCTTGAGGCAAACTGTTATTTGTGATATTGGACTATACAAATAAAAAAGACTTGACTTGAAAAAAAGACAAGTCCTCCTCTCTGGTAGACCAGGTTCCACGTCCGTGCATTAAAGGGATAATACACATAAAAATAAAGCGTGTTACCAGAGGTTTAAGTAATGGAGGAAAGGCAGGAAATGGGCATGAAATGAATGAATTATACAACAAAACTAAAATTTTCAACTGCAACACATCACAACACACATCACCATCAGAGACTTAAACTGGAGAGTTATATTATTTTTTTTTATGTTGTTGATGTTAAGAAGCCAAAGCTAAAGTAACAAAATTATTCCCGTTTTTTTCTCTACAAAGCTCAGTGCATTTTCACATGTCTCTGTCAAAAGCTCAGGTATAGAAACAAACAACTATTCATCACTTGCACATATTTTCCTCCACTTTTTTTCAAGGAGTTAATGCCCCTGTATGGGATTTCATAAATCAACCGCTTTGTTTCTTGTGTGTTTTTATTCTGATTAAATCACCCGAGCCAGTCGACCTGCTGACCCCCGAGGAGCCGATGACCCTGCGTGATATGGCTCTGCCTAATGTGACGCGTATTGGCACAACAGAGAGAGAAAGAAACACATAGACACACGGTCAATAAACATGACAGACGAGAGGCTGTGAAAGCTCAGAGAGTGGCTCATATTTTCAAGCGTAACAACCGTGACTTCTTTGTGTAACTCTTTTGTGTTCGGCGCGCTTTGTTCTTTGAAAACTTTCAATGCTAGAGTCTCTCTTTTTTTTTTCTTTGGCTTTAAGACCAAAACTGTATAATACCTTATTATTGAGGAATGTAAGTGTGTTACCCATAAAACATTACCAAAACATGCAAAAGAAAAAAAAAGTCCTGTCCAATAAATCTGCTCTGACATGTAATGTCAGCTTTTGAGACCATAAGGGCCAAAGAAAGATTTTAAGTTTCACTACTTGGCTCTACTCTTGTTGTTTTGTGGACCTTAGAAGAGACCTTACACCCTAGAAAATGCATTTGTAGTTGTGGAGTGATCTGTTGGAGGATGAGCCCTGGTTATGGTTGGTCAGTGTCTGGCACACTGCCTGGACCACTATGCTGGTAAGAATGGAAATCTTGTGCTTTTTCTCATGCGGTGAAATTTTGTGTGAAACTCTGCACCTGCAGCAAGTACTCTCCTCTGTTCTCCAGCTGTTGTTGTGGAGGATGGAGCGTCTGAAAAGGCGATGCTGCTGACGAACACAGGCACTGCCTTTTATTTCACCGCTAACTGTGAATAAATCCCCCAAAGTGATTGTTTTAAAGGATGGACCTCTTTCTAGTCTGCAGTGAACGAGAGAGTTTTACTAACATCACCGGTATAAAGATCTTGGTTCGCAATGAGTCTATTCATCTGACTCGCTGTTGGTAAGAGAGTGGACCATGTCAGGCATGCCTGGTTTCCAAAGTGTAAAGACAACTCTTGCAAAAATCTAAATTGGCTTCAACTGAAGCTGTACCAACAAGGTTTTCTGCCAAGGTCTTGGCAGCAGTTGCACCTGAGACGGTGACTACCGTGATAAACAGAAACAGAGTTGTTTTTTTTCTACGGTGAGCTCGTGTTTGGAATTAATCAGACTTCATAAAAAAGGGATGGTGTGAAGAGATTAATCACTCTCTATAGTGAATAAAGCATGTTTTAAGCAATGTACTGCTTAAATGATTATTTGCCTAATTGCATAATTATATATAACACAATAGCAACAATTTCAGTAAATTATGAAATATTTAAGTCATTTATAGAGTGAGTAGGTCAAATATTCTCTGGTTACAGCTTTAAGTATGAGATCTTTTGCTGCTTTTTTTCTTTGATACAACAAAATAATTATTTCTTTGTTGAAAGTTTAATTGTTATTTGAACATAATTGAGTTTTAGACTGTTAGTTGAACAAAAGACAAGAGACATATGAAGATGTAATTTTGTGCTTTGTCATGCTATGCAACATGATTGTACTGCCGTAAATAATTTGTTTTGAGGCTTTTGTTACAGTTGCTGTTCTGACAAAGCCATTTGTAGTATTTTTCTTCTTTGTATGTGTAAATGAAACTGACATTTAAATTTTAAAGTTTAAATGTTAAATGTCTGGAACATTATGTGAATTCGAGCTATTTGGTCTTTTTGTGGCATTTGCTGACAGTGAGAAAAATATGGAATATCACAAGACCTATCCTTTCAATGAAACCAACAGAAAAAAACTTTAATATTTTCCTTTATGAAGATGGTATCTTGCACCTTCATGTAGGACAAAAGATAGTCTGCTTGGATGGTAATGTATAGCTATCAGGAAACACATTTCAATGTCATGGCAAAAAAACATTCATTGAAACTTTTCTCTTGCAGCATAACCCAGAACTCTCTCTGCTTATCTCCACCAGCACAGTTAGCTGCTGTTGGCAAATGTATTTGCGTGTGATAAAGGTGAACAGCACAGGTGACAAACTGACAAACTTTTTCATATATTGGCCATTTAGGAGTGTCAATCGGTTATTAAGAGCGCTGAGGGCTGACATATTTCATTGCACAGTACAAAATGTTCTGATTGTCAGAGCTTATTGTGTTGAGGGTTGCACAGCAACATACCCTGAACCAAAATGCCTCAAGAAAGGCACAAACACTCAAAGTGGAGCAGATCTCTGCCTGTTTATTGTGGTTTTCATTCGGTTAAAACGCCATCATTGTTCATCTCCCATTCAAACCACAACATGAAGTCAATTGAATCCCTAAACCTATCATTGTTCAGTTGTGATGTACTGGAGTAGACTAACTTCCTATCATTCAACAGCCACGGCCAGGACTGTGTGTCTCTCTGTCCCAGTTCAGTGGTGTTGTTAGTATCAGTGTTTATCATAATTAGGGACAAAATGATTAAAGTTAATAACATTACTGAAGATGTAAACACATTCAGAGTATTAGAGCTGTTCGACATTCTTACCCCTCACCATCTATCAGAATTAAAAATGTAAAATTTTTACCACTCTCCTTTGTTTTATGCTGCAGTGCACATACCCCCCGCCAATTTCTTCCAGGAGGCGTGTTGCATTCATCGTGGAGGTGAGAAACAAATTTTTTTCATGAGAACCATCACGTGGCAACATTTGTCACTTAAATTGGCTCTAAGCATTTATGAGTGGTAGCCATTCAGCTGTGCGCAAGACAGGTGACCCCTGCCCACTGTGCCAGTGTGAGATGAGCATGCAACAACGAGAGGAATGTCAGAGAAGTGGGTCCCTGATGATTAAGAGCGGCCCCTCTCCTGAGGCGTCTTTGTCTCTAGAGACACATCATCTTCCTGATAGTTTCTAGGTTGAGCTTCATTCCTGCCACAGATGACTGAGAGAGACGCCCAGCTACTCTTCCTTTGTCAGTGAAAAAACTGCAAAAGGAGATATTTTCCAGTGTAAGCCACTCCTAACAACACAAGGAAAAAAGGGCCGTGAATGCCTCAGAAGGACCTGAGCATTATCAGCCCAGCAGTGGAGTGGAGATGAATGGCACTACTGAGGACAGAAGCTCACTATAATATGCTCAGCTCAGTTAAAACACTGGAGCATGACTGCCCTGATGTGAGTTTGTTAATCAGCACAAAGAAAAGACTAAAAGCCGACACCTTTATGTGAACTTACACAGAATCCACTTTGACTCATAAGTGCTTTTGCAATTTTTTAAATGTATTTTCTCTCTCAGGAGCTTTTCTGGCTACACCCACAAACACACTCATATATTAATATATACATAAAGTGGCTATACAAACAGAAGGCAAAGGCCTTAATATATGTTGCTCTCAGATGAATTACTACTTGTTTCCTAATTTATACAATAAATTAAAAGTCTGCATTGTAGCTCTAGTTGGTATGATTCAAGATTCACAACCAAAGAAAGTTTGGCAGCATGATGCTTCAAGGGCAAGTGGGAAGTTTGAGGATTATACTGATTTCTATATATTTTTCACCACCCTTGTCCCTTTTTCATTACAGTTAAGTTGACAGGTCTACTGTGGGGATAACACAGCCATTCAGCTGCAAAATAACTTTTAAATTCCATCACTTAGGCAGTGTGTGTGAGATCGGAGAACGCTCTTCTTCATTGGCGTCATGATTTTCCAACTCACCGCTGCCCTCCTGCCGCGCTGCCACTGTGATGAGGAGAAAAAAAAGAGTAATCTATCTAGAATGGTCACTTCATGGATGAATACTGTAGTCTCAGTGTGACATTTTTCCATGTGGGAGACCTGATGGTGAATGTAAGAAACCACCAGCGTAGTGAATATTTAAACACAGTAGTGCTGCTGGTTGCATGTGTGAAAAGCACTTCCAAACCTCCCTCCACATGCCTCCAAGAGAAGCGTTTGTTCATATTTTTACACACTCTATGCCAAATATACCATAATTATTGTTTCTGTGCAATAATTTTGCCCTCTGTATGAACTGAAGTGAATAATATAAATAAATACCCAAAGAGTCAAAATGCATGATAACTGGACCATTTTGTGATGCTTGCAGAGTAGTTGGTGCCAAAGTGTAAATTCATCAATATTTTCAAAAGATAAAGAAGGACGTGTGAGACCTACAAAGATCTCCTGCTACCCATTATGAATAGGGACTGTGCTCTACGCAAGGCACTGAATCGGGCTGGTCTCGGTGACGGCTCGAAGCTTGCACCGCTCAGCAGAAAGCACCTTAGGGTAAAGGTAATGCAGCACGTCCTGCAATCAAAGACTGCACCAGGCACCCTGACAGATTTCCGTGTGTGGTGTCAAAAGTTTCTTTGGGTCGCCTGCAACTTTCAACTTTGACAATATCCTCTTGATCCCCATCAAGTGCAGCGGTTATGACATATGAAGACCTCCTCCAGGCCATCAATGACCAGAGGGGGCGATTGCTTCTCATGAATTTAGCCGAAGACTATGGGTGTGGATGAATTCTGGTGCCATCTCTCTACTTTGGAGGCCTTTGGAGGGGAAGCGTTGATGTTCAATGAGTTTGCGCTCGACGCGTTCGTGTTTTCACATTTACGGCAAACAAAACCACGAAACATCATTCATCACTCATCACCCTTGTGAGGAACGCGGGTGAAAGTAGCACATTTATTTAGCCACATACCCCGTCCACACATCATAGCAAAGTCAGCCTTGTCCAAAAAAAAAAATAAATAAATAAATAAACGTATGGCATGATTTGTAAGGGTGTCATAAAGTTTAAATTGTGTTCTGTAAAATGACACATTTATACTTGTTTGTTCTCATGATTATGGCTTGTGTACCATCATTTTCCTCAAAAGTACAATAATTTCCCATCTGGCAAGGCCGCTCCATGCTCTCACCACCACTATTTCCCCAGGTACAGGACATGAAGAAATCTGTATTATTCAGGTCTAATAGTATGTAAATCACCAAAATTAGAGTTCAAAGCTGTAATTGGTGACTACTTTGAAATCCATGACTGCTTAGACGTGTCTGCCTCAAATGACCCTCTTCCCATGAGCTGGGCCCCCTGTCTTTTTGATGCTCCACTAAAAGGCTCCCGTTTATTATGTGAAGTTATGTGCGCTTCTCTGACATATGATAAAGAGCCTTCCCCTTAGCTCCTGTGTACATGTGAAAGGAAGAAGAAAGATTTCAACATTTCCTGCTCTCAGATGTTTCACCTGTGCATTGTTTCATAATTAATTAGCCCATAAAGGGAGTGAACAAAAGAAAAGGAAGAGGCAGCATCTTGTGAATCCACTGAGGTAATTAACATCCCTCCCTCAAACCTGTAACATTGCAGCTTTCTCCAAATAATTGCCTCCCGCAGTCACGGGGGCTCGGTGGTCTTGTGTTTGCCTGTTTACACACGGAAAGGTAAGACTGTGAGTTATATTTAGACCAGGACTCGATTTCAAAAACTTGGCTGTATTTAACCACCTTAAAAAAAAAAAGGTGAAACGGTACTAAGGTGTGTAAATCCTCTGTGGTGTGGTGACCAAAACACTGTTAAAATGAGAGAACTGGATGTCCTTATCATGCACACCATGTCCCAAAACTCTTTTTGGGTTGTAAAAAATACCATGGATGAAATATCACAGGGGCTTTCTTATCCAATATGTTCATGTACACAACGATCCAGCCTCTGAAACTTGTATTTGTCAGCAGCCCAGGGAGACTTGTCAGAATGAAATGGTTTAATGCAAAATAGATGCATCCCCCTTGGTTTGTTTAAAATAGCAGCAACCATTACCACGTAGGATTCAGCCGTGGAGCCAAGCCAAGCAAAGATCAAGGGAGTTAGCAAGTTATCATCCTTGCACCACATTCTCCATTTGGATACACATGGGGCACCCCCCTCTAGAATATGGCATAACAAATTTAATCTAAAAATATGGGCTCCCAACGCAAATCTGATGTGGACAAATTAAATATTGATGGGTCATTGAAAAAGCTGTGCTTTCATATTTCTAAGTTTAATGTCTTAGGGTGTGATTTCTGTATGAACGATGGGACACAAAAAGCAGTAAATAATGTATTTAGTTATTTTTTGATGGGTGGCTTCATGAATATGAGGGATTCAAAAAACCCAAGTGTGAATGATTTAACTCTCACATCTTTGGAGCCATTAGATGGGCACATATCTAAGAAAAGACCTAACATGTTTCCTTCAGACACAGGCACTATTGAACCAGACCATCAGGGAATGGTTAGATATTTAGGAAATACGCTCCTGCATTTTCTTGGCAAAAGCTGGATGTCATGTCTGTATAGTAAATATGAAGTGACGGCCAGCTGCTGGTTAGCTTAGCTCAGCGTAAAGACTGGAAACATGGAAAAAATCCAGTCTGGCTGTCAAGTGGACAAAATCTGCCAACCAGCACACCGACTGGTGTTTGCTCCATATTACTGAACAGACATGAGAGCAGTAACCATCTTCTCATCTATATAAAAAAACTAATATGAGTACTCATGAAAATGTTTAATTATTCCTTTAATATTGCAGAAACACAGTAAAATCTACAGTCCATCAAGTCATCAGTTGTAAAATTTGTGCTTAATAGGTACTGAGGTGGCTTTATGAACATACAGTACAGGCCCCATCTAACACTTGAACTCAGACTCTTAAGGGGCACTCATGTTTCTTGCCTCAATCCCCTGCCACCCCTTGCCATGCGCAAGTGAGAGTGAACAGTCAAGGTCAATAGCTGATAACACTCTTAACCTGAGAGTGACCTCATGGTGGCTTGTTTCACTTGAGGGACCTCGCTGCGGTAGAGGCAATTTGTCATGTTTGCAATGTAACCGGCAATTACCCTGCATCCTTATAGGCATCATGTATCATTGACTCTCAGTAACTATCCGTGGACCTCACAAATCCCAGCTGATCCAAACAGGCCAAACATAGCCACCACATTAGAGTTTGACCTTAAATGGGGGGGGGGGGTTGTTTTTCTGAATAGAAAAATTAAGAACGCGCCAGACGGGAAAGAGTGCATTCATACCCTAGACGAGACAGTCAGAGATTTTTAAAAAATCTAATATCAAGGCTTTGTTATTTGGTCCCTCAGGGCTCAGTATTTGGTCAATAATTCATTGCTTTAAGTCATTATATATTTAATATTTTATTACCAGTCATTAAACCACATCTATCTTGATGTGCTTGCCATCCCAAGAAGAAATGTACCCATGCGTTTGTTGAGCTGCTGTTGATTAAGAAAGAAATAAAATGATGTGCACGACATGATAATTATCCACTGGCAATAAACTCCAGCAAGTACATGTAGGAGGGAGATCCCGACAGCTTTCCTCTTTTTCATACCTTCACACGGTGCCTCATTTCCTCCTTCCTCTGCAACAGCCTCCATATATCACCTTCACATATGGGTCTAAAGTGGGTCAGCCCATGCCTCCCTTGCTCAGTGGAAAAAGAGCATCCACATTCATCACTGTGGTGTAAGCTCTTTGTTTCTAGACACAATTATCCCTAAACAATGCCACTTGCACAGAGATTTCTTTGGCTGCGGAGTGTTTACAGATTACATATCTACTGTATAAGTGCCGGGCGACTGGCTGAGTGAACTACTTTTGACTTTTGCACAGATTAATTGGCGCCTTATATATGCATCCTCGACAAAAAGTGACCATTTCGTACCAGTTCGCATCTGTGTATACATGTCCACCCAGTGCAGAGAGGTGCTGGAGTTTATTATGGGTCTCTCACAACATGTTGCGAGCGATGCCTCAGACACCGCTAGTTAGATTTTGAAGAAACCTGCAGAACGTTACTTCCTTGTTTACAACTGTGTCCAATTATAGAAGTGCAGTTCCCGGGTTAAACATGGAAACAAGGGGGACTGAATGTGCAGTGTGGTACGAGAATGTCTTTTCTCTTTCTTCATAATACAGTTCACTGTTTGTTGAGCAAGGGCACTAAAAATCAATCTTACAGTCTCTATTCACTGTCGTGCAAACCGAGCAGACTGACAGACTGTATTACACCAAGCAAATTGAGCATTTAAAATCCTGAACTGACCCCGACTTTGCCTTGTGTGTCACCGTGACATCTCCAGCTATGAGCAGAGATGATAATATGCATAATGAAAGGAAATATACTTCTTGTCTCCTCAGTTTCATCAGAGCCGAGCTAACAGGCAGCCTCCATGTGTAGCTGTGGGGGGTGGGGGGGGGATAACGGGGCTAGGCTGAGGGAACATTTCCTCCCAGACAGAGACGCAATCTGAACCGCAGGGGAAGAATCACCCCAAGGCTACAACACCACCGACAAGACACAAAATGCCGAACGTGCATCCTTGGCGCGGGGACGATCTTTTCTGAGAAACAAATGCTACAGGTATGCCAGCAGACTTTGCTCTGTTTCCTGCTCACATTGTGTGTGTGTGTGTTTTATTTCTCTAATTTCAACTGTGGCCATTGTGAAGGTCCTGCCTGGGACAAAGGGCCGAGGAATTTTTCAATTAAATTTCTGACACATTATACGCCAAGAGCAATTGGAACATAAATGTGAGAAAAGTGAAATATTCTGACAGCCTCCACTTGTGACCTTCATGCGGCCCCTTCTAATTAATGACATTCACTCAACGTTAACCTTCCAAATAAGGACATGACATAATTCTTAATATTGAATTGAACTGTTCTGTTCTGATCTCAGGGCTGTCCAAAACCTGCTTGCTCTTTTTGTGTTTATTGAAAATTACCATGTGCAAATGAGTGCCTTTGTGATATCTTTTTATTACAACATTTAAAGGTTTAAAAATACGTCTAATGTAGTGTCTCTGTAGATCCCTTCTCTACAGTGTCTCATAGTGTGTAGCGTGTAATAGAATGCTGCTGCTATATTTCAATGCATAATATGTCAAATTTTTGCAAATGAATATTAGTTGCTGCTACCTATAATGGTTTTGAACTGATGATATGTTTTATTTCTGTTTGGGGTCTCAGAGTCCTCAGCTGTAAAACATTGTTTAAACAAATACATTTTATATGGTCTACATCAATGATTGTTGTTGACAGTATGACTCCTCCCAAATCTCAAATAAGTCTATCTCGATTTTCTTGTTGGAGTTTTATATGATGTTTAACAGTGAGTTATGCCTCTCCGGGGTCTAACTGACTCCAAATACAAGTAGCTTACTACTTGCTGTACATTTCTTTGTCTGCGAGTGCCTTTTTGGGGAACAAAAATCTGAATCAGAGTCAGCTTTATTGGCTAGGTACGTGTACCTGTACATGAAAAATGTGTCCATGTACTGCCTATATAATATGAAAAGCATTAATTATGTCATTTCTGTGTTTTGTCACCTTCGTCAAATGTGCAAAAAGGGTTACCACTTCACTACTCCCATTTTTCTTTTCAATGGAAGAACACAAAATAAGGGGGCTTTTGTCCTCGCTTTTGCACTTGCACAGCGGACCTGTGAGACCCCAGACAATGTCAACAAAACACAAGGGTGAAATCAATGTTCCACTTTGGTGCAGTGTTTTTAATTCAAGGCTGGCACGTGGAATAATAAACACTGAGCCACTCTTATTATCCTGTCACTCAATGTTTTATTCAGTCTTAGAATCCTTCCTTTTAAATACAGTAGAAGCATCTCAGTGTATGAATTATCTTAGGCAATACAAGCGCCTGTGGTGTAGCTGCAAATTAATATTACATTGTGAAAAAGACTGTCAGCAGAGGAGCAATTGTCATAAATATCATAGAATGTAGTTTCCCTTTAACAGAGGCATAAAAAATGCAGCTTACATTTGAGTCTTTTGGTGAAGGGATGGATAGCTGCTAAAATCTAAATAAGACTGGTTCTAATGGCATACAGTGACTGAAAAAAAAAGTGAAAACTCAAGCCACCTTGATGAACTCTCATGCAAACCGGGTACAATATGAGGCCTGACAGTTATTTAAAGCAACTTACTTATTGAGGAGCATGAAAAAGCTAAGAAGAAAATCATTTCCAAGGCGCCCTCCAATAATTCTTCAACATATTTGCACAAAGTTGCATCAGACCTTGAGTGACACCTTAAACTTCTAAAGCACTCGCACGCATTGCATTCATTCCAGAAGTCCTCCATCTAAAACAGACAATGCGGCAAGGGAAATAAAAAAAAAACAAAAAAAAAAACTATTCAGGTAGTGTAGTTTAGTGACAAGAAAGAGTGGCAGTGACTGCTCGGTGAGTCTGTGTGGTGTGTTGAAGGTTCAAATAAAGCACCAAGACTGTATTAAAACCACAAATTAGAAAATAACTTCTTAATAGAGTCATACTTTATTGTGAATGTTTCCAGTTTCTAAACAGCCCTGTACCTAGGATGAAATTTATTCAAACAGTCTCGTTCAGTGCACATCAATTTGATGCAACACTGCAGCAATCATCCCTCATTGACATTCAGATGGTTTCACGTTTCCATCGACGTTTCCATCGCTAACATCATTGGCTCTGACAGTTCAAGCCTATTTCAGTAACAGATGACATCATATGACACAGATGACTTAACTCCCCAACTAGGGGAGTTCAGCATGCTGCTAAACTAATGTGCTTACACATTTACACCCGCAATATCAGCTCATTTCTGTCCATTTGTTTCAACTGTAAACACTGTGAGTGAAACTCTGTCCTAATGGGGTTTTATGGCATGCCAGTCCGAGTGAGACATAGCAACAACATCTCATGGGAACTAAATGTGTCCATCTAAATTATTTAAGTCATCATCAGGGCTGCCCATGGCAGACAGAGATGTCTTGAAATTTAATTTCAGGGTTACTGACAGAGTGACACCCGGCGATAACCATTTAACTACCTTCAAAAAAGAGACAAGCAGCAAAAGATAAGCAGCAATTTACTCGCCATATATACACCTTCAGCATCATTTGCACAAATTGTTTTCCTCATGAATGCTTAATTCACCAATGGTCTGATGGGGTAACTGTACTCAGATGTAACAGCTTTGTGTTGAGGATGCACAGTGAGGAGTAAAGCACAGTGAAGAGGCAGGTAAAACTCCACAGAGGGAAGATGTCACCTTGAACAGTGTGTTCATTGGCAGTAACAGGTGTGCCATCAGCACTGTAACAGACCCATACATTTGGAAGTGAACAACTAACATTACTTATGATCCCACAGCATTTGCTCAAATTTCAGTGTAGAAACACTGGAAACGAGAGCACCACATTAACATTTGTTGCCCTGCTGAGTTGTAATCTAAATTTATTCACATTTTCCTAGTTATTGCTCATTTTATCATTCTGTCCTTGCACCTATTACACTTTTGTTTTTCCCCAAAAAGGTTTCCTTGGTGAGTGGCTTCACTTCAAGGCTTCTTCCTTTTGTTCAGTGTAATACTGTAATACTCTGAGGATCTGTGCTTGTCCAAGCCAGGCTAGTATACATACAGTAGGCTTCATAATCCAGTAATTCTCCTTAACATGCTGCTGTTGCATTCTGCTTATATAGTTGTTGACTTAGACTTGTCTTTGCAATACACTTTAAATGTATGCATTAGTGATAATCTGCATGAATGAAATGTTGGGATCTTGGGACCATGTGCTCAAAACAATAGAAGGCCTACACATGAAGCTGAAAAGCCTGTAGAGGCCTACATGGAAACTGAGAAGCCTGACTAGAGTCAGAAGGGGGGTTTTACGGCCCTTTGTTCAGAGAAGTGCGCCAAATTCTAACATCGCACCTACGTGTGAAGTTTGGTTGAATTCAAACTCTAGGCTTCTCACTGGAAGGAACCCCACAGAAACCACAGGGGTTCCCCAGGTGATATAAGCTGGAGCATCCCACTTCTCATTGCTTTTATTCCCCAGTGCCATGTTACTGTAAGAGCCTCTGTGGGCTTTTCTCCCGTGACTCCGGCCGATGAAAGGGAGCATCCACGCGCTTAATTTTTCTTCTTTTAATTTTTGCTTCCATTTTTGGTCAGCTACTTCAGAGTAGTTCCCCTGTTGTTCTTCTGTTGTTATAATGTTTTGCAAAGCAGTGTTCACACACACCGCAGTCTTTGGTGGTATACTTTTCAGTCCGGACCAAGATTAATGAGCGAAAATCTCACCAGTTAAAGGACCAGTAGTACCGGGCCCGATGAAGACCACTTTGTCCGCCCACTACTGTGTGGTTGAGATAAGCGCTCATTGTCTCCTGGTGCTGCTAAGAGTCTCTTAGCCTGTTGCATGCTCCCCCTTTTTCTTTCCCTCTTTACTAACCAACACAAAAGCTCCTACATTCCATCAAGACACACATACGAGCAGCGGCTGAACCATCCTGCTTCTATATTCCTTTAGAGACACGGTTTCACACCTCTCCATTTGTCTCTCTCCCTCAGCTCAAACCTCGCGGTTGAGCCACCACGTGGAGGCGTAGCCACTCAGAAGGCTGCACCGCCATCTTTCTCCTCCACCTTCTTACACACACACACATGCACACAGACACACACACACAAAGACATCAGGTGCACTATTATAGAGTATATAAAAGATATTTGTTGATTAGGAATGGTATTGATTATAATTGATATTATTACTGTCAATAAATTCTATTTATGTTAAATGGTCATTGTCTGTGATTATTGTGCATATATTTCCTGTAATAACAGATGGATTGTGGCTCGGATTCAACCCTTGATGGTTCACTCATAAGTGAACCATTTGAGACTGTTTTGGCTAAATATTATTATTATTATTATTGTTATTATAAATAATAAATTATTACTAACCCTAATAACTTATTATAAATATGATTATTAAATTGTATATATATTTAAGAGTTCTTGGTTATCGGTCCCTGGTAACAGGGGTGGTGCCCTGTAATTTTATTCTAATAATTAGGAATATAACAATTATTCTTAATGATTATTAATTTCTGCCGATATCCAGATCAGCTCCTCTTAGCGCACAACAGAAACAACCTTGATTTTCTGTTATTTTCTGTTGTATAAGTGCACAAGTGAAAGAGTGAAAATGGATGGAGCCGTTGAATGAATAGTTACTTCAGTGCACACCACTATAGTTTTGTCGCCATAATAAGGCACAGGGAGATCCGAACATACAGCTGCAAGTCAGAAAAAAAAAAAAAAACTCATTATTTAAACTAAGGATTGTGTGAATTTGTGTTGACAAATAATAAAAAATAAATATTTGGAAGTTTCATAAGCAGGCAAATGACATGAAAAAGAAAGTAAAATCACATTCCAGTATATCGGTGTTCAGTAAACTAAATGATAATAATATCCTCTGACAAACATGCTGTGACAGGTATATGTTGCATTCAGGTTGGCTCATCCTGATATGTGTGAACATCATAGAGGAAACATTCTCAAAGTCACAGTCTGGTACACGCCTCAGGACTGGGGCTCTGTCTATTTTAAGGTATACAGCAGGGAAGTGGCACATAGCACTTGACGTAGTTAGGGTGGATATTAGCTTTTTATTAAACATCTGACAGTCCATCAGTGTTGTCCATCTATGGTATGATGGATTTGATGCAGTTTGATTAATATCTATTTCCTGTATGAGTTGCTGAGTGCCACAGTGGGAAACCCTCAGTCTTATCTAACTCTGGTACGGGACCGGATGCCACAAGAGTAGGAGCAGCGCAGAGGACAAAAAGCACCGATCCCCTGTAGTGACAAGTTACAAAATATGATTAAAAGCACAGGCATGTGTTAGGCTCAGATCAAACACAGGGAAGAGCTCTTCAAGACGCTTCCCCTACCCTCGCAGCACAGATCTATGAACATCAGGGTCTTTAATCTTTATTCCCGTACCGCCTCAGGCCAACTCTGCAGGTTATCTGGATAACCTACGGGGCTTCTTCCCATATTGGCAACGTGCAGAATGCCCTTATTCAAAAAGAACACAGATATTCAGGAGCTTAGTCACAACCCACATGGAAAAAAAAAGGTCAAGCTTGTGTGAAATGGAATGGAATTGAACTGTCAAATCTATCATATGCAGTCTTACAAATCATTAACCTTGCTAAGAATACATGGCTGGACTGAAAGAAAAAAAAATGAATACCTTCAATGTTTTTTGTAATTGATAAATTCACTCATCTTGCAACTCTGCATTTATAAATTCTTCTTCAGCCTCACAGGTCCAAATCGCATTCATTTTAACAGGAGCAGTCAACATGGGTCAATGTGTCAAGCAGATGCAAATACTACTTTTTTTTTTTTTTTTTTTTGAGGCAGGGTGTCAACTGTGAAGTGCATGGAAAAAGACATATGGATTCTATTTTCAACTGCCCCAATTATCAATTAATGGTTCATTGTGCTGTTCCTAGTGTGGCGTACATTCTCTATTTGGGTGTGTGACACATCGACCGCATTTGGAATTGGCTCTAAATGTTTTTTGGTCCATTTCAGAGTTTTTACAGTCCTGAAAGGTGAATTAATCACTGCCTTACTTGGCCCCCGACCCTTGACAATTTTCATTAGGCTGGGTAAATTACAACACATGCGCCATCCATACACACAATAATGCGTCCACTTAACACACAGCCCCCCTACCGACACATTTTATATCCAATTACTTGCTTTTGCCTCTGCACACAAAGGCTGCTTAAGAAAAAGAAATAGCCATCCTGTAATTTCCTGTTGAAAACAAGGCTGCATATCTGCATCTGTCTTCCTGTCTGTCTAATCTAACCTCTGTCCGCAGAATCCACTGCTCATGCACAGAAAGCAGTCAACATCCCAAAGCAGTTTTGGAGTGGTGAAATGGAGGCATAACAGTATCAAGCAGCCCGACTGAGGCTCCTGACTCACAGAGCAATCTCCTCTCCACCAAATCCCTGCAGCACAATTCAATTCCATATCACTGCAGGCCAGGGCACCCAGGACGTAATCTGACAGCCATGAAAGGTTGGCAGGGCAGCAAGCATGAGGATACTCTTTCAAGTTCATGAAATAAAGGTAAAGGCAACCCTTTGTGTGTAGATTATTATTATTATTATTATTATAATACATACATATTAATCATAATAATAATAATTAATAATAATAATAATAATAATAATAATAATAATATGTTAACAAAGATAATTCAAATGAAACACGGTCAGAATGAAACACTTGCATGACAGTCTTTTTTTTTTTTTTTTGATAACTGAGATAACAGCTGTTGCTCATCAGATCTCCTCAGGCAGGGCTTTTCCCAGATGCTCTAAACGTAACAGCTCAGTCACCTCAGGTCTTTCCTCTGGACCGGACTTGCCAGGAGCCACCCCGAGGACGTGAGCCCTCTGCACTGCCGCGTGTGATGTAACTGGGAGCCACAATGCGCACTGCCTTAATGTCTATCACCTTAAAATCAAACAGCAAAACGCACAGACATCTGCTGCCAGAGGCGTGGATGTTCATAATATGGTCCCAGCTGTTTAATTAAAGCCGTGGAAGTTTGTGTGTCCTGCTGCCGTAGTAGGCCAAGGACCGTAACAAATGCACATCACCCCAGTCACTTCGCCTCAACCAAACTCGATCCCAAAACAAAAAGTGGTGTGCAATTTTGCCAAAGTAATCTTTGGTAAGCCTTCTTGAGGTCAGCCAAGGATACACAAGACCAAATTGCCGGAGGAAGTTAGATAAATAAGAGCAGAATGATGGGCTGTAATGTGTTTGAAGGGCAAGAAAAAAATACACAGAAAACAGGAACCTGTGTGTAGTCTGCTCCATTACTGAAAAAAATGAACTTGGTAGTAGACACTTTCCTGTACACTGTGGACTACACATTGAAAAAGGATGAATGAGCTCGGAGGTGAACATGAATTAACATGTAATAGTCCAAATGACCAGCAGTGAGCAGCATACAGCAAAGCAGCCGCAGATATGCAAGAATCTCGTAATGAGGCATGCAGTTCTTGTATATGGAGCTTCTGAGAATGATTTTTATTATGGATTTATTCAAATAAGATTCATACTAAGTGGGCAAATTGTGTTATATGAGTTTTACCCTCTGCTTAATCCCTGGACTCAGAATAAATAAATATTGATTGAACTCATAATGCAAAAAAAAAAAAAAAAAAAAAAAGTACCCTATACATACAGTCTAATTAGTTATTAAATACGGCTTATTTTCATGAAATCTCTGTCAGCAGGGACTTTCCAAATAATTACAATCCAACTAATAAATTAGTGTATTAAAAATGTAACGCCCCGAAAGGAAACTGCTTTTTCTTTTTTTTCTTTTTTCTTAACAGTCTGGAGGCACACAGCTGTATCTGCCCTCTGCAGTGGCTCAAATGTGTGGTGTGTGCTAACAGCATTTCAGGAGTTGGTTTTCCGGCGGCGTCCCCTGGGAAAGCTGCCCGAAGCCTAATAAGATGGGGAGCAGGTCTGAGATTAAAGAATGAATATTTAACATCTAAAGTGCCTTCAAACTTGAACTTCCTGTCTGACCTTACATTTTAGATGATGTTATGATGCCACCGGTGACAGCCAGTTAATGCAAGGGAAGTCTAAGTCATTTTTCTTTCTCTCTTTGCTCTGCTTAATTTTATCTTTGACCCTTCAGCACTATTTTCACGGTTAATTACAGCCCTCTACCTCAGTGTCATTTAACATCTATGGGCATGTCACGTATTTTGCTGTCCAGGAAGATATTTGCCAGATCTGGTGGTCCACCGGTGGATCACTTGTTAGTCCCATATGGCAGTGATATGAGGGGTTACTCAAGAGCCACATCTGGGTTAAGGTTTGTGAAATTTTAGCAACTGAAACTGCAACTGGTTAAGATAAGGAGAATATTGTGGTTAATGTAAGGGCAGCTGCATCTGCAACCATGCTAGCTGCTGTGTGAAGCTGGACTTAAGCTGTCTTTTAGCTGATAAAATCTTTATGCTTTACTACGCTACGCTATCTATATATAATCACTGGATCCAAACTGAAATGACAATTTTGACCAGGTGGTGGTGCAGGTTTACTGTTGAAAAGTCAGTGATCACATAAAGTTATTCCTGGAGGGAGGGTGGGGGGGGGTCATCACCAAATATCTGTTAATGACAATGACATGACGTTGCTTTTTGCAATATTTTACCAAAGCTAACCAAGTAAGTAACTGAATGAATTCAATACTTGAACATATTGCAATGAAAAATGAAAAAATATTGAGCTTGGCAGAATCAACCGGTGTTGGCATTCTGTTTGGTCAGTGTGCTGTTAAAAAATTCCCAGATGATGGTAAAACACACAAAAGTGCTCTCACATCCCTTCCTCCCAGCTCGCTGTCGACTGTTTGAAAGTCAGCGCAGTTCACAAATTTTGGAATGCTCTCACAAAATCAGGGATCTCGATGTCTATTTTCATGAATTATAGCTTTGCGTGCACAGAACTCACCCCTTAACAAGCAGCATCCCACCGGCAGGTCAGTCAGCATGGACTCATGCTGTACAACCAAATGTGTTACTGTGTATTACTGGAGTTTCCAACTGTACGACATGTGTCAGGCTGAATTTAGATGAAATGTGTACAAAATGATGCACCGCAACACAGCAAATCTCAACTGACAGTCATTTTCAGCCTTAAAAGAACATGCAGACTTGAGTATAAATGTTTAATTCAGCCAGATATCATATAGCTTCAATGAAGAGCCTATAAAGAATATATACAGCTATACATTTGGTAGGTAGCTGTATAATATACTGAGGACGAAGTGTAACAGTGTTTTTGCATGAAGCTTTTAAGAGGTAATTTCTCATTAGAACAATGTTATAAGTGATATATTTTAACACCATGGTGGCTATGAGAGGAAATACTAACTACACAGTTCAGCTTTTATTATACCAAAAAACCACAAATGCCATATTTTCCTGTATTTCCCTACCTGCTTGAGATCTACTTGACATGCAGCACCGCAAATGTAAAGCCTTTCATCAATGCTATAGAAAAGGTCTTTACATATGCTGTAAAATAACACACCTTTTACATTTTTCTTACATAGAATACACTGGCTTGTAGTAATTTGGATTTTTATAGGTTTGGAGTGTGAGAGAAATATTGTATTGCATTTTGTTCAGCTGGAGGATTGCTGATACAAGCAAGATCCCAAACTGTCAAAACTTTCTTCTTTAACAGAGAGATGATCTATTTCAACTCAGCACATTCCAATTTATATCTCTCCACCCCCCCACATGGTGTCCTGTCCACCCGTGCTGTCACCCTGGTGTCCATCTTACAGTGCTTTCGAGCCGCTCATCGCTGCAGTAATGACCTCCTCTGGGACCTGGAGGCCTCCTCTGCACTGCCTGCGCTGTTTGCTGAAGGACTTCGCCACTTCATGTGAAACAATAAAGAGCGGTGACGGAGCACGGCGCCGACTGTCCTCTTGTTAAAAGCTCTGATGGCAGAGTGCATACAAAACCTTCCCAGCGAGATGAAAAGGACAGTAACTTGCAGGGTGAAGCCCTCTCTCTTGGCGCGATGATGGGGTGGGATGGAGAGCAAAAAGTCCCTTTGATAGTGCCTCTCCCTGACAGCTACTTGCGTTGGACTGTGAAATAGATTTAGCTCTAAATAGAAATGTGAAGCAAATTATGGAAAACACAAGTAAGAGCCGAGACGCTGCACCATTTGTAGTGTTAACAAGGGTATGAACTGACTCCGGCTTGTGACTCAGTTGTCGATTATATTTCTGCAAAGACAATCAATTTCCGCATACACGCTCTTATTGCCCTATACAGGAGAAGGGAGGATGAGACAGGAAATCAGACTGATGCTTTCAATAATGTCCAGCCATACATCATGCTATAAACATCATATCAATTCATAAATATGTTGTGGATAAAGAAAACAAGCTAGAAGATATAAAGTCGAGATAAATTATTTCAAGCAGGCAATGTCCATCTACTGTATGCGGCAATGTTCAGAAAGTCTTTCACTCAAGTGGCGTTTCATTCCAAAGCTAATGTTCATTGCTGCAGGCCTTGCACTCTGTGGGGAGCACTAAAACATTGCACGCCTGCTGAAGTAGACTTTATGCAAGAGTGGTGCGTTGAAGTTCCCTCAATTTATGATATGTAACCTCGACTCCACTGCACTTAGATAACCACTTTGGATGTGCAAATATTTCCCCCAAGTCTAAGGTTTTGTCCCACTGCTGCGCCCCGACTTTCCAAAAGTGGCAACTCCAGCAAGAAAACACACATTTGTTCCTTCACGTCTCGCTGCACTTCTGTGGCGATTAAAATCCAAGAGAATCATTGAAAACAATTAGAATCACGTCCAGGCTGTCATCTACCTGACATGTGGCAACCCCCTCTGGCTCCAGCTCCAGATCGACTGGTCTCTCTTATGGTAATAGAACTGTCTATTTTGGGATAAGGCTGTGACAATAGCTCCTCATGCGACTCTGCCATCATCCGTCTGCTAGTTTGGCATTAATCGGTTTGGAAAACAACAGTGGTTGTTCAGGTGTCTTTTGTATTGCTGGCAGTAGGTGCCCCTGTGGACGTGTTTATTTGTGTCTGTGAATTTGTATTTCCCATATTTAATGGGGCTGTTGAAACATGGGGGACTTATTAGGGTAGGTGAGATTCTGAGATTCTCTATTTAACATAAAAAATGTTTAACCAGCGGCGAAAGGAGTACACAGATCATCTGCTTATGTAAAAGTAGCAATTCAACATTGCGTAAATATTCATTATTCATTATTCAGTAAAACTCCTGCACTAAAAATCTTACTTGGAAGTATTATCAGCAAAAAGGATTTAACTTATCAAAAGTAAAAATACCCTGTGTCTGAAATATTATTCTATATGACATTATTAGTTATTAGATTGTTAATACTGATGTATCAATGTGTAAGCAGCATTTTACTGTGGAAGCTGGTCAAGGTGTGTCTACAAGAGGAACTACTTTCTATACAGTCAGGGCTGGGAGGGTTACTTAAAAGAATGCATTCTCTTACTAATTACTTAATTAAAAAATGTGGTCAGTAACCTATCCAAGTATCAGAGTATTTAAAGAATGTAACTTGATAACGTTTCATATTACCTCAGTACCAAATTCAAGTACTGCAAATGCAAGTAAATGCTGTTCAGACTGTAAGGCCTAATATAATGTTTTATGTTTGTCGTTAATTCATCATTCGTCATTAGTTTTAGTATGTCCAGCTATTCCCTTCTTTGTTATGCGCAAATCCCTGTTTAGATTAGCAGCAGTAGTTATGCGCATTTAAATGTTAGACAGGAAACATCCTCCGTGGTGGAACTGCTAAAAACTCTGAGCCATGATCAAAATACAAGCCAAAAAACAAACAATGTGCTGTATTTTTACAAGCTCATTATACTTTTTGTATAAAATCTGAAAAATATGTGTAAAAATATATGGTGGTCAGACAACTGTGGTGGAGCCGAGGTGTAAAGTAGCATGAAGTGGGAGGACGCAAGCAGCTCAAGCACAGTTTCTAAATGTACTCAGACACTTTACACTACTGATAATGTGCCATTTCATGAACAGAAACATACGAAGGTAAAACTGAAAATGTACAAGCATAAGGAATGATGCTGATTTGTCTTTTATGTTGTAGTGAGAAAGGATTTTTTGTCTCCTTGGTAAGGCAGGATCCTTGTAATAAAAAGTACACAGACAAAGTTTAAGTGTCTAAGTAATGTACCCTTTGTGTTAAGGTCACTTGCTGAGGTTAATCAGTGCCGTGCCTCTCTGCAGGGGACTTTCAGAGCTGTGATCCGCATGCTCTTTTTTTTGGTCTTTCAAACAAAACAGGCATCATGAATATGCAGAAAGAGGAGGAGGAAGGGAGCAGCCCCTCCAGGCCTCATAAAAAGCAGCATTAAGTTTCCCTAATTAGACTGAACTCTCCCCTTCCGAACAGTGAGCACGACTTTGGGGCTGAAATAGAGCCTCCTCGGGCCTTCTCTCAGCCTCATACTGGTCTCCTGCATCAGCTCCTCTGCTGGAGCACTGCAGGCTGCAACAATCAATAAAGAGAAACTTCAAGAATGGAGAATATCTTCTCCATTACAAACAGCCACTATTTTGAACGGCCTGGCCGTTGGTTTTAACGGCTTGATTTAAATGCATCGAATGCTAAATGACACCAGAAAAAGGTAATCTGTAATCCTCGGTAATGGCCTGAAGAAAAGAGCAAATGAATCACACAAGAGCATAAAATAAGGACTATTATTCAGCTCCGGCAAAGTCAACATTTTCCAGCCTGGCATATCACATTGTTTACTGTGTTCCCCAGACTGCTGCTTGTTTCACCTTGTGGGCTGCTGTGTTGAAGAAATCAACCCAAATTATGGATAAGATGCACATGTGCACACACATGAAAAAAAAAACTCTTTGCAACAAGGTCATATTTGAGGCTGTATTCACTTCTGAGATTCCATTTTTTCCCCTCTTTTCTTGACAGCTGTGTAAAGGTACTCATTTATTTTTGTCCCATTGGAATTCATATGCAGTTGTGGATCCTTATATAAGATGCAGGTAAGGCCTATGCTCAAAGGCTCACTAGTGAGGATCAGAATACACTGAATCCTGGAGGTCGGATGGAAATGAAATTTTTACTGGATTACAGAAGAGATGCTTTCTCTGACAGATCATGGTGAATACATAAGTTATTGTCAGAATAATAGGAAAACATTGACATTCCCCGTTATTACTCATCAGATAAATGCGGCATGCACTCATCTTTATATGACTGCCCAGTCTTTCCAAGAAGTGCCATCAACTCAATGCTTCCCATTGTTTTTGACATACAGCACACACACATATGGATTGGTCTGTATCGGCTGTTCAAGAACACATTTAATCATAAAAAAAACCCCACAAAAGACGTAGATACAGAAAAATGCATTTCAAAAGGTGTACGAGAAAAGCCGTGGTGCAGGCTTCTAAAGAACACTTATGGTTGAAATGTGGAAGAATGTACACACTGAAATAAGAATAATGAGCCGCACAGTCAAGCTGAAATATGCTCAGAGAAGAACAAACACTGGGTGACAGAGAGCCCGAGTGAGTGTGTTCACTGGATGACAATAATTGCGAGCCAGACACACTGTGCCTGTCCATCCTATCCATCTCCTTTTGCCAGAGGCACTGCTGCTGGGACTTGAACATTGGTCTCTGTGATGCTGGGTGAGTATCCCCCCCCCCCCCTTGATGCACAAAAAAGTGTCATCAATCACACAGTACACACAGTACTCGTGTCTCCTTTCACCAACCCTGTAGCACAGGTTTGTACAATGAAAGCGGAAATTTAAAAAAATGAGACAGCCTTGTGCTGGTTGACTTCATATTGTCTCACTTAAGTGACTCATAATGTTGAATTCAGTTAGACACATTCAGATGTGACAATAATGCCGCGCCGCTGTAATAAATGGAAAATGATTAAATGAACAATTTCATGGTTCTACCGGTGTTTCTCTAACTCTCCTCTCTCTCTCTCTCTCTCTCTCTCATCATTTTCTAGCATCACTTCACTCCTCCTTATCATTATCTAGAACCATTATTTTCTCATTTTAATTTAAAGTTATTCAGGAGTTAACAAAGAAATGGCTAATTAGCAGTAGTCACCCAAAGTCATGATTGCTCAATTCTTAGTAAAAATTAATTTTGTGTTCCTTATTGTAAAATGTTATGATGGGAAACAACTGCACCACAGAGGCACCAAAGTGGCTTTTAAAGGGTGCACAGAGTCAAAGGGAGCCAATCCAAACAGTTATTAACACAATGAAAGCAGCACAGCAGCAGGAAACCATCCACAGTCTACTGTCCACACCATCATTCAGCTGGTTTGTTTCTAGTCCTGATGGGGTGCTGGAAATGAAGAGAGCTGATTTGATTTGAATGATGCTGTCGGTTGTCGCCCTTCTCCTGACTCAAGCATACCACGTTTTCGGCGACGCGGCACAACTCCTACCTCGCCCAGCCTTGGTTCAACCTCGAGAATGAAGCAGATCAAGGGGTCACAAGAGTCCAAACATTACTGCAACGATGAGCGTGGAGCACAGTGTCATGAGGAAAGGTCTGATGCACCAAAGCTGCACAGATGAATGGGAGAGGTTAGATGGATTATTCAAGTTCTGTTGAAGCATGAAGCGGGTACTTCTTGCTGCTTCAGTGACTACTTGATTTGAAATTTCATCATGTTCCTCTCTGGTCTGCCCTAATGTCACAAATAAAGAAGATATCCAGTGAATTACCTTTATTCAGTGTTGGAATGAGGGTCTGAATCAGTGGCTCGGGTTGTCTGAGGGGAAGGAACGAAAAAAACAATTTCAATAATAAAAGGTTTCTCCACTGGAAGGGCGCCTGAGAGGGCATTTTATCACATTGTCTTGCACATTGGGCAACTGTAGAGGGTACTTTATCATTTATCATCGATTATGGGGTACCCCCCTCCCCTTTAACTCAACCGGTGCTCTGAATAAACCCCAAACTGTCTGTTTCAGTAGAGCTGGATGTCGGGTTCTGAAAAATCAGATTATTATCAGTAGAAAAAAAATCCCCATTGTGTTTCATAAAATAGTCCTAATACAAGTCATAATTCCTGTTCCTTGCACAAGGGGCTAACAGAGGGAACATCAGCTTCTCCATTCTTGTCCTTTGTCCACTGCACTAATATGAATCTTACACCTTCGAGGGAGAAATGAACACAGAAAGAAAGGCAGACAGCACAGATGGACTGGATTGTACTGAAAGGTGTTCCTTCTGTGTTTTGTCAGTGTGACCTGTACGGAGGGGCGTCGGCATTCAGAGAATGAAGACCAGACACAAAGTGCGTCTTTATCCGTCATATTAGCAAATATTAGCAAAGCAATGACTTATCTGTTCGGTGAGGCTCGTCAGCCAGCTCCTAATTACCTGCTGTCATCGTTTATGCTGCCTGGACAACGTCTGGCAGATAATGAAGAACAGACCTTATACTCACCTGTGCATAATCTCAGTCATCCAGGTCGTGGTCATTTCTAAGAGTAAGAGGAAATGTACTTGTTTGATGTTCTTGTTTCACCTCTTCGGTTCAGGCGTTATGTCCTTCAAACACACAGGCTTCAGTGTTTACCTCACACTCAGCCGTCTCAGTAGGTGGATTCACATGTTTGACTTGCCCAAGTTTTGTGCCATTTTTCTTTATCTATTGAGATTTTCTTTGGACTGTCTCTTTGCCTGGTTGGAGTGGTTAGTCTCGCTACTTTTTTTTCCATTATTAGTTTGATCTACCTAGGTGTTTTGTTCATGCCTTTTTCTAAATTTTCCTTTCGCTGTAAAGACCTCCGAGATTTTCTTGAGATCAAGGGCAGCAAAAATGAGCCTGAACCTGAAAGAGAGCATTTCTCAGGAATGGAATTATGTTGAAATGTCTCGGCATAATACTGACCACTTTTCATTCGCGGACATGAAAGAGAGGCTCGGTGCATCAAAACAAAATTTATGTTACCTGAAATTCAACCAGAGGGAAGAGCCAAATTATTCACCAGTGCAATTCTTCTGCATGTGCTTATCTTTACCTTGCTGCCCCATATCAGCTGCCAGCATCATTTCACTGTGAAAAAAGGGATTTCAAACTATTCCCTTTGCTAGTTATATTACTGCATGTTTATCTACCAAAATTGAATTATTTTAGAAGCGTGATGCATAACATCAAATTATCAACTCTCACCTAGATATTGTTTCTATGTGTGGAACCAGGTTACTACCTAATTAGGGCTGAATAATTACCTTGAAAAGTTATTTACGTGTTTGCGCTGGATCTACCTACTCTGCTCAGGCTTAGTTAAGAGCGTTGTCTCTTTGTGTGAAGAGACAATAATGAGACACAGTAATCAAAACAAAGCAAGTCTGTCAACAGTTTAACTTCTCAGCACTTTCTAAAACTTTTGTTATGTTTGAGTTATATAGGTATTTCCTGTGATATGCAGTTTAATTGCCCTGTCGATAGTACAGCTATACTTTACATTGCAGCAGTGAACACCCACCATTTCAAATACTCAAACTTTTACAGCAGCTGTCCAAAGAGCCTGCTGTGGTCAGTTCTCACCAGTCTCATTTTGTGATTCAAGTGGCACTGATCAGTATTCTTATAGTATCAATGACGTATATCAACAATATATAATGTGAAATGGAGCACTTGTAGGGTTGCAAAGGGTTGTTAAATTTCTGAAGGTAAGCTCGGGAATTTTTCACAATTTTAATATAAAAATTATACGTTTCAAAAGGGAACCTATTTGGGTGAAAATGCACATAAAAAAGCAAAACTACATCTTATAATATTATGGTTATGATATAATGGTATTATGGTTATGATATTATGATATTATGGTTATGGTTAAAACTATAGGAAGAGGAATTCAGTCAAATTAAAAGCCTCTGTATGCACAGTGCATTCTCCCATCACATGTGCGGGGTCTTTCCCCCGTGGTCGCTCTCACAGCCCCATAACAACCAAAAGGCAGACGGACAAAGTTGGTGAGCAGGTTGTGAATATACTGAGACATGCTGTAAGCTGATGTAAGGAGCCTGATCATTTTCTTTCCTCAGCAGTTGGTGAAGACAAAAACAGAGCTAAAATGAGACTGAAAATTGGACTTGGACTCGTCAGCTGACCAGACTCTTGATATCGAATAGAAGCTATTTTAATTCCACTGTGTGTGCTGCATCTAAAAAATGATTCCATCTCATCAGTTGATCTGGTACAACATTCACACACAATAACACACAGGCACATGTTTTAAGCAGCACAATACATGCATCTACTACACACATAAATGAAGGGGGTGGCAAGTGAAGCTTAACAGCATGTTGACTGATTAATGGGGAATAATAATAGCCTCACAAGTGCGTAAACAGCAAGTGAAATGGATTCTAGTACCTTTCACACCAATTAAACAGACCATAGTGGTCAGCTGTCTTTTTGTTTAATACTCTTTTTGTTTAATAGTGAATTGGCTGGTTTCTGTTTCAAAACTGAGTCATGAAATCTGAATCTTTGTGCAACATTGATATTTTAATGTTAGGGATTTCATTAATGGGTAGAAACATTTGCTACTAATAAAATCAATAGTTAATCTTGTGGGGAATATGGTTCGAGCACTGGGTATTTTGGTCTCCAAAAACACACTTAACAAACAAATTCATCCACACTCTGAAAAGTATTAAGAGCCCTTTACCTTTAGGAAATATTTAAAGCAATTAAGCTACAAGGCTAGTGTGTTGTTGTGTGTCTGCTCTGCTTTCTCCATTTTTCTATTATTGTCTCTGAAGGACAAGGATGTGCAGTGGCTCAATAAAATGTCAATGTAAATATAAAAATAAGCGTTAAATAAGGGTTGGTGCTGGTTAAAACTAAGTAACTCTGTGAGTCTATCAGACATGTCCTGCTGCCTTTGAATACAACAAGAATTGAATTAACTGAAGGCTTTTCTTGAATATAAATTACTTTCAGATAACAGCTAAGAAACACTGATTTATTTGTAGATCAGTGATTTACTAATATCATTACTGTATCATGGTAAATTTTCATTTTGATCAACTTGAAGAATTTGCTTGTTGTTGACAGAATTACAGTGTCTCTGGGCAGAAATAGACCAGGTCCTGATATTAAGGAACCCTGCCAAAATCCCAACTACTTGTTTTTCTGACTTATTTAGACATTTATTTTAGACACTTATTTAACCCTTACATACTGTTCATATTTTATACCTTCACAATTTTATACCTTCACAATTTTATTGGTCCGGGTCAAAATTGACTAATTTGATTAATTCCCTCACAGTTAATGTCTATACCAAATTTTAAAGTACAGATCTATTTACAATGTCTAAATAGCCTATGTCACATCATTAAATGTATGATTAATGATTAATTAAATATTTCAGAGAAGCAGGGAGAGAAGTAGTTTTTTAAGATTTACAACACTCGTTTTTAGAGAAAAACATCTATTACACAGTATCATGTATCTCGGGACCTGTACAGACCACCCAGTATTAGAAGCCTCCTGTAGACATGTAGGTCAGTTACATCCATGGTCTTCCATTCTTGACCATAACGATGAATCCCCTCCATGTTTGTCCATTGCAATGACAATTTTTTCAATAGCTGGATGGAGGAAAAGCTGGAATGTTGACAGAATGTCAGATGCATGGGAGATGGTCAGTCTTGTGGGTCCTGGAGTTATTCGAAGTGGCCTGCAACTTGATGTGGTGGACCAACAGATAGCACTGTTTTTCAACATAAACGTCTGCCTTGCTGCCTGCTCCTCTCCATCAGAGTCATCTTCATCAGAGGGGCTGTAATCAGAATTTCCTTCCACACTGTTGTCTTCCTGCTCTGACACATCCTCCTCCAAATCACTATCAACCTCCTCATCTTGGAAGATCAGATCAAGAGCCTTGATGCCACGATGTCAATCTCTGAAATGGCAGCTCAGGTACCTTTATAATGTTATGAAAACCCCACCAACACCCTCCCAACCCAAATTGATTCAAATGTGTTGCTTCATAGATTATTTTATTGTACTGCAGGTGTTTTTGTTTGCAGGTGCAGATCTTAAGTCTGTGTCAAGGGGCCCTCTGACCTCTGGATGATTTCTGTTCCCTTTGTGCACCATATTTATATTTCATATCACTCCTATGCTGTTTTACTACTTCACTGTTTTGAGATTCCCCCATGCTGGTTCAAAGATCAGCAGGTGTCTGTCTCTGTGGTAACATGTTCATGATTTCATAACTCCAGGTCTCGTGACTGTGTCGAGGTCCCCCTCGAACTCTGTCACTAATGTCCCATTAAAAACACACAAAAAACATGGCCTTTACGGTTTCACAGTTTCAAGATTGCCTAAAACCATCATTTTCCCTGATTTGACCCACACTGGTAGAACTAAAATCCATCTCAATAGGTATGTGTCAAATTTGACCTGAAACAGCTTCAGTGTACAAAACATTTGTAGCACCTGTACAAAAGTATGAAATTTTAAAATCTTTTCATTTTCATTTTTGTGTATTTTGGGTCACTTTAGGAAAAGTTATCAAATTTCAGGCTAAAAGGATGATCTTTAGGGTATTTTTACTAGAACAATATGTAAGTGTTAAATACCTATCAAGACACTACCTCAGCACCTAAGAAAACTGTGCACGTGCAGTCAGTCAGCATTAAGACTGACACAAAGTCATTATAGTTAGATTCTTTAACCCTTAAACACATAGCTGAAAAAATACACACTCTTCCATAATGCACAACCAGAATACATGCATTTCTCTCTTGGGAATGTATATAATGTGATTTTAAATTATTTTTATTATATATTTTACATATGACAAAGCCTCAAATGATTAAAATATATATATTATATATATATATTTTTAATACTTTAAAAATAATTTGACAATTAAAAACAATTAACTTAAGCAGTTAATTACTATAACATTTCACCTTGTCTTTAATTATTTTAATCATATCTATTTCATTACAACAAAAAACAAACAACAACATATTATTTATTATTGTTATAAAACTGATTAAAAAACATGAACCCATGACAACATTGTACTCCATTGTACTGAAACCTGTCAATTACTGTTGGTATAACTTTTTAACAAATGACTGTGGTATAACTTTTACAGACATTTTTCACACCATCACACCACGCCACCTCCGGGTTTGCCTTTTGCAGCTGTAAGTGCGAACCATCTGGTCCATCAAGTCCACTCCTTCCTTTGTCTGGTTGTAGAAGACCACAATTTCTGGTTTCTTCTTAATACTCTGCTCATTGATGGTTTTGATATGATGCAGGGTACTAAGCAACACAACAGCCTTTCCTTTCTTAGGCACATAACTAACCATGGTTGTGTTGCCACTAAAGCCAAATTCAGAGCTGTGGACATCTGTGACTCAGGAAGGCTTCATGACAGAGGGAATGTCTGGCTTGTTTTGTCGTAGAGTGCCCACAATCGTCAGACTCTTTTCCAGAAGGTGCTCAGCAAGGGGGACACTAGTGAAAAAGTTGTCCATTGTTACATTGGTGTACAAGCTTGGCTTGTCATCTACATTTATGCAATAAAATAGTTTATTTATATAGTACCTTTCATATATACATCATCACAAAGACATTGTAAGACACTGAAATAAAAAAACAATCAATCAAGAGTCGTGTTCTCTACCTGAAGGCTGCCATGTGGTCAGTTTGCAGGTGGTAGTCTTGTGTCCTTTTGTCATCAAACCTCAGGAAGCGCCAAATATCTTCAAATCTGCTGAGGCCCATGGTAGCCTTGTACATTGGATTAGAAAGGGGGTCTGAGAACAGCTCCCAGCTGGACACATTCCAATTTTTTTCACTCCCTGCTAAAAGAGTGAGGCCAAAGAAGGCCATTAACTCTTGTCCTTCCACTTTTTCCCCTTAGCAGCTGCTGTTCTTCTTCCTTCCAAATTACTGCACATCAGGATCTCCTCAATTATGTTCTCCGTGATAAAGAGACAGAAGGCATCTTTTGGTGATGTTATTGCCAGTCCTGGAGCAATCCCTGGACAACTCAAGATATTATGGCATTGAGCTCTGCCCTGAGCAGGAGGCAGCTCGCTCCAATACCTTCCATTTTTGCTCCTTCTGTTGTCCTGCTGAGGAAGTTCTTCTTCCTCTTCAGAGGTCTCATCACTGTCCTCACTGTCTACTGCTGGTGCACCATTCTGTTGCACACCCTGAGGTACATAATCTGGATCATCATCCTCTGAGCACTCAGACTCTTCATCCACATCAAAAATCCTTTTCTCATCTAGTAGCTCCAACACCATCTCTGTAGTATATCTCGCAGCAAATCTGTTATGTGTCATTCTTTATTCAAAGAAAGAAAAATAGTCAACATGATGAAATTTGTTTATGATTGTGTATGTAACACTTTACATTATTGTGCAATTACACCAGTAATAGTGGGATGTAGTTTTAGGGTAGTATTGGGGATACCGTTGTTATGATAACTAGTTGTTACGCTCATCATGATTGGTTGGAAGCTATATACCACCACCTATATACAGCACCTATATACCACCTATATTTCCCTTAGCTACTAATGTAGTAAGTCTAGCCATATTAAATACATAATTTCACAATTTATCTGCATGCAGTGTAGTTATGGTACAAGTTTGTTTTTGTTATGTTTTCCATGTATATATGTGTTCATTATGGCAGAGAAACATTTATTTTCATGCCATTTGTAAGCTGATATCTCTATGCGCTAGCTAGGTAACAATCTAATACCACAGTAGCTAGCTAGCTACTTACACTTCACATCACTAGCCAATTTTCTGGACTAAATTCTTATGCTAAACGCAAAAACATATAATATGAAAAAAGTAAAACTTACCTTTACATGAAGTAGTGAAGCTCAAGTGGTAGAATGTAGAGTGCAGAGTGGTGAAGTGTAGAGTTTGTGTTTTTGATCAAAAGTTAATTTCCTGACAATGACACAGCAAAAATCAAAGCTTCTGATGGAATTCCCAGAGAAAATGAATCGGGGGCTTTTTAGGCCCCCATTATGAAAACTTGGGGTAGAAATAGTAATACCTGTTTTTTAAAAAAATGAATGGATATAATTATTAAATTAAAAATTATGATGATTCTGAAGAACATTGTTGAGAAATTAATGTAATATCAAGCAAAGAAATGCATTTATTGGGCAGATATACAAAAACAAATCACAGTGTGGGCTTAAAAGGCCCCCTTTATGCATTCTAGGGTTAATCAAAAGTAAGTTAAACTATTTTTCAGTTTCTTCACAACACTATTATGAGTTTGTCCTTTTTTAAGACAACACTGAACAATAAGGAATGCAGTGCTGCACATATTATTTGACATTTCAAATACTTTAAACTGCTAAAATAAAATGATGACATTTTTGTTAGCTGAGGTAAAGTCTCTGAGTTCTCTGAAGTCTTTTACATTATTCGAAGTGTTTTACAATGTGTATTTGCCTCTACACTTACAAGCTGCTCAGGGGGTTCTATACTGTATATTTACTGTATACCTAAATCAGATCTACTGTCGACTTTTTGCCTTAACATGCCAGCAACTGTTCAGTGCAGGTTTATTAAACCTGAATTAGGTAATGTGTAAAAAATATCTATTTCAGTCATGCGGCTCTGCCTCCAACATGCAGCTCCAGCCACACACGCGGCCCTGCTCCACACGCCTCTGGCTTCGCTTCCAGTGCTACATGTGGCTCCGCCCTCTGCGCCATATCCATCTCTTCCTCCGCTACTACATTCTGCTCTTCCTCCAGTATCCCTGCCTTCTAGTTCAGCATCCGAGCAGCAGTGCCTATTCGCAGTAACAGACTCGCCACCCTGCGAGCTCTTTAAGGATGTTGAGCGCCAATGGCAGATTGATACACTGCCCTATATAAGCGAGAAGCAGGTGACCCGATCGAAGCAAGATCAGCAAGCCTTAGCCCTACTCCAGTCATCCACCGTCACAGCCACTGTTGAGGGGATGCAAAGATATGCTTCACTGTTGCTTCGCCAAGCCAACTCTGCCACCCTCCAAGCTCCTATGGAAATGGTGTTGTCAAGTCTTCATAGCACTGAGAGGATCCACAATGCGCCGAGGTGTATTGCCAAGAGATCAAGAAGCTGGAGAGGATGGGCTATGTAGCAGTGGTGCCACCTGAGGTAGGTATATCAACCCTAGAATCCTGGTTTATACCTCACTATATGGTGCAGCACAACAACAAGAACAGGATTGTTTTCAACTGCTCCTTCCATACGAAGGGAAGTCCTTCAATGACCTTCTCCTCCCCGGACCTGCCCTAGGTCCATCACTGCTGGGAGTCCTCATTCGGTTTCGCCAGTACCCAGTAGCGGTGAGCGGTGACATCAAAGGTATGTTCCACTAGATACGCCTTCTGCCAGCCAACAAACCAGTTCTGCGCTTCATCTGGCAGGATATGAAGAGGACTGAGGAGCCTAAGATAGACTGAGGACTATCGAATGGCAAGTTCTGCCATTTGGCACTACGTGTAGCCCCTGCTGTGCCATCTACGCCCTGCAACAGCAGGTCCAGAATACAAGGGAGTTCAAGAGCGAGCTCATTGATATTGTTGAGCAGAGTGATCTCATTCTATGTGGAGCAGTATTCTATGTGGATAACTGTCTCTACCCACTCAAAAGAGGAAGCTAGGGATGTTGTTGATCGCCTGCGCCAGCTACTCCACACCGGGATTGCCTTCATGACTCCTTGAAGGACAAACATAGACCAGTGGAGAGAACAGAACCCATGTTGGGGAACGTCTACAAGGTACTTGCCTGTCAGTATGATCCGCTAGGTTATATTGTACCATTCACCACAAGAGCCAAGATTCTGGTTCAGGAACTTTGGAAGGAACAAATTGGCTGGGATGACCCGATCCAGCCACAGAGCCTCCATGACAGATGGCTCATCTGGGAACAGGAGATTCCTGATTTCATCCAGATGGAAATTCCCAGATGTTATGCACCAGTGTCTGCAGACTCATTGACATCCATCAGAGATGGATCTTCACATCTTCTGCGACGCCTCTGAGAGAGCGTACGGCACCAAGGTCCTGTCTTCCTACGTCACACAGAGGATCATTGGCCGACCAGCCCATCTTCCTACCATAGGCAGATGATAGCGAGTTGAAGAAATCCTCCTTCTGTGGACATGTGACTGTTGACTCCTGTCCTCAGCTCCCCAAGGTCAGCAAGTTCTCCGCATGGAAGGACCTCATGCAGGCAACAGTGTGGTCCCTACATGGGGCGGCTGATCCAAACTCTGAATCACTCCACGAAGCAGCTGATTACATCAAAGCTGAGAATCTCCTCCTAAAAACAGGCGCAGTTGGAGTCATTCCCAGAAGATCTCTGACTGACCCTTGCCAACCTCCAGTAGATTGGACTCCCTATCTCCTGAGTATGATAAGGATACAGGGCTGATCAGAGATGGGGGGAGGTTACAAAGAGCGGAGCAGCTAGAACTAGACAACATTCACCTGGTCTTGCTAGATCTAAAGCATCCCTTGACCAACCTAATCATCCAGGATTTCGATTTCGATGAAGATCGAGTTCTATTTCAATCCCCCCAGCGCACCCCACCTTGGTGGAGCATGGGAAGGTAGTACTTAAGGAGCAGACCGTACCTAAGACCGTGCTCCGGATAGTCCTTGTGGAGGCAGAGGGCGTCCTGAATGCTAAGCCCCTCGGCTACACCTTGAACCAAACCAAGCGGTGCTCATTGTGGATCCTCAGCTCCCGTGGGCTTTATGGCCTGTCGGGAAGGTGACTGCCACTTACCCTGGAGCTTTTTTTTTTCTCCATTCGCCTGTACTCCCTTGGCTTATCGCTGTGTGTAAATGCCAGAAGGTGGGTGGGATGATGTTATACTGCCGAAGTTGGCAGCTTACAGGTGTATTTGTTTAGTTGTGCATAAGATAACATTATGTTATGCTAGTTTGGTGTCGAAGCTAATAAGCTAATTCGTCTAGTTGTATGCCTTGTGTGAGGTGATTTGTTATGTTATATGATAAGTTCTTAATATTGAATGAATACTGTTTTCCTTTGTAATATTACTCTTCTGATTATGTTTGTGTATTTGAGGTGTGGTGCTTGCTATACTGATAGATATTTGTTGTATCATTATTACAGACCACAGCAGAATAAATCAACCATAACCTGGATATCTGTATCCGTGTTCTAACTTGAACACCAACATCCTGCACCTTGCCACTCCAAACCAGTTAAAATCTTGGAGACTACAACCCCTCCTTTTTAGTCAGAGTTGCTAAAAGTCCACCTCCTGCCTCTGAGACCATTTGACAATAAGGACCCACCACGGCCAAATTACAACCAATCAGAGTCAGGAGGAGCGTCTGACGGAGTGTCAGTCACTGCTGCCGCACAGCTCCCCTCCACCGTGCATACACGAACTTGATACGGTGCCTTATCTTCAGTGAGTGGACACAATGGTGGACAGACAACTACCGAACAACCAAAAAAAAATGACAAAAACTGCCCATCCCATCTTTGTCAACAACAGCTTAATCGACAAAAATAAGTAAACAGAGGAGGACCAATGACATAAGCAAGCTAAAAAATGAAGAATTACATTTCTCACTATGGCAACAGCATTATCCTGTAGCTTGCAAGAAATTCGGATATAAAGTCAGGTTGACGTTTGTACCTTGGGTTTGTCTCTTTCTCTCCACTGCTGTATTTCTTTTTAACAGATGTGTATATACTTAGTTAATATGTTCTACACTTTAGGAGTACTCTGCTCACCTCATGTTGAAAAATCCTTTAGGTATGACAATGTCTATCCATGACCTCTCAAATACAGGTCTTTTCATTCTTAAAAGTCTTTCACATGACAAATATAATTCAGTAGCTTTTAAGGTGCATTACTTCCACCATCTAAGGGCTATAGCGAAGAATATTTATTTATTTCATTTAAATCTTAAGTCATAATACCAGTGTTTGGGAAAAGTAGTGCGCGCTTTCACCTCCTCTTTTTTAAAATGGACTAAAATGGACTTCATTCAGGCTTCAGCCATTATTCATCCAACATGTCACTGCAGTCAGCTAAGAAACAATGACACAAGCTGTCTGTGTGTTTTAGAATTAACTGTGATTTCACTGCTAACTTTCAACGCTGTTTATAACCAGGTCTCCAGCTAAATTTGTCAGTATACCGCAATGCACCGTCAGTTAAAAACATGATTCAGAATAAAATCTTACAAGAAAAAGTCAACATGAATTGCAGCTTTTTACTACATATTGACTCTAATACATTGGAAATAAACTAAATGTAATATTATGTTGCATGTTGAGCATTGGTTGGTTAAAGCAATGCCCGCCACACAAACACACAACAAACATTTACCAGAGGTGATTATCACTTGAATAATTCTCCTCTCCTACAGACTGGTAGGGAGGGAAATGCATTAAAATGTCCCTGCAGTCGGTGGTTTCTTCTTTCTATATTAGAAACGTGAAACTTCCTGCACCCTCTGAGGCACCTCTATGCCGCATTAAAGGATTGAATGCAGAGCTGGTATGACTTCAGTGTTCATGTAAAATTAAAATTGTAATGATACATCAACGTGGGATGAATTCAGGTTTTTATAGATGGCTGGATATGCTCTCTGAGATCCCACATAATTTAAACCTTATTCTTCTGAATTATCTATAGTCCGACCAACTAGGATCTTCGCGGTGGTGCAGTAACTTTAAATAAGATAAAGCACATAGCGTCACTGCCTGCAAGCACCTTACAGTCTCTAAACTCCAGAGTGTGTCTCTGTCCTGCTTTATTGTACGGTGGTAGGCCTGCGCTAACAAGGAAGAAGAAGACCTCTTTTCTCCTGGTGATCATCAGCGCGTTGGGATGTCAGTGTCTTCTTTAAATGTAAAGCTCCAAGGAACTGCCTCCCCCACCCATGTGCAGAAATGTCATCCTGTGGTAGTTGTTATACTTTGGATTCAGGACACTTAGCTTTTGTAGTGAAAAATAAATGCCACATCTAGTCCCTAAACTCTACGGGCGTGCCTTTAATGTAGAAGTATAACTCTAAATCCTGACGCTAATCCAATTTAATTCCACATTATAATCAATACTTTGCAACCGGTTGTTTCCATGCAAATTCTCTCTCATTCTACAATAATCTTTTAATACGGTTTTAGTATCTCACCCACTTCTCTCCTATGCTGTCCATAAACTCTTTAAATTTGCACATTAGTAATTGTAGCCTACGCTGCGTTTCATAACCATTTAAAGCATAAGGACTATTTTAAAGCGTATTCTAATCACATCCTCCAAGAATGAAAATGGGATGCCTTAATGTGCCCGTGCCTTTCTAATTTAAAAGCTCAGGTACTCACAGGAAATGCTCTTTAAGGACGGTAGAGCACCGTTGTGATGTATAGGCTAAAATTGGTTTGGATACAAGATGCTCCCCCTGTAAGGTGACACGGCACGGCGGTGTGAAATCCACACAGCAAATTCCCTCAGCTGTGCAGGGGCAAAATGTGAATGATGAATGAGAATGAATTAAAAACAAGCAGGTCAGCTTGTTTGCTTTCTTCAGTTAGAACAATGTTGCTCAGTCTTTTCGGCAGCAAAAGTGGGATTGGCGTGATGTTGTTTTTAATATCCCGTCTCTCATGCATATGATGGATCAGATACGCCTCAATCTGGCTCTCTAAACTGTGTAGGTTCTGGCGGTGCTCAGAATTCAATTCACTGTCATTTGAACTCACGAAAAAAAGAAAATACAGCTGATCCGATCTGTGGTACTTATAGCAGCATTTTGTTAGGGAGTACACTGAGGTACATAGTCAGGCACAAAGTGTGTGACTTAGCCACTGGAGACCATCTCCTACCAATAGTCCAAAGCTGCTAAAATCAATATTCATATATCAGCAATATAACATGACAGCATGTAATGTGAAAAGGCTTGCCCGTATTGACAAACTCTCAGCATTTCCCCTCAGCCTTATGGAGTGTTTTAACTCTCTCGTTTGGTTTCACAGCCAAACAACTTTACTGTTTTGGTTCAGTCTCACAGCTCTTGTCAGTGTCATTTCCAGGCACATTAGGCAGCTGCTCATTGAAAGAGCTCTGATAAACCCATTATACACTACCAAACAACACCAAACTGCAGACAGATAAAGTGAGAAGCTAGCTGGTCTCCATTAAAACAGAATTAAATGGAAAGCCAGTGCCAGATGTGCATTCAAATGTGCTGGATGTGTAAATAGACAGTTATTTGCCATATCAAGTTGGCCATATCAACTCAAAGGTGATAATGCATCAGTGCTGAGTTTACAATCTGTTTTAGCTGCCCCAAATTGCCCATCCAGGTTTAACCATAAATGTAGTTCATTTTTTTAAAATGCACTTTGAAAACCTGTTCGTTCATTGTATTTTTACCTTTAAAAAAGCTTAAAAAGAGATTAAAAAAGAGATATAATGCTATTGTTAGCACATCCTCACCAACTGCAAGGCAGCACTGGCACAGGGCAGATACAGATGGCGGCACGACAAAGTCCTGCGCAAGCTGGCTGAGCTACTGGAGACACGCAGGTTGGAAGTAAACCGTGCCAGCGTCCCAGCGTCCCATCATCCCAGGGATGGATCCAGTTCGTCAGGCAGGGGGGTGCAGTACAGCACAGAACCAGCTCAAGGTCCACCCTGTTGTCCCCAGGGGGAGAGTGGCAGTTGGCAGCTGATTTGGGTCGCCAGCTGAAATTTCCTGTGGAGATCACTTCGCCCTGACATAGTTCTCTGGTCAGCACCTGCCAGAGTAGTCATCCTGGTGGAGCTGACCGTCCCATTGGAGGAGGAGATGGAGGCTGCCTATGAGAGGAAGAAAGAGAGGTATGCAGACCTGGTTGCTGCATGCTCTCAAGTCGGCTAGAGGGCTAAAAACGAGCAATGCAAGACCTAGCTCAAGAGGCAGAGCAAGGAGGTTTCTGTCTCTGGCTCCGAAGGAAGGACAAGGCGTGGGGGAAAGAGGGATCCTAAGGCAGGCTGCAGGGAGGCGTTGGGGAGACGTCCCTTTCGCTGCTCCACCACCCTGAGATGTGCCAGGATTAAAGGAGCGAAACATCTATGAAGGGTGGCTCCCGGCAGCCAAGCGGCACCGTCGGAGGTGCGTCAGGCAGAAGTGCTAAGCAGGTAGCTTTACCTGTGCTCATATCTTGGAGTTAAATTATGGAACATTGTCAATATAAAATTAAAAATGCATAATTCTTCTTTGGTTTTCAAAAGGATGTGTTACAAAGCTATTTTTGAGGATGTATGTGTAAATATATATATATGTGTGTGTATGTATGTATGTATATATATATATATATATATATATATATGTGTGTGTGTGTGTGTGTGTGTGTGTATTCATCCTGTTATATACAAGTATGATGACTTGCAGGATGCCTATATGCATCGAGGTCTGTGAATCATGCACTGGATGAGATGGGTTTCGAATGGGTTTACATAAGGATAGGAAATGGGCTTTCAAACCGAGGAGCTGAAATAGCAAAGCAAATACATCATTATAGAAGAATACACTTATACACACTTTGTTCAGTGTGTATTGTATTGTAGACCTCACATTAGCACTGGAGCATGGAGTTCAGTGGTTTACACGTGCTGAGTGGTGGGGCCCCCAGAGAGCAGATGAAAAACCATTTAATATACCCAGTTAACATCGATCACTCAGTCCACCTACTGCCTTACTTTCTCCGTCCAAATAATGCACTTGTCCACATCCTTTTATGGACTCAAATCCCTTTATCAGAAAAACAAGGGTGATATTAGAGCGCAGCCTAGGAGTGAGCTGCATGCTAAGGAAGCGATTACAGAGTGCAGTGACTCTGTGTTCCAGGTAACTTGTTCTGTCTGCGCTCGTCCCCTTCATTTGCATTCACAGAGGAGCACATTGCTTTGCCAAGCAGCTCACACGAGGCGAGGCCAAGGTCAGGTATTGTCTTGCTCATACACATCAGACTTCCCAGGTCCAACCCCACACACCTGACTACCCCCACAGCTAAGTGTCTTTGAACACCGGCTGTGCATTGGCCATGACAGATCAACAAGTCTCGGGTGGGACTCACAAAGCTTATCACGGCAAGAGAAGAGCAAGTCACTGTGCAGAGAGGAAATATAAATTTCAGTCTAATTTTCCACAGCCCGTTTGCAGCACAAACTCTACACGGCACCAGCAAATTACAGAAGCAGATGTCTGCAAAGCGGAAAGTAACTTGCCCACATAAATAACTATACATACAGACTCTTTATTGTTCTGGCAGCACGGACTAAGTAGCTTTACAAATGAAGCCATCAGTTGGCAGCATATAGCTGAATCAGAATCCATCACGTCTTTGCGACTAGCTGATCAAATATTAAAATGTTTTTTTCACAGAAATGACACTGCACCATGCTGTGGACTGTTTTCCTGACGCCTACTGTCAACACTTTAACAAAGTAATCCCCCTAAAAGTTCTCATCTTGTCGGAGAAACTTCTGAATGACCTTTGCACAAAGCTTTACAAGGCATATATTGTCAGGTAAGCTTTCCATGGCATATAAATGGCACATTTAGAGTGAATTAACGTCTTGAGCTGTTTTTAATGTCACACTTGCTTCGCGGTGACCTTGCATGAAACATTTCCTTCTCATCGCACTTTGATGATAGACTGCTGCATTTTGGTTTATGAGGATTTCATGCTCATCCCCTCCCTCATATGTTATACCAGGTGGCAATCTGACAACTCGACGATTTTATCCCCATCTTTCAGGCACGCCACCGGTACAGCTTTCCGTGAATGCTTGCCGACATCTTTTTCCCTTCCTCAATAAAACTGCAGTTGTTCTACTTTCCATTTCTCAGACCTTCAACAATAACTTTGACCAGTTTATAAAATCAGAGCTTATGATGCAGTGGAATGCATGAATGAGTATGAATATGTTGCTGCAGTTTTTGCATATATTATAACGGCTTTTGTGCCAGCATATGCCACCCATTTTAAATGAAATGTGCAAGTGATCTAGATGACTTACAAAGGAAAACAGGAACAGAGGGATTGTCAAAGGCTGGGATGCGTATAATTCCGAGTGCAATATGCCTCTCACTTGCCTGTTCTGCCATCTGGAATTGTTTGGGGACTTTTTGTTGTTTGGGCACTGCAAGGCACATATTTTCCAAGGAGTAAGTGGAATTGGAAATTTAGTGTGTTTTGTCCTCTGTCCCCTGCACTTGCACCTGTGTGTAGCTCGTGGAGCCGAGTGCCAACACGGTGCACAACACCTCTAATTCTGTTTCGTTCTTTCAGCGTTTACTGTTCCTGCAGAGGTGCAGTGTTGCAAAAATTAATCTTATGTGTGCAGGACATTGCATGTTTTATTAAAAATGTAATTGCCTTTTGAATCTCGACAAACATAATAAACGTTCACGGGTTTAGGGTGGCTCAGACAAACAAACAAAAAACTGAATAACGTGCATCTACAAATGCTCTGGTCAGTAAAATGAAATTACAATGCATTTTTCGGTGAGACTGAGCCATCACAGCACAGCTCAGGCTTACTGTAGACTAATTGTATTGCAGTCTACAGCTGCTTAAGTTATCCAAAGACAGACTCCCAAGAGCAGTTTAATCTAAATTATTTATTTACATATGTGGATAAAAGTAAGCAGACAGTCCTATCCTTAATTTTTTGCTTTTTTATTATTTATTGTTTTCACAAATTTATTTTATTGTTTAGGTTAATGCTCACATTTTTAATTCAGAAAATGTCATTGCTATGTACCACAATATTTTACACACTGACAACACTTCACCGCAATATCAATGCACTCCTGACTTTATGGCAACACTTTGAGAAAAGCCTTTTCCTTTTTCAACATGACAGTGCCCACCTGCACAAAAGCACTGTTTTTTTTTTGTTTGTTTGTTTTTTGTTTTTTTGACTTTAGAGTGGAAGAACGTGACTAACCTGCACAGAGTACTGACCTAAACCCCATCCAGCACTCGAGGAATGAATTGGAACACCAACTGCAGGACAAGCCGTATCACCCAGCATCAGTAGCCGACCTCACTAATGCTGCTGTGGCTGAATGGGAACAAATCCCTGCAGCCATTTTCCAACATTTTGTGTGTCGCACCAGTGCCTTTGGTTTTGGAGTAAGGTAATAATAATAATCGTATACTGTGGTGTAAACACTTGATGACAGTGGAAACAGTTAGAGGCTCTGGAAAAAGTTAGTAAGTGTTGTCTGTTTGCAATCAGTTTAACCTCAAAATTCAAACTCCAACACAAAATGACTATTTAAACTGAGTGGTCTTTGTCTGCATCTTGTTTGCTTTTAAGTTTTTTTTTGTTTGTTTGTTTTTACATGTATTAGTGCTTACTTACCTGTGCACAGACACAATTGATGCTGTACTTCCTGATACGGAATGAACAGACTACTGATGCTATTCATGAGCACTTCATTATCCTGTCTGAAATTCAAATAATCTGCAAGACCTTTAAAATACTCTGTAACAACCACACTATGCAGTGACTGACCCACATTTTTATAACTTGACTCTAAAATTAAACTGCATTCTTCAACCTCTGCATTAGAATATACTGTACTTTTGATGAACTGATACCTACATTTGCCTGCTTGAATTGCTTTGAAATAACGCAGCTTGAATCCTACGTGGCTGCACAGTTGGAAGCGACTTTTGTTTTATAACGACGTGCCTTGCGGATTTTTCACTACACGCTATGATGAATCCACATTTGTGCCTCAGTAATCTGCTTGGCTACGTTTTGCTGCATTATTCAGCTCTGCCCTAGGTCTGCGGAGAAGCAGGGAGTCACATTGGGGCGGGGGAGCATATTCATTGTCATCATTGGAACGCAGAATGCACAGCATGTACAGTACATGGACACACCTGACATACAGTACAGTTCGGCAGCACAGAGACACGCCACCATACTGTCTGTGCCGCGGTGAGTCCACAGCTTGATTGCAAAGGCAGGTTCCTCACAAACACAGAGGCACTGACATTATATTGGAGAATTTGATGTGCTTGAATGTGAACACTCACATTTACACTCACAAGCCACGAAGCAGATCCATCAGAGAGCGACTTTCTGCACCGAAAATCATTTCTCATGTGCCAAGGCCACCTACATGATGACATGATGACATGGTAAAGTGGATATAAGTGAGAGGAGCAGTCAATGTAAAGTTATTACTCCGTAAAATCTCATGCCAGAAATATTGCTTGGCTGACCTTTCATCTAGCAAGGGAGGATAATCCCTGTTTTGAGTGAAGACGTCTACAAATTATGGGCTTCATTTGAAGGTATCAACAGGAACTGTAAGGGTTAGAAAATTCTGCCACCTGTGCAACTAACGTAATTTACTGCAGCAGAAGCTGGACAATGTCATGTGCTGCTTGCTTTAATTAAGAGCTTATTCTTGTTGGTCTCAAGGGATTTTACATCCTCCCCTTTCAGAGCACAAGACAAAAAAAAAATAACTGCATGATAAAAGGTCAGCATGTCTGGAGCTTCTGAGTTTTGTTCGCTCGTGGCTTGAGGGCTGTATTAAAATGAGCAGCATGCACTCTCTGTGGGTCTCTCGGCGATCACTGGTTTACACAGGGTAGTCTTGGTAAAAGAGCTCTCAATGCAAAATCACCCATTTCCGGATCTAAGGAATTCATGTTTATATTCACAGACTGAGAAAATATGGTATTGGACAAGATATGCCTGGACATAGCAGTCCATTCAACCAGGGCATTCAATACGGAAACTTATCACTTTCAATTTTCTACCGATTCCTTTCAAATTTAAAGAACTGAATTTAGATGATATTCAGGAGACTGTTTTTGCAGTATTACCATCCATTTATAGTAAAGTGGAAATCAAATAAAAGTAAAAAATCATCAGCCTTGATGTTCATATATTCATTTATGTGTCTTAGCTGTCTTTGCCTCATTGACCTTATTCAGCTTTAACTGTATGTTAAAAAGCATGCTGTCTACTGTATATTCAAATTCACCCATATGAAACAAAAGAAAATGAGCTATTCCAAATTGAAATGTGAGTAAGGAGTCAAACTCTTACAGCAGACCTGTGCCTTTTTAAGATGCTGTCAGCACTGCAGATGTCAGAGGAGCCCCACTTTCATCTCCACAAATGAAAGTGAACAATGATAACAACGACCCCAGCAGATCAAAAACCGAGCTGAGCTCTAGAAAGTTTCCTGCACATTTCCCCGCAGTATCTCACCTTCACTGTAGCTGTCTCGCACCACAGCCAGAAGGGAAAGTCGTCACTAATTAACATGTCAGAGCTGGCTGCTGCCATATGAGCTCCAAGACACTGATTGACTCGTGGCCTCAGGCCTGTGGCATGAGCTATTCAAAATGCACTACAGCGCATGTTCAAGCAGAGACAACAATGCCACAAGGGCTTATGCACTATTTATACCACTTAAACTATCTCTGTGTGTGTCACTGGTGACTCTGCTCTTTTGTTGTGGTGCAAGATTGGCCACAGTCATTGAATGGGGATCAGACAAAAAAAAAAGAGAATGCAGTACAGAAGTAGCAAGGTGATCCCCGTGGAAATATGGCTCATGTGCATCCAATCCTTCACCTGCAGATTCGCTTGCACTGCTCATCTCCAGGTCATTTCCATTCAAATGGGCAGAGTCTTCGGTGGTGAACTTCCTGAGACAGAAGACATGAGTGGATTAGCTCCGTACATGGCTTCCCTGCTCTCACTGGGGTACTGCACCACGAAGGGCACACGTGCAGTCTCATCAGACTGCAGCACATCATCACTGCACATCATGGGTGCACAAATTTCACTCAGCCCTGATTAACCCTCCCCCCTGTAACAATTTGACACCATCACTATTTGTGTATGCAACACCACGGTCGTGTGAGCAAGCAGCATCCTCTCACCTCCCTGAGAGTGAACCAAATGAGCACGAGATCAGCTGCTGGATTTGATTATGATGCAAAGAACAGAAAGGCCGTCGCAGAAAGACAATGAAAAATATTTCTAATGCTCAGTTGAACAGAAGGTACGGAGAAACAGAAGAGGAGACTGAAAATGTGCAGCAGTGTCAGGTTCCATGTGGTTTATTTTATCGACTGGATTACTACTTAGATTTCAGCTCACACCTCCAAAATTCTCTGTCCACTCATGGTCTGTGCAGAGCCCTGTGGGATTTTTGACTATATTTTTAAATTGTGCATGTGGATCATTTAAAATTGTATGACAAATGACTAATATTTACCCTCAAATTAATCATTCATGAATCATGCTTCTAAACCATGCAGGCTGCTGGTTTAGAGGACCATCCTCTTCCTATTCTTACTGTTCTGAGCTGTGTGTTTTTCATGAATCCCATATCAACTAACTGTCTGACTATAAATAGATGAAGTCCCTCTCCGTCCGGGTGTCCTTCGATTAATTTGTCAACCGTCCATCCGTTCGACTTCACACTTAGTGTGTTTATTGCTGATGACCCGAAGAAGTGCACTGACAAATGTGAATCTGTACGGGTGAGTGGTTCTTGAGAAAGCTGCAGGCAGCAACACCGGAGGCCAAGCAGGCGTGTTTTGAAGGGGCACTGCACCAGCAAGGCAAAATATGAGAGCTAGATAACCATAATACACAACTCACCCACTACAAGAGGCATTTTTGCACTGCAACAGAGTATTCATATTTCATTACTTTCGACATAATTAAAAATATTTTATACATTCCAAACAACCAACAAACCATCTTTCATGTAGCCCATCTGCTACATAAAAGTAATTTCTGCAGCAATCAATACCGTGCATATGAACAGACATAAATCCAGCACCAGTATGGAGCAAACTTAACAACCAGCAGCACTAGACATTATAGTCAAAAGGCTAAAGCAAAAGCATTACTGACAATGCATGAAAGCACAGCAAGTATAATGTTAATGCTGTGTCATCCTGTGTCTATGTTTTTATGTGTGCTGGTGTTAGTTTCTGCCAAACTAATGCATTTGTGTGTCTTTTTTCCAAGTTGTGAATGTGATCAGATAATACCCTAATGTGAAAGATTAGTATACTCCAAACTGCTCACAAATGTGGATGCTGCACAAATGCAGCGGTGTAGCACATTTTATTGTTTTGTCATGATTTCACATAGCCTGCGGTATGTATAGAATATCAATATCACAGCAACCCATAAATATACTATGCTGTACTAGTCATTGGTAAATAATGAATAAATAATAATCCTCGACTAATGAGATACAAATACTCAGTGACTGAATCATTTGAAAGCATCTCCATTGTTAATATATTAAGGTTAATTAATTTAATTCTGATAATTATATTAATTATAATTCTGACATCAAAAACTGAAATTTAAGGATTATTATAATTTCTAGGTCACTTCATAGCCAACCAGCCAAGGACATTTTTCTTTATTTTTTAATAGTGCCTTGCCCTGTTCCCAGGGTTTATTGTTCCACCAATCTGTAACTACCACAATTGAGTGAAAAATCAGCAAGTAGAGCTGAGGCACCCAATAATGTGATTTAACTCAATAACCTTATCTCAGACATGTTTTTTTTTGTTTGGTTTTTTTTTCGGCTACAGTCTTAGAATTTAATGTCAGGACCTCATCAGATGCTAAAGGACTAACTGAATAAGCCTGTCAGCTACAGAAGTTTTTTTTCCTACCAAATTTTCCACACGCCCTGCTCATTGTCATGTAACCGCAACAGAAACAGCAGTGATTGTGAAGGTCACCCGGAGACACTGTACACATATTAATGAGCCACAGTCGTTGCTAATGGACCTACAGTAATAAATATTGACACTATTGAATCATTACGATGAATCCCGGGTCTCACAGCAGCGGTGTACTTGGTCAAGTTCATTTTTCCTCATCTGTTACTTTTCATCTTCTCCACTTTCACAGTCCATTACTGCATGTCTGTGCCTGGCACACAGGCAATTGCAGATCAATGTGGGTACTGTGTCTGCACCTCCCCACCGTTGTTCCTCATCCTTCACACCACTGCAATCAATCAACCATGGATACATGTTGGCCATCAATAAATAAACCATATTTTTAAAGTTTAGAAGGCACTTACAGGGAAACAATGTGAAGAACAATGCTTTTTATTGCAGTAGATTGAATTAACATGTGCAGCACAGCCAATCTCAACATCGTTTTGTTGCAACAACAATTTCAATAATGATTTCCCATTAAAATGTGTTGTACTATAGACTAAATGCTTACCTAATGTGACCTGCTTCAGTAGTTGAGTTCAGTGCTACCTAATTACTTATAGCTTACTTACACTTAGATGATGCCTAAGGTTCCTTAAGAAACTAATAATTAATGGTGTGTCTCCAATTAATTGACAAATGCTCTATTTCAACAGCAGTCTCCATGTGACTGACCCATATACTGTTGTAACATTTATAGCTCATAGCATCAGTGCGGGGACTTCTTTGATTAAGCCTGGGTAATGGACAAGACAGAAAATGCATTGTAAAGCACTATCATGCTGCCTCCTAATTGCCTGATGACTTTAATTAAACTTCAGGCTCTTTTTCCTGACTAACCACACTGCCTCACAGTTCTCAACCCTCCTTTAAATGGTACTCGCAGGACTTTTTCCTGATGTCAGCATTCCGTTAACAGGAAGTTGGGCCAAAAAGTGGCACTTAGCAGGACTCGTGCACTGTACACAGATGAAGCCCGAGTGTAGTCGAGTGAGATGATTTGTCAGTGCTACCATTACAATTTGTCACCAAGCAGTTACCGTGAAGTATAAATCAATATGCTCTCAAACAGTCACCAATAGCATTTCATTTCTCAAATTAAGTATCAATTTATTGCATATTACTGTCACTCTGCAATATCTCCTAACATGTGCAGAGGCAATAAAAGCCTTCTGTTCTGTGCGGCTATCTCTAACAATGTGATAACTACAAGGCTGCCTACATTTTACCACACCTAATAAAAGGAGTATGAATGCATCCTCTTTACTTTGCTGTAATGATTCAGACACAAACTGTAAATTCCCACTTTGCCCCTCCCTTATTTCCTAACTCCAAGTCTTGTTCCCTCATACCTACATGTATGCATCAAAATGTATTGCCCTGGTATTCCAATTTTACTGTAAATGACACTGTAAATTTGAAAGAATTACTCTGTATTACTCTGTATTACCATGCTCCCTACAGTAGCAGAGAAGGCACTGTGAGGAGGTTTTATTTCTGAGGGTCCAGGAGTTAATGCCTTACTTATATATTTTCTAACCTTTAAAATGATGCCAGCTTTGTCACAATTCTGCACACAAATGCATCTGCTCTGCCTGTAACCTTTAGAAAATTGCAGACTATGGGCTGAAATAATTCAAATTACCCATCAAGTATAGTGTGGATATTATAATAAGTTTAGTACTGGACAAAAATACACAAGGTACGTGAGATGCATGAGATATTAGAAATGCATGCAGACACTTAACTATTCATTTTCCTTTTCAGTTCTGTTTTTATTCCGCCTGATGTAGGTCTAATTGTTGTACCCTCTGGGTACAGTTATCTTACCGTAAATGCAAGAAATCTCGGTCTGTCTGTCTGCCTGGCTTTCTGTCTTTGTTTCTTTCGATTATCTTGACAATCGTTCATCCCTTTGACTTTTGCGGTTGCTGTTGGAGTAATGAAAGATGAAATCTTCAAGTTTGTATCCTGTAGTCTGTCTATTTACCGGCTTGACCCATGTGAGAGGATTCTGCATGAAGAGACGAGCACTCAGAGGTTAAAGTGACAAGAAGTAGCACTTAATGAAATGCACAATAAAATATGTAATGCTCGAACAAGAGGAGGACAATGTAAGAAAACATTACCTAAGAATAGATTCAGAAAGAGATGGATGGGAGTAGGGAGTTTGTCATACAATGTACCATAAGGTGTAGTTGGGGAGTGAAGCAAATGCTTCCGTCATCATGTGTTGTGGGAGCTAAGGTCAAGAGAGACTAATGCTAAAAGTGTAATAAAGTTAAAGTTAAATAAAAGTTTCCTCAGATATGTGCGGTAGGGCTTACAGAACAAAGCATGACATATCTCCTCATCACTTTGTGCTCTTTCAACCTCATGTGGTGGACATCAGCCTTGAAAAGCTCCAGCAGGCATTTGTGTGCACCAAAGTGCTTTGGCACCATGATGTGACGGTTAGCTTTGACAGCAGTTACTGTATTTAATTTGGAGAGACAAAGATGAGATAAATAATATTTAATGTGAATTTAAAATACAGAAAACAGATGTTTCCTCACAGGCAGTGGCTTTAACAGTCAGGACATGATCCACATTGAGAGTCTAGATGCTGATGTTGGTGAAGAGAGATTTGGAAGACTAAGCTTCTCCCAGCTGGGAATATACAGTGAAAATCTGCATGGTGGTGGGATTGGGCAATGCTCAATCTGACACAGACCTGCACAGCTATGCTATTGAAAGACCAATATCCAGCTAATTGGTTCATTGAACACAGGAGGCTGGCTGAATGTTTAGATATGGTGATGAGGTGTAGTGCTTTGACAGCGTGGTAAATCGGGAATCACAGAGATTCTAAATTTGTGAATGAAAACTGACAGCGGGGAGAGTTGGTGAGAAATAGAAGACACTCACCAATAGATGAGGGCTTTGAAATGTGAGAGAAATTATCGTCTTTACTGAATTTCTGCAAGAGCTACATAGAAAATTGTTCAAGCCTCCATGGACATAGAATTACCGTGGGATGTCAAAAGAAAAGCTCAGCGGTCTGTGACAGAGATATTTGAGACAGTGAGCACAGGGAATCGCAGCGCGTTAACTTTCCAGTAAGAAGTGGACTCCAACACTAAAAATGAATTGGAAGATTTATTTTGGTATAATGCCTGCTTTGTCACCATTATTATAGGTCATGCAAAACTGCAGCAGAACACCATGGCAGATATCTTACTTGAACTGCATGAACCAAATGTCTTTTAGCAGCCTACATGAGAAACCTGAGAACAATGATGACACAGATAAGTGAATGTGTTCTGTGCGCATGTGCAGTGTCTGTGTGTGCATTTGCATGGTTACTCATTTCTGATGAAAGCATGCGTAGAAGATAAATGCTACGCTTTGTGTGAAAATATTTCTCATACTGTATGGTGTATGGTGTATGGTGTCACACCAAATGCAAAGAAAATTATTTGCATGGCACGGTCACATACAAACAGTATTTGTGTGACACTAAAGGCTATCAGTGTTCAGATTCTACAGAAGTCACTGACATCCTTACAGTGAATGAAATGATTGTAGACCTCTGTGGGCACCCACAACGTTTTACAAATCAGCATCCTTTTGATCCGTTTATTGCAATTAAATGTCACAGAAAATCAGTTTATTTTGGGATCATACCGCTGTAGTAAGCAAAATTAATTCAACCAACTTGTGACTTGCAAGGCAATGCAACGAAGAGACTATTTATTCATTTTGACACACCGATGATGAAATACCACTGAAGAGAGACAAATGGATGGATTTGCATGTTGCTTTTAAACGTGGATAAACACAAATGACCCTGCGGTCAAACTCGCAGCAGTATTTGGAGCAAACACAGCATTGTGATGTTTGTTTGTTTTCAAGCTTGTAATTGTGTCTTACAAGCTTGGGTATGTACCTGAAAGCAGAATCATAAATATCTTCTTGTTTCTTCCATACTTTCAAACTCAGCTCTACTTTTGCACATCAGCACTGCAGAGATGAGATGCTTTTGCGCAAGTAAGAGAAAAACATGAAGTGGTGCTGACTTTCTATCAAGAGGGATGAGACAAAAGTGTCAACACAGGTGTTAAGTATCGCTAACCAAACATTAAAATTCTCAGACCTTTGAATAGACTCTGAATTGGTTCTGTTCAGTGTGTGTGTGGTGTTTTCAGGTTTATCTTTTTTCTGTGTTTTTAGTTGATTTATTAATGTGTTTTGATGTTCTGATTAAAAACTTTTCTCTGTTGTGCTGTTTTCATCATTGCAGTACTTCCAGTACGATAGTGCTCGATAGACTTCTAAGTCACCATGTTCTGATTGTGCCCATGAAGTTTCTCTTTTCGGGAGCATCACGTAATGTGTGCGATGCTGGCTTCTTTATTTTCTATTTGAGCTTGAGCTCAGAAAAAGAAGATCATTTAGATCAGAACTTTCTGGATTGCTCGTAAGGTACTGCAGTCAAGAAATATAATTAATGACCCGCTGCAGTATTTCTCTCCTTATACCTCCAACAGTGAGAAGGTTGACAGTCAGGTTCGAAATGATGTAAAGTAAAACCTTTCAACTCGGCTCCACAAAAGTGATTCCTTCAAGCTGCTGGGCCCTTGGAGGCACACAGCAGCACATCAGTATGGAAGGTAAAAATGAGCGTTCTCCAAAGCCGGGTGATTATTCTTAGCTAGCCGGTCATTATTAGAAAGTCTGAAGACGAACGGAGCACACTCATTATTCGTGTCATAGCACGGCTCCTAACATCTTGGAGCGACGTCTCACACGGAGGATATAGTGTAGCCTAAAGCTTGCTCTGAACGCTCAGACGCAGACTGGGCACTCGTTCAGTGTGTGCAGTCGTCTATCATGCTGAATCTGACAGACGGTTCAGGTTATTGATTTTAAGAGGAATGCTTAGAGGGAGATATCTACGGGTGTTATCGGAGACCAAAGACGCTCCCACTGCTTAACATTTATAGGTTCACTAACTCTCTGAAACTTGCTTTTTTGCCCTGTTCAGACTGTAGCATACTGTATGAAAAATCAATGAAAGACTTCGGGGAAGATTGCAAAACTTCCATCACGACTGTGCATTTCTGAACCCATGAACTTAATGAGCAGTTCGACAAAGAATAAAATTCTCACTCTTGGTGTTCATTGCGTAATTGGGAGTATTTTAATTCTACATTGTTGCACATCCTCAGCAGCAATGGCCAAAGGTAACATACAAACATACCCTCAAAACATTCTGTCTGATATGGTTAAATGATATTATTCGTTCCACTACCAACAATAAAAAGCTTTCCTTTCTATTATTGAGGAAATATATTATCAAAAGGACACCATTATTGCTGTCAATGACAGCTGGACAGCCAACATGACAGTCTTTATAATTCATGTTTGTGAGATTTCCCACCTCGGGCTGCTTCAGTCCATCTAAATCAAAACTATAAATAAGTGTAGGATCATGATGCTGTCACGCTCCATGACGCTGATGGGTGGTCTACTTTCCTTCCCACATCTGGGGGGAATTTACAGGTGAGAACCTCATTCCAGAGTGCCTTTGAGCTGTATATGCATGCATACTGGACACGGTATATCAGCTCTTCTTTATATCTCCCTCTCCCATATCCATAAAATATATATATATATATATATATTTTTTTTTTTTTTACCACACCTTCTAAAGCCCTCCTCTTAAATAATTCAACTCCCTTTAAGATTAAAATTTGTATTGGATCATTTTGTTCTTCCTTTGGTAACACAGTATACATGATTCAGTTGGCTTTATGTGCTTTATTCGCATGTTTATTAGATGTGCTTTTAATTCTCAAGGGAGCTAGAGATGCAACAGGGGGCCACCGGACCACAGACCAGAACACAGTCAGAGATATCCATAAATTATGCATTTCAGAGAGCTATTAAAATGATGGAAACTGAACCTGACAACCGAAGACCGACCTTAAAATGCTTAATGAGCCTATACTGTGAGTGATAGCTGTTGTTCACATGGACATGCATGAAAACACACGCGCATAACACGGCCATTACAGGTAATTATTTAACGAGGCAGATGTTTCTCATCTGTTGTGAGCTGTAGCGGCAGGTCTCACATGCCTGCTATCAATCAAGACAAAGGGATTACCGTGGACTTAAGTTAAGCTTTGATTTCCATACACCAGTGGAGGATATACTCTCTGGTACTCTCTGGATCTCTCTATTTGTTTTTACAACACACTAAAAAGAGATGAACTCCCACAGGGCATTAGATGGATTTATGTAAAAGTGGTGGTTTGAATTAGCCAGATATGAGTAATTGTTGTTATTAATGTTTAATAGTAGCAATGGTTATTGTTGTTGCCGCTGTTTTGCCACTTTGAGCCTAAGCAAATATTAAAAATGAGGCGGTAATACAGTCCTTCAGCCTTTCAAAATAAAACCAGTCACCCGTCACACTGCACTTATCGGCATTAAAGTGTAAAGGTTCCTAGTGCAGATTTAACACTCCACGTGAATCATCATGACTTTCATCTACAGTACAGTGCCATTGCATCATCATCACATCTATTTTTGTACTCTTCTTTTTACCACCACCCTCATAGAAAAAAAAAACCAAAATACTGGCTGACTTTTGATGGTTGTCAGCTTGTGGGCTTGATGTCACTGGCTGCTGTTATAAACAATCAAATGTTTGGCTGCACAGTGCACTGTGCTCCTGGGCCGCAGCGCCAGAATGTGTTCCGAAAGCAGACAGAGCGATAGTCGGAAAATATAAACAGGAAGCATGACAGTCCCCTGAATTTATAAGCTGGGGCTTTTAGCAGCATGGGGGAGCATTGCCCTGCTGCTCGCACTGTTTGGAACTTTGCACTAAGAGGTTTAAAAGTATAATCAAATCAAACCATAATGCTGTCAGCCACTGGTGGGTGGACAGAATTATATGCACAGCAACAAAGATATAAATCACCATTACAAACAACACATACCAATTAGCAGATTTTTTTTAGAACAGTATTGGATTTACTTTTCCTGCTTACGTCTGTCATGTTTTCCAAAATATTTCAAGTTTAAATATTTCAAGCACAATTTTCACTCGTCATGCACATTTTTCCACCAAAATGCAAAGTGTGCGCTCTTTTTAACGATGTAGCAACTCCCTCTAATTTAGCAGGTTTCTAACACCACAAACTATTTTACATCACCGTGTTTAGCAGAGTCCACTCTGTCACAGTGTATAAATATAGGTGACAGGCATTGTACTCTTTGTATTTATAAGCCAGAGTTTTAGTGGTGTCTCACACTATGAGATAAACTATCTGAACCAGGAGTGAATTAGCCTTGGAATCTCCATAGGAACCATTAATTACTGTTGGGGACCCACAGCTGATTGAGATCAGCTGATCAGACTGCTTCTCTGATGACTGATGCTTTATTAGAGATAGAGATAGACTTGCATATGACAAAAGCCTTGACCGCTGTTATGGTAGCTTGGAAAATAGCCCTTTCCAAAGATGACCAGCAATTGATTGATCCATTGATATCAATTCGCCAAGGTTGGAAGCTAGAATGATATACAAGCAAACAAATAATAGCCCGATGTTGATCCTTGTTTCTCATGCACATTGTTACAGCCTGCCAGACATCCTCAGTATGAGTGGGTATTATCTATACAAACTCACTCTCTAATGTGGAACTATTTGTTTTATTATTCAGACCAATTACTGCATGTAGCTGGGCAAGAGCTCAGTCCATATTGTTAAAATGACCCAGCTGCGATCATCACAGCTATATTGTTAAAATCCATCTAATGAGATTAGTATACCACAGAAGAGTGCAGGGTTTATACATTTTATACTTTTGGCCAAGCCTGATATATTCATTGACGCTGGTCCTTTCCACTTTAAAAGAGGATGTTTTATTCAAAGAGATGGGAATTTCACCTTTATAGTCATGGAGGATGGCTGATGAAGACATGCAGTACATCTTTTATATCTCCTTTTTGTTCTTTATCTTTAGCATGATATTTCCTTAGAGCCGGTCATGACATCATTACCTGCTGACCTGTGTACGCTTTTATAACGGCCTCAACATTTGGTTACTTTGCTTTCCATAGATAAAGTTGGCACTCACAGCAGTCACTTTGCTATTCACTGCATGTTCCATCTGCTAATGTGCCTGAGTATCAGGGCGTACAGATATTTGAAAAAGCATCTCTATCTTAGCAGCCAATAATATATTCAAGGAAACCTTGGATGTGTAGTCTTCAGAATTTGCAAAGACAAGACATATTTGCAAGCCTCTGGATAAAATGTCTATGTTCTTCAGCAGGATGGTTCTTACAGAGTGTGGTTCAACAGAACATAACAAATTCACAACAGTCGAGTTTAAGCATAAATCTTTAGGAACAGCATAAATCTGACAAATGTTTGCTTTACGGCAAACATTTCTGTTGTGCCGATTCTGTAAATGAATGACTTTGCTGCTGAGTGTGTTGGTGCCTGCACATCTCTGCATTCCTATGTGTGTGTACGTCTGTGTGTGTTACAGTTCCACTGTTGGTTTTTGTGTGGTTTATGGAGTTATAATGCAGCTGTTTTAATACACACCGTCTGCATGACTTAGCCCCACTGTCTCCTATCAGCCAGCAGAGATAAATCAGGGCTTGTTGGGTGCTTGCTGAGGCACTAACCGTGCCTGTTGTTCTGATTCTCAATACGTTTGCCCTGCTTACAAGCTGCAACAGTTATTAAAATTCAAATCCCACATCCTATGGATGAAGAGACATTCAAGATTTTTAGACATCTTTTGTTCGACTGAGTCAGGCCCACTGTGGCGCAGCTGATGTGGAAAAAAGGAATGCCAACTGTATTTAGGTAAAATACTCCAGTGAATAAAGCTTTTAAAGATTTTGAGAAAACATAGTTTCATGCTCCACATTCTTAAGCAAAGTGACAATAAAAAGCAAATAATGCTGTCAGACTTCACAGCTACACTTTTTATTTCCATTTTCTAAATAAATCCCAGTTCAGTCTTTTCAAACTATCAGTGCACCTTGTGTGCTTTCATGCCCAAGATACAATCAGAAATATTTTACTCCCTGATTGCATAAAAGGATAATGATGTATTAGCAGGGGTTTGCAGGTATTATTAACTATGCCAATCGCTATTACCTCAGTGGTTCCTGAGATTTTAAGATTAAATGCACAGTTTGGTTTTTCCTTCTTTGCTTTGGCTACGACCCCAAACCCAGGGCATTTTCAACAATGCCCAACTTATTTAGTAAATGTTTACCTCTCACTGGCTTTTAAACAGCATTTAAACATTTATTTTGATTAATTGTTCTGCTACAGAGAGATTATCACATTGATCCTGATTGTGTAACTACCTCAAACAACATGAGGCATGAAGTCATTCTGTAAAAACATCAGGTAATTTCAGGTACTTTGTCTCCACCACAATAATTTCACAACAGTATTATTATAAGGTCTCACTGAGGTGGCAGGTGGCACCTGTGGCATCGATTTACTGATGCGGGCGAGTAGAAAAGGCAGCGCAAACCTCATCGCTGCTGCTACTGAGATGCTGAGGTAATGACACAGTGGGGTAGAAAGCATGACACTGACTGACCAAAACACCTGCTGCCACACCGCTGAGGAAACACGTTCTTATGGGATTAAAAGGTGATTTGGGAAGTTTTGCTCATGTAAATGTCACACAAGCGAGATCAAACACCATTGTCAAACACAGTATATGTGTCTCTAAATTCACCACTAACCAAATACAAATCTCGCAAGCGGTATATATGAGGAATATGATAGTATGCAAATCTATTTATTTTTGAACATTACTCCAGCTGCTGGGCCAGCTGGCGAATCAGATCTCTATTGTAAAAATGCACACTTATGGTATCTTGTGAGTCCGTGGGCTGGTAAGGGCTGGAGAAAGAGGTTAAGATGGAGCTGGGAGCTGTTTCTGAGACATTCACTGTAGAAAAGATTGCATAATTGTAATCTGCATTGTTAAGGCTCTTACCAACTTCCACAATGGAAATGTATATTACAATCCCCAAGCTATTCTCTGTGTAATCAACAACCACAATCAAACACTTTCCCTTAAGCTTTTGTAGTAACCCTCAATGATTATAGTTTGCTGAAGCCATTGAGACGGTATGCCATGTATTGCATAAATAGATCAAATGCTGAGTGAGTGGAGTTTGTAAAACAAAATAAGGAACCATTTGGCAAAAAAAAAAAAAAAGAAAAGAAAAACCTCACCTTGAGCTGCACACTTTATATTGAGCGGTGACATATCTGCTGTGTACAAGGGGAAGAAGAGTTGTTGAAAAAGAAAAACTCATTGGGAACGACATTCAGTCCTCCTTAATGAACAGCTTTCTGTTTTTAATACCTGAGGACCACTAACAATGGAGACACTGTACTGTACCACCTCCTTATTGACCTCTGAAAGGTTCGTAACTATGGGGGTCTAAGGAACGTTATGGTCAGATCTATGCTAATTAAAGTGCCAGCTGTGACTACGATATGAGATAAGCAAACACCAAAGCTTGGATGCACTATTAGGTTGAGACCTATAGTTTGAAACCTGTTTCTTCTTCTCTGGGTGCTAAGTATAATTAGAAACCGCAGTGAAAGAAAGCTAATATTGTTCCATGTTACAGTACATCTTACAGCTGTATTTCCCATGATTAATTACTCCTTGGTCATAAAAACATGTCGACTCCAACATGTTAGATGTCAGCATGAAGCTGCTTTAATTGGGATGCTTTTTGCCTGTTTGCCCAGTGGTGTGTAATGATGCATGGATAAGGACGAACCTGTATATTTCGTGTGTACTGAAGGGAACAGCCCGAGCACGCATGCTACAATTACGTTTTGGTTTTTTTTTTAATTGAGTAATGACGAAAACGCCTTGCGCAATATAGTTTGAAGCCACAAAACAGCAGTGCACATTACACAGCTGTGATTTTTTTTGCAAAGTAAAAGTTGGGAAAAGTTCATTAAAAAAAAAAAAAAAAAATGAGCAAAAAACATTTATTAACTCTCTGGTTTCAACGTAAAAAGTGTACACTGAATTTTACGTGCTTCACCAATCCTCATATGCTAAAATACACCAAACGCACACGGATATCATGGACACGCTCCTGCTTGTGAGCTGCAGCCCCACAGCCTCACTCGCTTCTTAAAAATCTTTCTCTGCCTGGTTTATTCCTCTTCATCTCCTGCTTTGAAAGGGAAAATCAAGAAGACACGGTGGCCTTCGCCTCTTTTCATCTCATTGGTGACAAAGACAAAATGTCCTTATTTTGTATGTTCTGTGTGATATCTAACAACAACACAATCCTGGATCATCACATGAAAGCAAGTGATAATGGCAGATTTTATAAAGGGGTGAAAGTGGACATCTCTCCATACAGTATGTGTATTTAACATAGACCTGTATCATTATTCAGTTTTATACATCCAAGCGACTTGGTTTCAGGTCAGATTTGGACATGTGTTTTCATTCCTGTGTCTATTTCTTCTTTCATTCTTTTTAGAAGAACTGTTTCAATATAAGCTGCAATAACTGTGTTGTTATTATAAAAATAGTGCAGACCACAACAGGTGTGTTACGGGACACCAAGGAAAAAGACGATATCAGTATCTAGGAGAATGAACTCTGCTTGCATGTTTACTGATGTAGTGAGTAAAAATGGCGGGTAAGAGATAAAAGCATAATCTCTCCTCTGTACAGGAGCAACATGTTCCTGCCATTTCAGTGTAATCACCTGTTTGGCTCACAGTGGTGCTTAGCTTTCTGTTGTTTTTCATTGCAACCTCAGCTTGAATGAGCAAGGCGGATGAGTTGTGCAATTTTGCTTCCTTCATCTCTAAAAAAAAAAAAAGATTTGTGCTGTAAAATCTTAAGCTCATTACACATGCCTTCATTATGTTCTATTAAAACTATCATTGTTCTTGATACCCTGGTGTCAGTAAAATGTCTCTTTCCCGCCGACATCTTGCCACTCACAAACTTATGTTTGGCCACTCACAGCGCTCTCGCCCAATGACAGCTAGGATCGGCTCCAGTAACCCGGATACTCTCTAAGGATAAGCTGTACGGACAATGGAAGGACTCACAGCACTTACAGCTGAATTAAAGTAACAATCGGTAAGATTAAAAGAAAGTGCTCTGATTTTGAAAATGAACTGAACTACAGTTGGAATATAATTACAACAATTACATTTTAAATGACAACAATTACAATTAAATATGAGTTAAAGTTATTTCTAAATAAGGTTCCAAGTGGCACATACATCAGACATCTCAGAACATAATCTGAGCAGCAATTAAGTTTGTCATCACCATCCAACTGAGAAAGAAATGTAGTTCTTTATACGTGCAATTTCTCTGAGAATTGTGCTGGTCAACCACTAAAGACTGTTTCTGAGGTTTTTCTTGTTCAAATAAAGAAAAAAGACATTTCTACCAGAGATGGTAGCAAATACATTCTGTATTTAATTTTTTTCAAATGATCAATCTATTTTATTTTATTGCAATCAGGAAGTAATTTTAGTTGGTCTACATGTATGACATATTGGTTGGTATAAGTTCCAGTTGTTAGAATGTACACGCTCTGCACTTTAATACAAATGAATAAACAGCATGCCATTCACAAATGTAAGAACAACTCCCTGTTCTATTAGAATATATGCTATTCTAATAGAACAGGGAGTTCTATTAGAATATAAGTTCATATGTTCCATATGAACTTATTTATGTGAACAAATGAGATCAGGTCCATCTATTTTTTGTTCACTGCCTGTCGAGACCCCATGGGATGTTAGGAAATATAACTATATATGGATCTTAATGAGAAAATGATTTTCTCTTGCGGTCCTTTAGAAGGAGGTCAGCTCCATGCAACAGCACCAGAGGACACTCAGCCTGCTGGAAAGTCTTGAGTTTTACAGAGTGGCTGGAAATCTGTTTTTTAAACTGCCGTTCACAAAGTCTGTGCAGGTTTTCATTCGAGGAGCTGCTCCACACTCATTTGCTTAGAGTTAGATGAGAAGATTGAGATGACTCTGTGCAGCAAACCTGAAGCTACCCCCAGCTGACAGTTTGCTTAGCTTAGCATAAAGCAGAAGCAGCATTTTGTTACCTTGGGAAACGGCTCTAATCTGTCCAGTTTTTATGCTAAACTGAGCTACGTTTTCATAACTGTACGTACACAAGAGTTGTTCTCATCCTACTCTGTGCAAGAAACCGAATAAGCATATTTCCCCAAATGTTTTCCTCAAAAAACTCAAAGTCTTTTTTTTTTTTTTTTTTTTAAAAACTTTTCAGTATTTATCTGGCAGGCTTTGCTTACAGAGATTTTTGGATGAAAAAAGAACGGTGGGGTTGCTGTTTGTGTGGGAGCCTGGTGTGTATTTGAATCAGGTGTTACAAAGCATGAAAGACACCCAGCTAGTGAATCACAAGTGGATTCATAAAGTCAAATTTGATGCATGAAAGTCAAATAAAATAATAAATAAAATGATACAAAACGTTGCATGCCCACTCTGTTTTCAACACATACGAGCATGTCGAGCGTGATGAAAACTGTGGTGTGCAGTTCATGACCCTAAAGCCAGAGCTGTAACATTTCAGGGTAAGACTTGTTTATCTATTGATCCGTTGATTGCTGTTCGAGAGACAATTGAGATTGTGATGAAGATTCCATTATTGGATTATTGGACTTTTTCTTTCACCTTTCAGTAACTCACATCTTATTCATTAATATGCAGCCTATATACCTTCTTCTTGTGGTGACTGGGTTTTTTTTCTCTCCTACCTCTTCTACCTTTTGGATGTTCTCTAAAGCCCATTAACTATGTTCTACATAAAATGTACTCAGTTATTAACTGGCCTTATTTTTCAGTGTGAAGAATGAGAAACATGAAATGGAACATGAAACCTAAACAGCAGATGTGCTGTATATACTCGTCCATTTATATGGTATACAGTATAGTATTAACAAAATTGATTAAAAGGTAGATTTAGAGTTAGACAATCACATTGATTTTGGCTTTAGACAAGAGACGGTTAAAAAGAGGTGTGAAGGAATCAACTGTCAGGCTGTAACAACCATCGCTCAGTAGGTGGGGAGAGCTGTGACTTCACCTCTCCGTTTGTTAAAGTCTCTGACCTAGAATTTCACAGCTACCATTATGAAACTCAAACAACACTTACACAAGGGTGTGACTGTGCAGAAGGTTAAATAATCCTCCCTTCCAGAGGAACCTATCGAGCTTCTCACATGTTAAACACCAACACAAAATCCAGCAGCTGCTGTTTAGTGTTAAGTTTTTACCAATTAATCTTTGGACACATGATAGCATGTGAGCAGGCATAATGTATTTAGTTTTAATTTGTCTTTTCCTGGAGACCCTAGCTAACTAGACTGAAACAGATGAGGAAACAGATAGCTGCATCCATTAGTCGATAATGTTACAGCAGTGTTGATGCAGACAAGCTAAATGAATATATACCATCTGTTCCCTGTGGTCGCCAAGAATGATTACATGCTAAAATAACTGCACTTATATATTTGCTCAAAACTGATTTTCACTTTTTTTTTCCTGTCACAAAAGATGGCTTTCTCTTAACGTTAACACACAGAACTACAAACCAAACTCAGATGTCGTAGCTGGTTTGATACCATGTGCTGCACTTTGTAGACTATAGAGCTAGTGAGTGATATAGCCAGCTAAGAGCAAGCTAGCTTCTAAGGTAGCTATGGCTACTCTCAGCAAAATAAAAAAAGTGATATTTCTCAGGTTTTTACAGTTGCTTGACTGTAAAAAAAAAAAACTGTTTTATGTGCTGATCATCAGTTTGTTGTACAATATAATTAAATGACTCTATAGCTAAATCATGGTTCATGAAAAAACAGCTTCAGCTCCTGCTAACAAGCAGCTTGCTAGCTAGCTTAAAAATATCAATAACATTTATCAGCTTTTGACTGTAGTAGAATTCATGTGATTTGTGCTTTAGCTTTAGCACAATTGCCTATTAAATAGTAGCTGTACATTATATGGTATGGTAATATAAAAGACAGACTCCTAGCAAAACAGAGGTGCATTTATCAACTGTAAGTTTTCAAAATAAATTTTCCTTTTAAATTTTCAAGGACGCTAATAAACCACATTTGTAGATGCATTTTCCCTCCTCACATTCCCTGATTGGTGATTGATCGGTAAGCATTTTTCAATATTTATGTATTTATCTATGTAGTTGCTAGGGTAATAATTGTTTTGCTTGGTGGACTAATAAGCCTAAAAAGCATAAAATAAAGGCATTACAGCCTTTGTTACATAATTTACTGGGCAGCCTGAAAACTTCAACCCTGTTTTCTCAGTTTTACAGTTTTTTCCACTTTACGTCTGCCGTGGATTAACTGCAGGCTATTAAAATGAGGGATCTGAGTTTGAACGTATTCTTATTAACATGTCCTCATACTCAGGAGTCTAAATGTAAGTGCGAGGACATAAATCTTATCCTTACCAGGCCTCTGCTATTCTCTCAACATAATCCAGGTAAAAATAATGAAGATGAAAGAAGGAAACTGGATCAAACAAAAGCTGCTCAGTAGTTTATCCCCATCCACTATTCAAATCTGCTTCTTTGTTTTCCAGCTTTTTTTTTTTTTTTTCCTGAGTGTCATTGATTCTTCTGCCTTGTTGGGAGACTGTTAAAAAAAGAAATCCTTTAGATGTTTGAAAATTACAGCTAGTACTAAATAAATGATGTCTAATTTCTAATTTAATGTTATTGCTTCAGTAGGAGCTATCCTGCTTTGAAGGATGTGTCATTCTTATCATTTTTTTTATTCAGATATATAAATGTTTAACATGTAATTTCATAAATTAAATAAATCAATCTGATATTTCAACACAAAGCTCATTTTACATAGAAAATGCAAAAGGTTCAAGCTTATACTGTAAAAAATACTGTAAAAAAAATCCTAAAAAAAATAATCCTTATTATGTTTTGCTAATTGCATTTCTGAAAACGTCAATATTCTTTATGTATGGCCGGGATTGATTGAATATTTGCTGTGTACTGGCACAAAAAAAACGTAGTGATTTAATATTAAGAGGATTCCTCCTCCCTACTTTGCTATTCCTTACAAAAACAAACAGTTTTGTAGAGGCTTTTTCATGTCTTTCCACAGCCTGTCTGGGTCCCTGGAGCCGCTGGTGCATAAACGGGCAAAAGAAAGCTGAGAGCTGCATGCAGACCGAACACACACTCGCGCGCTCTCTCTCTCTCTCCATCCCAGAGTTCCATAGTCATTATGCCACACTCCAGGGAGACTCGTTAAAAACATTCTGGAGATGCAAACTTTCATTCCATTTGCAAGTTATCAGTGTGGTTTGTCACAGCCAAAGTGTTGTGATGTAGCTTTGGCGTTCCCGGGAGGCCCGTGTCAAAGCCCCTACCCCTTCCCTTTCACTTTGCACAGCTCCGACTGAGCGCAGCGCCTGTGACTCCAGCAGTAGCCCGTTACCATAGGCCCTGATGAGTGTGACTGGATGCATGAATAATCAGTGGAAAACTCTCGAGTAAGAGACGTCTGCTGCAGCAGGTGAGACGGTAACGTCTGCTCCTTGAGATGACTTAAGAGCCTGTTTTTTTTTTTTTCTCCTCCTCTGGATATGAAGCCAGAGACGAGCACGTAGTCAGTAAATAGCAGCCCTTGAGTCGATCATTCTTTATCAAACTAGGCCATCCATCCCTTTGCTCCCAGTCGTTTGTACACAGCTATCAGACCTGGGCCACTGAAGAGGGAAAAGGACAAGCCAAGAGAAAGTAATGATGTTTGTGATGAGCCTCAGTGTTGACTCAAGTCTAGCTGCTAAATCCCTGGACTCTCACAGCCAGGCCATTACACAGACTCAGTGTGGTCCCCATAAGCCGGCAGAGGGGCTTTTGGGGAGTGAGGATGCTCTTATATGAGGCTGCAGCGGCCACGAGATCACTGAACCCCGTCTGGACAACTTGCACATTTCACCCTTTCAATTTTAACTCCTTTCACCCAATTTTGTGGCGCTCATCTTTATGATTCAGCTGTTTGTTTGGCTGTTTTGTTTGATCTTTTAAAAGGATAGCCGAGCCATTTTCGGGCTGCGCCTCTGCCTTCGCCGCTCAGCTTTTAAACAGTATGTGCACAAAGCACTGCAGAGGCACAGTAGTCACAGTAAGGTCATTTGAAATAATCCTTTACTCGCTGTTCAGAATTGCTGTTGAGCTCCTATTAAGAGTCTATTAAAAGACACTGTGGTGAGATCTCACAACAAATGCAGCACCTTTCTGTATCACTGACACTGCTGGGACCAGCAGACTTTTTTTAAGACAGTAAAATGACATGCAAACAGAAGAGCAGTGATAGAGTCGAGACCGTCTCAGCTGAGATATTCAGGTGGTTGAAATAAAAAGTAGCAGCCTTCACAGATTACCGTTACAGTTGCACCCACGTGTCTCTGTACCTTTACCCGCAATAGAGCTTTTGTTAACATGTTGCTTTCTTTCCCAGTTCCACTCAGTCCAACATAAAGGATGTGATTCCAGCTCATCCTGTATGAAAAGGTTTGATCTGAATTTATTGTGTTAGCATCAGTAAATCAACAGTTGTGAAACCTACATGGATCCAAATCCCTCTATCTATAACATGTAATGCTTAATTAGCATCATAATGTCCCTGTCACCTTTATCAGTTGAAGGGTTGAGATGATCATCACCCACTTGTGCGTTGTCCACTATACTGTGGATAGAAATGATAATTCTTACCTTAAATTTAATTTTTTTTACAAATTAAAATGCAGAAAATTTTGCCCAAGACCAATAACAAAAATAGATCAAGGTACACAGGGACCAACACCAAATAATGTACGTACTTTCAGCCAAGCGGCAGTCATGGTCTAAAAGGTTCCTACCTTTAGTTGTCATCTCTAATTAAGATACCTCTGAAACAGGAGTATTATACATGATGAATAACCTTGAGAATAATGGTCCCAGGCTACAGCATTTTAAAAAGCAGCTATGTGCTGCCCGCCTGCGGGAGACAAAGCTGGTGAGGATGGCTGCATAACCTCCAGGGGACAGCGACCAACATGAGCTGAGTGGGAACAGCTGACAGAAAAACAGCGCCTGTCAGCCTATAACCCAAAAAGTCCTCAGCCCTCATGGTTTTAAGAGCTTAGCGGCTATTTCCTGTCAGAGAGGTGCTCAGCTGTCCGTAATATGACTACACTGAGGTTGGGAGGCTGCACTGCTGTGTGATGTTTTGGCAAAAGTTGATCCGAGGACAAATTGGCAGCATTTAGTGAGTCAACATGTTGATCCTCATTTCCATATTTCACCTGAGTGCTAAGCCCAGCATCGGAGTGGTCTTCCATGAATACAAAAGCAGCAAAGCGGAAAAACTGACCTGTGACAGGATGCTGTTTAAAATGCAAATCAAACAGATATCACTTGCAATTTGCTCAAAATAAAAACAGTGCATCTTTTGTGCTTAGTGCATCACGGCACGGTTGGGGGGGAGGGGAAGTGCTTTTTGTTGAAAATCTGAGTAATTATCTCAAGCCTCTCTCCCCTCATTCAAAAGAACCGTTGTCCCGTCTCCCCCCTGTTTTCTGACATCATTCAGATGAGTTCTGCATTGCAGTCTGAGTCATGTTTACTGACCAAAGCCGCAGTGTGAAATCCAGAATAATTGCTCTCCACAACTCCCCTGGCATTCCCTGGCACATTGTGCTGGTCTGCTCAGTTCAAGCTGGAAGTCAAACTGAGACAGAATTTTCCAAAAATAAATGAAGTCAGTGTTCTGCTTTTCTATTTTTTTCTTTGACACATTTTTTTGGTCACTGAAAAAAAATGTTTACGAAATTACATAAAAAAAAAAAACTCACCTAACTTTTGTTGTGCATGCTGCAGGATGATGAGATGAAAACATGTAGAAGAAGTCACCGAGGGAATGCAGACACCTCCGGCCTCCCCGTCACTGAGAGGCAAGTTTAAGTTTACCACCACCGAGCATCACACCTTGACATGCCTTGAGGTACACCTGTGAAATAAAGTGGGCGAGCCTGGGGATGCCTACTGTATATTCAGCAGCCCGACGTTATTGCGTGAAAATGGCAGCCATGAGCAAAACAAACATGTGTGTCAGGGCACAGTGCGCGCCGCTCATTATACCAGAGCCTTTCTTCGATACGCAGCCGTGCTCAGCGCCTGTACAAAATGACATGCAGGGAGGAGCTCTCAGCGTGCGGTGTGAAGTGAGGCAGCGCTGGTAACAAGCAGATAACAGTGCCACCGAGATGGCATTGCCAATGCTCTGCACAGGAAGGGATGGGTTTGGGGGGCATCATTGCCATTCAGCATGGCACACATCAAATGTGCGCGTGCTTTCTCACACACACAAATCTCAAAAGCAGCCGTGTTTCCCCCTGCCGGCATGTCACTCTCCCAGATTCTTTCATGTTCTTTAGAGCGACTAAATAAAACCAAAAGGCAAACGAATCCTCCTGGGACAAAGAGGCAGAGAAAATACTCGTGTCGGATACTTTGTAGTTCTGCCTGTCTCTAATACTTTCTAGTCTGGTTTCTTCAAAATGCCATTTTCTATTTGAGTTTGACTCTTAAACTGTGGAAGGCTTTAATAGCAGGAAGCATCTCTAAAGGACTTACTGCCATCTGTTGGTACCGAGTGAAAGTGATCATCAATCGACAATGGTCTTTGAGCTCTGCTGTGCTCTACAGTACATTCCTTTGTAACACGCCTGCTGAACTGCGCTACTTTACCCTTTGTACATGGCGAGGTCATATTTCTTAGCAAGTCATATCTCTCTCTGTCTGAATTATATCTGCTGCTGAAGCAATTAAATATCTTGGTGAAAGATACAAAAAGACACAAGTGGATCCTTGAAGAGATACTGGTCTGGCTAGTTTTTTTTTTTGCTCTTATATTTTACCTCTTTAAAAAGACACCGATGTAAAAGGTATCAAAGAAATTCTGGGTGGTTGGGCACTCAAAACTAAGTTTCACTTGAACTTGAGTAAATTCACTGACCAGACAGGAGGTTAAACATGCACTCAAAACTCTGAATTAGTTTTTGTGGCGTAGCATCAGAATGAGCCGCCCTTTTTTTTCACCCCCCCCCCCTTTTTTTTTTTTAAAAGACTTTGTAAAATGACTTGTCATAATGAATGTGCATGGACCTCCGTTTTCATAACATCTTGAATCACCATCTCACTCTCATTTTTGCATGCTTGACTGAGCCATAATTACCATTTAAAGTGGGATAGGAGTGAGGTGAATGAGACGGTTGTTTGCATCTCAGGTCACGCATGCTAGGCTGCCTTTCTTGATTACATGATTAGGTGAGGCTAGAGGAGATCAACCAATGGAAAATTTCGAAGGAACACAGTTTGATCTGCGACACAACAGATGGATTTCCCTGAATTTCTACAATATGCCCGTCGTGTATATATGACTGAAATGTTCTGCTGATGTCTTCTAATTGTGTATAATATTCCTCCTAAGTATGTTCACATGAATACACTTACTTGGTGTGACAATATGCACAAGTAAATACAGCAGTAATGAAAACCATTAATTTCCATTTATTTTAAAAAGTTGAATTGTAGTATGGTAAAGGGGAGAAAAACAAATTACAATGCTAGCATGGTTCTATAATATAAGATGTATAGATCAAATAAACCATCACCATTGCTCTTTGAAATGGCACATCTGCATCACCAATAATGGAGACAGAATCTAAAAACTAGCAAAAAATCATCAAAAAAAAAATTAAAAAGAAAAAAAAAAAAAAATTCAAAGTTGTCACATATTTGGCAGAAATGTAAAATGAGGTTGCCAAAACAGTTTGCCTTTCAGAGGACCAAGATATCATGGCTGCACAGATGGACCTCTGGCAAATATGAGCTCAGGGTTTAAAGAGAATAGCTGTGAAATATGCCTCCAAACTGGCTAATTTTAAAGGGAACCATCTATCCGAATAAAAAGCCGCCCTTTATTACATGAAAGGGGTTTGATCTATTTAGCTAAATGTGGCACTGTGACCGACTCCTCAAGATATAAAGAAAATACAAGTATTGATTCTGACAGAAATCATGTTGGAAATAAAAATATTAAAGCCCTTACATTACAGTTGGACTAGATATGAGGAGGTAGGGAATAGAAAAGGAAAAGAAAACAAAATATAGACAGACTTCTGTAACAAATCATTCTACTGCATCTGGTGCTATGTTAATGTAAAAATACAAATCAGGATGGTAGTTATAGCTAGAGGTCCTCAGTCTGCCTCTTCTTCCTCAGACTCTGACTCTGGAAAAGAAAAACATCATGCTCAAACACTGACACACACCAAGCATCATCACGCTGAATATACCTGTTTCCTATTCAGTACAAATGAAATACAGCACAAACCCATGCAAGGTTTATTTTTTTCTGGCTGTGGGATTCAGAGCTAAAAACTTGTACTGACAAAGAGAAAGAAAAAAAGGCTGAAATTCTTACCTTCCTCTGCATTCTTAAGCCATTCAACAAACTTTTTCATCTGTTCAAGGAAAACGCTCTTTCCTTTGGCTAGGTGGCCTTCGTTGTACCACTTCAGAATTGCCTCTTCACTCAAGACGTCCGCTTTAAAACAACACAAAAGAAAAAGACAACAACATACAAAAAATAAATAAATAAAATTCAATTCAACATCAAGAAGCCAACAAACAGCAAAAATGCGTCCGCAGGCGCTTGAAAAAAACAAATGTCGCCAGGCAGGTTTGCGACATCAATCCAGGAAAACTTTTGGCTATAATCTCTGGCCATCTGGCAGCACTCTGCACCTGGCAGCCTACATAGCTTCCCAGTAGAAAATGAACTTTTTTCCCCCCCCACAAACTTGACGGTAGAAAAAGAAGCCTTCTGCACACAAACAACTAACCTTTGTAGAGCAGCACGACTATTTTCTGGAAAGCTTTCATGAAGTGGATGTTGTCGTAGCAGTACTCCTGGATCTTCAGTAGGAGAGTGAGTTCAGAGAGGCCCTGGGAGGTAAAAGCCTTCAGCAGTGGGCTGTATTGCTGAAAATTGTGGGTGAAAGCAGAGTTACAGTTGAACAAAAATCAAAAAGATTCACACAAATTGTGGCTGGGAGATTTCTGGACCTCACAGAGGACAGAAAAAAAAAACATTCAGGACATTCCTCTGATTTCTTACATTACTTTGCCAGTGGAATAATGTGGAGTTAGTTAATCAATTATCTTCTCTGCTAAGTTCAAAGCCTACAGCGGCCTGGATTTTTGAACAGCTTTACGGCACAATTTAAAGAGTGACATCCTCAAGTTTCTTTAGATATCTAAAGTCCAAGTATGCTGCCATGTGGGCCACATGAGGAAAAAAAAAAAGCAGAGCAGAGCCATATAACAGCGGTGTCACCTTTAAAAGTTTGATGGCTTGTTCCGTGACCAGCTCCTCCTTCTTGTTCCACTCCACGGAGCTCATTACACTGGACCAAATTAGTCCAATCATCGTCTGCTCTGAGATGTTGTTCTTCTTGATTTCCTCTCGGACGTACGCGATGATCTGTGAGACCCAAGCCCAGAGATGGAACACACACATTATTGGCGAAGCAGGCAAACCATGGCGAAGGAATGCTGCCGCTTATTGCTAATCAAATCCCGCTGAAGTGTGGAGATATGAGAACCCTGGCAGGCAGCAGAGGCTTGCAGGGGCAGATAATATATTCAGGTTGGATGAATTTTAGCAACTTGTCACTGATTCACTGCATCCTTTTCCCCGAGCGCTCTTCAAGAAAAAAAAGGGGGCAGAGGTTAAGAAGAAAGCAATTCTAAGTGCTACCCTCAGTGGTATGATACGCAGGAAGGGACCCAGTTAATTTGAAAGGAGCTGAAAAACCAGCGATGCTTACATCTTTGAGGGGGTCCCCGCGTAACAT
>CM041550.1:21008585-21171085 GCA_023238725.1 Scortum barcoo
CCTTAATTTTCTCAGGACCCCTCAATCTCCTCTTTGAGATCTCACCGCTGGTACACTGAGAACCACAAGAGCACACACACACCCACACACACACACACACAAATACTAACTCACACACACACACACACACACACTCAGCAGTAGGCTACGCAGGTTGAAGCTTCCTCAGCAGTAAACTTTTACAAATGCCTCTGCTCTGCCATCTCGGGAGAGATGAGCAAGGAAAGCATAGTGGGACTAAGAAGTGTATATATAGAGAGACAGGAGGGAGGGGTGGAAGTACAGGGTGAGGAAGCAACAGAGACAGAAACAGGCAGGGGGAAGCGGCAAAAAGAAGCGAACGAAACGAAGAATGATTTTTAGCCTTGCTGTTTGATCCTGTTTCTTCATTCCGTTTGATCACAGCTGTGCCTGGAAGGGAGATAAACGGACATAATTGGCCACTCAAGACCAGCTGTCTGCTTCTATAGTGTCTCTGCTGAAATATGCTGGATGATGAAACTGGCTCGCTGTGATGCACAGTGTGAGAAGTAAGCTAGCAGTAGGGCAAATTGCCCACAGGTATGCAATGAGGACTGGCTTATGGGTCTGTTTTTGATGGTTTCAGCCAATCCCAAGTGGTTTTAAAAGTCTGAAACTGAGGGGAAGAAATTTCCTGTCCAGCTTTTGGAGTTAAAGGTCAACAACTCCACCTAGATATATGAAAATAAAATAAATAAGTCTGGCATAGTTTAAAGGTGCAGTCATTTCAGTTGTGCACGCTACAGCTTGCTTGTGCATGCTTTCACTTGCTTTTAACTGTTAAGTCACTGTACTGAAAATTTTACACTTTTATATAAACTTATGTGTCCTGAGTGTGACTGCGCTTCCTAATTCATTAGTTCTTCTCTATCCTCGAGCTTTAACCAGGTGCTGTGCTGCCCCGTGGGTGCCGTCTTGTAATAATTAAATGTTATATTGGTGTGGGCCGTAATGCTTTGTAAGCTCCAATTGGCCATCAATAAAACAAACCATCCATGTCATTTGTTCACACAATGGGGTTATGGCCTGTTTTAGCTCACTACGTATTGAACTGGCTCACTGCCACTAACACAGCCATTCAGTGTAATTACTTTGTTTTAGAAAAGATCAATTGTTAGCCTGAAATATTACAGATATTATATTCTATAAATAAGAATCTAATTGCATTTGTTCATTTCACTATAATTTTGTGTTTCCATGGATAATTACTCTGTGCATATGAAGACTGGCACGCGTACTTCAGAAAGGCTGGAAGTACATCAGTGTGTTATGGCAAGTCAAATAACAGAGTAAAAAAGAGCGAGTGAATGAATGCTCGGTATTAGCAGCGAAATATATTGCAGCCAGCTGTAAAAAGAAGGGGCAATTAGTGCCTCTGAAATCAGCTCATCCATACATGTCTGTCTGTGTTTATCCCATATTTCCCTGTAATTTTCTCAGATTGCATTTTCCCCATGCGAGTCATTCTTTTTTTTTTTTTTACAACTGCATTATCAGATGCGTTAAATGCCTCACCAGTGCGGCTCGTGAACTCTCATCCCAGCCAAGCATACTGAAACAATGAAGCAATAAAAATAGAAGGAGTGAGCAGAGGTGGAGAGAAAGAGAAAGAGACGTTGGAGAGCAAGGGATCGTGAGCATTAGGTAGTGCAAAAAGAGAGACGAGAGGGGGAGAGCATGAGAGGGCATTAGTGAAATAAGAGGAAAGCAGCAGAGTGTGAAGCAGTAGTTGAGTGGAGCCACCTGCAGTAAACCAACCCAGATTTATTCCTCCCCTCTATCAAGCGCAGGAGCCTTTCTGGCCAAGGTACAGCATATTATTAACAAATACTCTGATTATAATATAGGCAAAAGATATCATCGCGTAAATAATTATCTTGAGAGGAATGAGATTACATTCAGTGTCATAGTTTGGAACAGAGGCCATTTTATTAACACAACAGGATGGTTTTGTTCACGCAGAGGTCATGCAACGTCTTTAAGAACAGCAGCCAACTCAAACTCAAACATTTCAAGCCGTCCCTTTTACTGTGACGCTTAGATGAGACATTCATATGTGACATCTGAGTATGCTAATCTGCAGCAGGTGACACTTTGCTGAAGACTTTCTTCAAAACTGATTTTCATTTTAATCATCCTGCAGGTAGCAGGTGTTTTCCACCAGGTTTTGGGATTAAGGGTTATCCCTATTCATCTAGTTATTAAGACTGCAGAGTTTTTCTTTTCCTTCTTTTCTTCAAGGCGCGTCTAAGTGATAATAATTCTCAGGAAAATACATCTAAATCAGCCTTACAACTTTAAAAAAAAAAAGAAAAAAGGAAAGAAATTTGGCAATCAAATGAGAGGGCCTTAGTCTCCCCATCATTAGAATAATAGTGGTTTAACAACAGAGGGGCTGGTCTGCTGACACCAACCACCTAGTTTGCAGTGAGTGAATAAACATTAAGCCAATTAACCTTCGGCACAGTCTCTCTCTTTCTCCCTCTCATCTGTAAAAGGGAAAGGACAATTAGTGGGTCCAGCTAGATGTTCTAATTACAGTTATCATGTCATTAGTAAACTGTTAGTATTCTAGTGTCTTCATTGGCCACTGGAGTAATTAGAGAGGATGGGGGAGACAGTGTGTGCCTGCGTGTTTGTGTGTCCTTGAATTTGTACACTTGTGAAGAACACATGTCCTCGGAGGAAAGGAGAGATCATGAAAATCCTTCCAATGAGGACATTTGCCCGTCCACACTTCTTTTAAAAACCTTCACACACACACCGGGAAAAATGTGTGTGTGTGTTTTTGTGCGCAAGCTAAGCCTTCAGTGTCCTCAGTGGTCCCTCCAGAGCAGTGCCGTGCGAGGCCACAGGTTGTTTTCCTTTTTCTCTCTCCCTTCACGCTGAATCATCCTGTTGTTTTCCCCTTTTCATGGCACTTCACCTCTCCTTTAATAGCACACTCTGTCTCTTTCTCCACACCTCCCCGTGTCAGTGTTTTCCCTCGCTCCGATTAAGAAACCTCCCTCACCTTCTTTTCGCCCCACATTGCCATGGTGGGAAATCTTTTTACTCTTTCATCCACTTATTGTTTCTTTTACTCTTCTCTATTCTCTATGACTCTGTCAATCTGTGTTTTCTTGCCCTTGTTCTCTCTTCTGAGAAAAGAATAAAGCTCAACAGTTAGAAATCCATTCACATGGCTCATCAGAGTGACTTCATTCTCCCACATTTTAAAAGGCTGATGTTTAGCATTCATTAGGCTGCTTTCACTATTTTTTATAGTTGCTTAATGGAGACATTAGGTTTAGGGTGCACTCATCTAGAAAAATTCTTTACTTAATCAACTTATGATTGTGTTTGGATGTAATTACGAAAAGAATGCAATTATTTTTCACTGTTTATTCTATTTACCATCGTGAATATCTTTGGTTATACTTTGTTTTTATGGCACTAGAAGCATTTTTGTGATAGGACACTGAAGAAAACAAACACAGTTTTTGGTGCCAGGAACCTGCTGCACCTGTGTTTAGAGTAGGTTTTACAACAACGCCCTGACAACTGAAAACCGAAACAGGAACAGACAGAATCATAAACTACATGCAAGAAACTCCTGATCATTTCACCTGAACTACCTTCAGGTTTAGCATGGCTCTTGACCCCATCTTCAGTGCTATGATTAAAGGTAAACTTGAACAGGAATACATAAACACAACGTCAAGCGGGGCAAACAGGACCAGGAACATGGGGCCCTTCTGCTCTACGGGGCATCAAAAACAGATAGTGATGCATGGGGCCCTTTAAAGCCTCCTGTGACTGTAGTTTATAGTGAAGGACTGTCCTCCCAGGGGAAACGGCTCTTTTCAGCAAGTGCCCCAAAACGACATCTTGTTTATGTTCGTGTCACAAAGCCCTCTAGTAACCATAGTAATTATGACAGGAGCAAACAAGGAAGTAAGGAGAAGTTGTTGTGAGGCAGCAAAAGTCCAGGAGGAGGTCAGCCAGAGTGTCACATCATTAAACGTTTTTAGTTTGCTGGAGCAATTTGTAACAGTTTCGGAAGGCATGCAGAAATGATGTACTGCTGATTTTCAAGTTTAATTTGGAGAACTTGTTGGGTAGTGTGCTTAAATGGTGCGTTGCCTTCACAAATTTCCATTCATTCTGACTTGAACTTGAACTGATCATCGAGGTTGTCGGTAGTTAAGCTGTCCACTTTGACTCTTCGGTAATAAATCCGTGGCAACGTGGCTCATCCCAGAACAATTCATTCAACCTAAAAGTCTTTCTTGTCTCGTATATCTAATTTTTTTTTCTGTTAAACTGTTCTTATTACTCCTCCTCTCTTTCTCATACACTTCTCCCTCACTTAGCTTTTAGTTACTCTTTGCTGCTCTCTTTGCCATTGATCTTAAATCTCTCTCTGTATCTTTGTTTATTACACTGTCATATCCCGTCTCTGCTCTCTAAAGCCCCGCAGATCAGGTGGTGTCTTTGCTGCTGACTTGAAAAAGCTTGTTCTCACGTCAGTTCCCTTTTTCTTTATCACACACTCATCCTTCTTTTTTTTATGAGTCCTTGCTTGTCTTCTCTCCATTTTTCCCCATCACTCTTTTTTGTTTTTCTCAAACCCTTTGTAGTCCTCCACAATCCCTCTCTCTATTTTACACACGTACAACCACACACACACACGCGCACACACACACACTTTTCTCTCTGTAGTTTTCCACTGTGGTTTAATGCAGGGCACCTGGAAAAAAGCACAACCCCACCTGTTTGTGTGTATGTGTATATGTGTGTCTGTGTGTGTGTGTGTGTGTGTGTTTGTGTGTGTGTGTCGGAGTTGTATTTTCTGTCCAGTGAGCTTTTCTGAGCTGCTGACTTTCTCTTTTCAGATGATGAGAGACAGATGTTCTGGCATCACTCTCTCCTTCTTTCTTTAGTCCTGCTCGGCCTCCTTCTCCCTCTCTTTCTCCCTCCTCTCCTTCTGCCGATTCCTGAGCTTTCCCAGGTTTTCGATGACTAAAACCTCCTTGGTTCTGATCCAAAGAAGACATTTCAGCCTGATATTTTGAAGTGTTTCTCATATTCCCAGGGTCACACAAAAGCTTTTTGCTACAACTCTATCTGTATTTCTCTGGTTTAAAGTAACAAGGCTTGAGGTGTTTTGTGTTTCATGATGCTGGAACCAAGCCACCCTACTTACAATCCATTGTAAGGAGAAATTAGAATGCATAAAAATCAATGGTGATAATTAGCATTGACCCTACTTTGATGCAGATGGCCTGGTACATTTATTGTTAAATTAAGGGACCTCTTTCCAACAAGGTCACAATAATAAGAAAGTGAGACTCATTGTGCTGTTTTTAGCATTGAGGCCAATGTTGGTGGATAATAAGTTGATCTGCCAAATAATAACCTTGCTCTAAACAAGCTAACTTAACTGGACGAGACACACTTTCTCCCTTTCACACACAAGCACTCACTAAACCACTAATGCTTTCATTGTGGGCTTTGGCCAACAAAAATGAATGCAGACCATGGTCCAACACATTAGCAAAGTTCACGTAGACTGGCAAATCGATTGCGACAAGCTGAAAAGTGTCTCTTTAGAGTCAAGTCAGACTTCCCTGCTCAGAGGGGAAAATAAATCTGTAAGAGAGCTTAGAAACAAGGTCAGAAAATTTGCATTTGGGGCCGACAAACAAGGATCTAGTTCAATTTTGCAAAGTAGCTCCATGTGGAAGTGTGTGATTTTCTACATGTTTGCGACTGTGTTCGATTGTTTGTGTGCCTGTATGTTTGAACGTTGCTGCGCATGCATTCCTTTACTAAATTTAGCTACATTTCTGTATGGGTGCATCTGTGTGTGTGTATGTGTTGAGGTAGGCGCATGTGGGGGAAAGTTGCTGAATAGGTGTTATCAGGATGCAATACTAAACGTGGCGGCGAGCCATAAATAATGCAGTGACCTGTCTTATATCCCTGCTTGACTGCTTAGCACCGTTTACTGCTGCTTATTTTGTGTGTGTGTGTGTTTGTGTGTGGTCTGAATTCAGTGGTGTCTAAGCCAGAGGGGGATAAGCGATGTTCAGCGTTTGTGTTTGTGCATTTGTTGTGAATCTGCGCTATAAATACAAGCTCTCCCTGAAGATCACGCATGCTGATGTGGTTGAGAGAAAAGCTGTCCTGTGTAAAGTCCGGGGTCAAGAGGAGGAAAGTGTTTGTGTCCTCTGTGAGGGACAGACAAACTGAGACAGCGGACATGGTGATGTTTCGATGTGGCACTTCTGTTTCATCCGATGCTGATGTTTTCTTTACATTTCTATAAGTTTATCCAGGATCCAGAATGAAGCTGCACTGTAAGATTGTTTTAGTTTGTTACAATTTTTTATCTCATTTCTCTAGATTTGGTTATGATCATATTAGCTTAGATCTGAGCACCTCTTTAAGTTCAAATTACAGATTTAATTACATTACATTTTAAGACTCAAAGCAACTGCAACACTGACACGTTAACAACTTTTCTGCCTCACATCTACTTAACTCCTTTTCCATCTCTCTCTCTCTCTCTGAAAGTCTCCCGGTTATCACCCTCCCACCCCACCCCAAACCATCCCTCTCTCTCTTTGTCACTTTTACCTGTTTGATAATTCTTGACGTGAATTCAGGCTTTTCCCCCAACTCAGCATCTCTTCTGTTCTGACACACACGCACACAGACATTACACTTTCTTCCCAGCATGCAGGGCAGGGTGCTGTGGTGTGGAATACAAATCAGCAATGCTATAGATTTACTTTGGGAAGCTGTATTTATACAGTTCCTTGGTAAAGAGGCGGCTGTTAGCTGTCCCTCCTAAAAGAAAAATGTTTCACTCCTCCAGTATACTCGTCTATCACCACAGGAACATTATGGCTCATACGCTCAGCCTCAGCAGACTTTTAAGGCGTGTATGTAAATATATACTTCATACATAAGCAATATCAAAATCACAAAAAAATAAGTTTAGCAGAGCCCCATGCAAGAGGAAGTGATGTCGCCCGTGCACTCGTCACCTCAATGTCTCTCGCTTCCCTTCCCTCCCTTCCCTGTTTGGATGTGATCATCGTTTGTGTGTGTTTGTATGTGTGTGTGAGATTGATAGACCCTTAAAGCAGAGCAGACACAATTACTCCATGCACACGCAGCGTCTGCCTCTCGATCACACCGGCCATATTCATCAGACACTCGGAGGTGCTGTCTTTATCGGCGCCACGCCAGAGGTGAAGATAGGTGAAGACAGTTGAGGAGAGGAGAAGATAAGGTAGTTAGTCTGAGTAGAGGAAAAAAAGCATGCTGCCGCCATGTCAACACATTTCATTAACAGAAAACTGAGAAAAAATGAGAAAAAAATGTAGATAAGTCTATAAATCTTTATGACATAATCTAAGAAAAACACATAAGCTTCATGAAGGATTTGATCAGTGTACTGGGTTACATGAGATTGTGCAAGTGTTTAATTATTGTGTCTACACCCTCTAACCTGCATCCATTGGCTGTTTCAGGCTGAGGGTAGGTTGAAAACAGAAGCAAAGTCAATAAAGTCCTTTATGAAAAAAGAAAAAACCTTCATTTACTATTCCAGAGTCTCATTCGGGGACTGAGTCTGATGAAACCCTTCTCATTTTAAGAGCTATCTCAGAAACAGCTAAGCATGCATTATGAGTCTCAAGCAATTGGTTATCAATCAGTTCCATTTCCCAAACAACCCGAGAAGTTTCGCCCTTATGCATCACCTCTGCATATCCCAGATTTTTTGTCAGAAACAGTTAGCTAAGCGCTGTGCTAAAAGTGGTGTTTGGCTGATGGTGCTGTGAGATTCCAGAGTGGTTAAACACTAATCCAGGTGGTGCTGAGATGAAATGCGTCTGGCTGGGTTACATAGGCCTTGTAACCCTATTCCTGTATTACTGTATGTCACCAGGGAGATTGGAAACAGATAGGAGGAGACAGACAGGACTAGTTGGCTCACAGCATGACTGAAGAGGGAGAGACGGAAAGAGAGAGAGAGGGCCGATCACTAATTGTTAGCAGATACTAGATATGGATGCCAAAGTGTCAATCACTGTGTGTGCTGTGTGCTGCGATCTAACCTCCTGTTTCATCTTGCTTCGCAGACTCCTGAGCACATGTGCATCAGTCCAAGTGCATATATATTTGCACCTCTGATAAAAAATTTTAGATCCTGTGTGTTTGTTTTACCTTCCTTTTTGAATTTGTTTTGAAGATGGTGTCCGATAAAGTGTTTATGCCGTGCATGCGGGTGTGTTAATGTTTGCGTGTGTGACTCATCTCCAAGTAGGTTTACAGTAGCCGGTCTATTTATAAAGTTAAAATATGTTGTATTCTGCTGAGTAGTTTTACTTGGCTATGTCACCCCACTCAGCACAGAGGCAATAAATAAAATGTCACAGCACAGCGGAAGTTACACACGACTTTCTACTCTTTTTTTAATTATAATTATAATTTAGTATATTATCATTATTTCTTTATGAGGCTGGTTTCTGGAGGCACATTTAGCCCTGATTGAAACTGCGATATAGACTGTTGGGAGCTTGAGTGTGAGTTTGTTTTTCCTCCCATAAACAGGAAATTATTTAAGGGGTTGCTCACCGGCCAAATACTTCCCAGCAAGCAGCCGATATTCACAGATGCTGTTTTTATTAGCGTAACCTGGTCCATCATGGCTATCATTTTGGCCAAAATATTTGTTGTAAATTCATCTGCTTCAGTCCAAATGTACAGTGTAATCACAGTTTTGTGCAGAAATGATTTCTTGGATGAGGTACTTCTTTCAGAATAATTGTCCACTTAACAAACACAAAGCACTTGTTTTCTCCCTTAACCAAGACTACAGTTATTTGCCAAAAACATTTATCTACAAGCACTGACATACATTATGCTATTACTAATATTGTGTGTATTAGGTTGGTGAGTTTGTGTTATTTTGAGGATGTTAAATGAGCAAACTAATAACGCTGAGTCTTTTCTGGCAGATTGTGCCTCATGCCATGCCATTATATTGGAAGTGCTTGGACCTAACAAAAATGGTAGCATATCTACCATGATGGTTTAACTTAAGTTTTTTTTCCGGATCTTAAACAATGAACAAGTTCAGCTCATGCAGAGCGTCTGCATGGTTCATCAAACAGAGCAGCCAGCGTGACGTACAATAGATGCCATAGATATAATACAGTAGAGTTGTGTGTGTTATGCCGTTGGGTGTCACAGATATATATGAGTTACCCATCAATGTCATAGTACATCTGCAGCTCTGAATGAGTGGCACTGTTTACGACACGACGCAGACGTATGACTGCTGACAAGTGGATCCGCTTAGTGACAGTAAATGTGGCATCTGGAGGGCTCATTCGCTGTGTGTGTGTGTATGTGTCAGTGTTCATGGGTCAGAATAGAGTCTTTGTGTGTCATGATGCTGAGTTGACCTTTGACACCACATCCACATAGACCCACACACACACACACACTTCTTTGTTTCTCATATCCTGTCTCTGAAAACAAACAAGTTTTATCTACATTTTACCAGTTTTGGCCCTTTTTCTCCAATCAAAAAGCATGTGTAATGAACAAATTTGTATAAAACACCCACAAAAATGTAATTTAATGCGTTTTTGAAGAACGTTGTTGATCACAATCAGCAAACGTTGATCCTGATGGTCAAAGGACTGCACTGCAGTGAGAGTTATTATAGTAACATATTGTTATTAGAGGTTTATCTCATCAGTCTTTCTTCATTGTTTCATTCTGTCTTTCAATTGTAATTTATTTCTTAACCCTTCCCCCTAATGTTCCCTTAAATGTCTGGCCTTTTAATCTCCCTTTTCCTTTCTTAGCTGTTTTCTTTCTTTTTTTTTTATCACTTTTGCAAACACTTACCAATGACCTTGTTCCAGTGTTGGAATTCGTGTATTAACCTCCTGAAAAATATGAAGTGTACACAACAATTCTTATCAAGGCTTTCAATATTTAAATAGGAATATTTCTATATATTACAAAAGGTGATACAGTGGACCAAAGCCACATAAAATAAACATGTTTCTGCATGTACTCGACTTTTCTTAACTTATACATGAGATGATTTCACTTTCTAATACCGCTCTCCTTAATTCTCTATCTCTCCATCCAGCGTCTGAGCCATGCGGTGGTTATTTAGATGCCAGCGATGCCGGCTACATCACCACCCCTGGTTACCCGCTGGAGTACCCACCTCACCAGAACTGTCGCTGGGTCATCACAGCCCCCGAGCCTTCACAACGCATCGTCCTCAATTTCAACCCTCATTTTGAGATAGAGAAACTGGACTGCAGGTAAGGACAGGATGGCTGCATGGGGGGGTTTAAAGGAATGGGTGGGGTAGTAAACAAAGACATTTGGAAGAAAAAGAGTCAAAAAGAGTGAATTAAGAGATGTGCAGATTTAGATTGATTGAGAGGTCACTTTGCAAACAACAAAGGATGGGGAGTGAGGGGAATTTTGACTACGATATTGTGAGAAAACTTCTCAGTTTTTCTTCCTGTCTCTTTGGAGTTTCTGACTCCACCAGCCGGTCTCTGTGTGAGAGCTGTTGGGTGTATGTAGTGAACTTCAGCCCACTCTCCTCCTGCTTCTCTGGCTTTAGCTATCCCATAATAATCACTGCGGGACCTCCCTCTGTCCCTTGTCTCTAATTATCAAAGTCTAATTACAACACATTTACTGTTCCAGGGTGTTTTTCACACTTGTGAAGAATTAACACAGATTAGAGAATTTTGGTGTCCATCATTGTTTTTGGCTTTTTGGCTTTGGTTGCATGGTGAGAGTGAAAGAAAGGAAAGGCAGTTCTGCGGCATGAAATAAAAATATAGCACAGAGAGATAAAAGCAGACAGAAAGGCAAACAGGCATACTGGGAAATCATTAAAAAATGCTGGAAGTGAGATATGAGGCTGGTTAAGAAGCAAACACACATTTAAGCTTACTGAAGGAATGATAGGCAAGCAGTCAGAAAGCTGAAATAAAATCAATCTTACAAACAGTAAAATCATCTTCAGTAGGTACAAGGTACTTTAAAAAGGATTATGAAAGAATATTAAATATTAAAAGCTGTAAAAGGAGATAAAAGTACAACCAATGAAAATGAAAACATTTATTTATGAGAATCAGATATTCTTTCTGGTAATTTGAAAGTAGTCATGTTTATTTGTAGAGCCACATTTGCATATAGTACACAAAGTCTCACTGAGCATCTGCAGTGTCTCTCAAAAAAGAGATCACCTCTCCACAGATGGCTCCGGGTGCAGTTGGAGCTGCAGCTCATAAAATGACAATTATACCAAAACTATAACAATATTAATAACAGTCTAATAGGTATTTAATAAATGCAAATAAATCACTTTGGCACAAAACAAGCAGATGACTAATTTTATTCAGTGAGCAGTCCACAAGCAAATTTTTCATTTTAAAATGAAAAATCTGAGCATAAGACAGAAACCCAAAACACGAAAACATATAAATGCATGTTTTTCTTTGTGTAGTGTTGTGAAGTGCAACTTCACAAGTTACAGTATAAAACTACTGGCCTTCACTCATCTTCATGTGACCGTCATGTCACATGTGCATCCTACCCATACAGAGGAATCTAATGGGCACTGTGAGTGTACAGGGTCACGTATGCAAACCCACTGCCAGACAAGAGAGCAAACAGCAAACAGCAGAAACACACACATACACACACAAACATACACACTTACACTTTTCCCCCCTCTCCCATTATGTCTCTGTTCCGGTGCTTTCCCATCCAGTTATTAACATTTCAGCTGTATCAATTATAGATAGGTGAATTTCCCCACTCAGATGTACCAAAATCATTCAGACATTTCTTTGTTGGAATTGAAGCATCAATATTTCACCGGCTGGCTGTTTGTTGAAAGGCTGAAAGGGTGAAAAGGCCCGCTGTGCTCTGCTCTGGTTTGCTTTACTTTCTCGCTGCGCTGTGGAAATGAAAAACATGCTTCTCTGTCTGTCTCCCTGTTCGCGTCATTTTTCAGTTTTACTCTGCAGTGCTTATCCTCGGATCAGTTTGATGCATTTGATGCTCTCTCTCTCTTTCTGTTTACCCCCCACTCTTTCCCTTCTCCCCTCCATTCCCCCTGCCCTTCATTCCTCTTTCTCTTTGAGTTTTTTTGCATCCATTTAAAGTCCAGTAGTTTCCCAGGACGAGAAAATCTGTTTGAACTGCTGGAAACAACAGGCTCTGATTTATTCATTATGGTGTACAGTATGTGTGTATTTCTGGCTGTTCCATATTGTAAGACTTTTTGTGCATGTCTAAACATTTACTTAGTTTAAGTTTGCTTCTAGTAATGATGCGTTACATACTTTGAAAGGTAATTGTTAAACCACGCCAGTAAGAGCGAGGTATTTGCAGTGTTGGTGGCAACATCTCGAGTCTAATAGGCTGTTATTTACAAGTGTCCTACAGTGCAGAGCTATTTAAGTCTACAGGCACCCAAGGCCTGCAGCGTGTGTGTCTGTGTGTCTGTGTCTATGTGTGTGTTTACGCGGGGGTAGGCTGAAATTGAGCTGTTAGGCTCACGGGGCAAAGAGGCCAAGGAGAAGAAGCAGAGGGCGTGTGTGTGTGTGTGTGTGTGGGTGCAGAGGCAGAGGTGGTCACCCAGGTGATTGTCAGCAACAACCCTAGGCACACACACACACACACACACACACACATAGGATTATCTCCATCACTGTCTCTGTCTCTGTTTCTATTTGTTCTTTATTCATCAGATTCATTTAAAATGGTCATAAGAACATTATCCATATTTTTCTTATCTCAAGATCGTAGAATACGTATGTCTGTAAAGTTGTCTCCAGTTTATGGTGAGGGGAATACACACACACGCTCACACACAAGCTCACACACACAGTCCTCTTATCGAGACAAAAGAGTCATCTGTGTCTGTAGACAAAGCCTACATTATGAACAGGCAGTATGGTTCCTCAGCTTCTCTCTTTATCACATAGAAAAATCATGTCATGGCTACATCTGTTTCTCACAAAAAAACATCAACCAGCACACACAGTGGCACAAACAGCACTGTAATGAATCCGCAGACCCTGGTCAGACAAGGATTATTTTATCATGTCACTACATTGAAGCAATCTAATCTATTATGGCCTGATTGCAATTTAAGATGGTAATCTGTAATCTATAATGCATCGCATTTTGTCAAGCACTCCGCTGGCTCTGTGGGCAAAATCGATGCAGAGGTGGTCAGACGGAGAGAGATGTTTTCATTAAGATTCATATACAGTAGCGATTTAAGTGCAAGGGAGACAGCTGGGTGGCGTGAGAGAGAGCCACAGGAAGAGTAACAGACAGCCCTTGCCCCTGCTAAGATCAACGTAGCCATGGCAAATCATGACTCGCCGTGACTTCCCATCACATGACGGGTGCCATGGTCACACGTTAGTCTATCGCTGGTGCAGAAACTCTGCCTGGGCGTGTATGTGCTTTCAGTGTGGCAACAAGTATAATATATGTTTGCATCATTTACAGTTGCACTTGATGACAGGTGTGACACTGTTGAAGAAATGCTTTATTTAATCTGAAGGAGCTTTATGTTTGGCCTGACTTTTAGTTAACTCCCATAAAGCTCCAACTTCAGTGTCCTCTTTTTACACCGTCTTTCATTAATGTCTCGACTCCTTTCTGCAGTTATTTTCAACCATCACCAACAAACTGCCTTTCTCCGTAAACACACAGTTTAATCAGCAGCTTGAGGGAATAGCTTAACACCTTGGGAAATAAGTTTGTTTTCCTTTCTTGCCAAGAGTTGGATGAGAAGACTGAAACCACTCTATGTCTGTACATTAAATATGAAGCTACAGCCAGGAGATGGTTTGCTTAGTTTAGTATAATGACTATCCTGGCAGACTCGCGGTGACAACATGTCTCCTGGAGGTCACTGCGATTGGCCAGAAATAGCCTGACGCATAACTCACAGTATGGATTAAACAAATGAGATATAACATGTTAATTAGTGAGGTTTACGGGCACTGGCGTTTTATTACCTCTGGACAGAGCAAGCTCGGCCTTTTCTCAGTGTTTTCCCAGCCCTTGTGCTGAACTAAGCTAACTGCTGCCGGCTCCACCTTAATATTTACTGTGCAGACAGGAGAGTGCTATTGATCTCCTCCTCTAACCCTCGGCAAAGAAAGCAAATGAGCGTATTTCCCAAAATGTCAAAAAAGTCTACGCTGCAACAAGTCCAGCTCTCTGAGCGATTTCAGACACAGTCCTTTTCTCTCTGTGTTATCCATGAGCGTACTGGGGAGAAAATCCACTGAATTGACTATTTGTAAATCCAGTGTACGTGTAGATTTGTATAGGAAGAGCAACATCTCTCTTAAATGATGAATATCTATCATGTAACTTTATCTGACACAAAATGATGATCTCCATGTGGCAAGAAACGTGGCAAGTAACAAGATAGTTGAGGTCGAGGGAGTGTACAGTATGTAGCTTTTTCGAGGCAGCGGTTGGTCGTCGGCTTCACATTTTCCTCTTAGCTCACTGCGCTGCTCTGTCTCTGAAAGCAAGATCTCTATTTGGAGTGTTTGGAAAGAACGTACGGACCCGCCTGCACACTGCACACACACAGCTGCTTAGGGAAAAGTGCAGCGTCAGGGTCCGTTGAGGGCAGGCTCAAATCATCCTGACAGCAACCTCCCCTCTCTCTCTCTCCCTCCTCTCCTCTTTCCTCCTGGCTCTCTCTCCGTCTCCTCTCCCCCTCCATTCATCTGGCCCTTCCTCACCCCTCCCGCCCCCTCACCGCTGCCCAGTGGACCCCATCTATCATCTTTCATCTGCTCTTGCGCCTTCTTCTGTCCCACCTTCCTCTCCTTCCTCCTCCTCTTCATTCCCCTCTCTTCATCGCCTCTCCTCTCCCTCTGTCCTCCTCCTATTCAATCCCCCCTCTTTCTCTCCCTCCGTCTAGCTTCTCCCCTTCTTTCCTCCCCCTCGCTTCCCTCCCTCTCATCTCCTCACCCCATCCTTCCGCAGTGTGCCAATCTTTTATAGGCCAAATCATTATTCAGCATTGCATATGAGAAAACACAGGCACCGAGCCAAATGCCACGCTCTCCTCCTTTTCTCTCTTTTGTCTCTCTCACGCTCTTATTTTCTCATCTCTCTCCCTGTCTCCCCCTTTAAAATGCATCTGCGCGTCTCCGTCTAAGAGTTAAAGACTTTTCCTCATCCTATATCTGTCTTGATCCTCTCTTACCCTTCAGTCTGTGTCTATCCATCACTTAAATCCCCTTTCTATATGTCTGTCTCTTATTCTCATCCTCTCCTCATTCTCTGCCCTCTCCAGTCCTCCCTCGCCTCATATCACACCCAAGTCGGATGCTATCTGTAATATTGATATGAGAGAAACACATGCATGCAGACAAAGGAACACACACACACACGCACACACTTGCTCTGGCATAAAGAAGAGTACAAATGTACACACTCAGAGGTGCAATGCAAGCATTTTGGGCCTCTCAGATAAACTCATATAGTGTGAAAGTGCCACAAGCAGACAGGCACGTAGGCAGTTTCACGGTTATGTGGCTATACACAATGGCTTACACAGTAAGTGTGGGGTAAAGCAATGAGTTAAGAAGTGATTTATATGACAGAGAAGCTGCAGTCAACGATAATGGTTTCACTAATGATTTAGACCTTGTCTTTGTACTCTGCCTCAATCAATCATTTAACTTCGTGCTGGCTAAGTCTGCTTTTTTCTCTTCTCTTCTCTTCTCTTCTCTTCTCTTCTCTTCTCTTCTCTCTTCTCTTCTCTTCTCTTCTCTTCTCTTCTCTTCTCTTCTCTTCTCTCTCTCAGTAACATCTGTACAAGTATCAAGTGTAATCTGAAGCAGCTGTTTTACTACAAATATACTGTGCCTACCTATATTTTGATAGAAACTTAACTTAAATTTGATCATATGCACACGTACAGACACACCTGACTGGTGAGCAAAAGGCCTGAGGACACGACCAAGAGAAGAGCAAAAGGTAGAGTGATGTGATGTGACACTGGCCTTAGGGCGGAAGGGGAAAAAAAAAAGAGAAAGCTGGAGGTAGAGATGCAGAGGCTGCATGACAGAGAGGGGAACAGCATTCGGAGTGACAGTGGATGTTCAGTTACCAGCTGTGGCCATTTAGCAGCTGCCTGCATGTTTGAATTAACATCACGGTGACTCCAGCAGCAGGAGAGTCATGCGTCGGGACAAGCGTCCCAGAGCAAAGCTGAAACACAATGGTATCAGAAAGCTGCAGAGAGAAGAGGCAAGACAACACCTTGGGACCCAAATGTGTGCTACAACACAGTGAGGTTTATTTTCCTATTTTCAATAAATCAAAACTCTTCCCCAGACACACTTTGAGGCAACAGCAACTCTAGCCTCCTAAAAAGGGATGCCATGCTTTTACGCCCCCTTTGCCTCATTTTTCTGCTGGAAGAGGCATCTTCCACCTAAAACATACCTGAAATTGCAAATGTTCACAGTCACTTATGCTTAAGCTGTGGTAAGAGCCATCTGTGAGGTTAAATACCTCTGACTGATCAGTAACAAGAACTATTAGGCTTTTTTTGTGGTTGATAGTGTAGTCAGACAGGCACTTCCTTGTGTTCTTCCAGAGAAAAAGCAGAAGTGATGTGGAGCTTTTACCAGTGTAAGATGCAGTTTATTCCTGCGTCCTGTACTGACATAAATAAAAATGTGGGTTATGCCATGGACAATGCTTCATTGTACTGTAAAATTTTTCAGGGCACTTGACAGGGCACAGTCAGAATTCAGACACTCAAATGAAATGGTGACGAGTTAATACAGTGTACTATAGCAAATAGAGAGTGATGTTTCCTGGAGTTACAGGAAAGGGGTTGGAATTTGAAGACTTGTTAAGTTCCAAGGTGATTTTAGGAAATCTACCCTCTCTCCTTCTCCCTGTCTCTCTCACACACACATACAGGTAATGCAGGTAGTGATGATAATATCAGTGGTCTGATTTACAGACACTCCCTGAGGCCATGATGGTCTGCCTGATCAATGTCTGTTACTGTAATGACTCTGGGTGTGTGTGTGTGTGTGTGTGTGTGTGTGTGTGTGTGCGTGTGCACGCATGCATGTCTTTGAAGGACTGACCCTGATCAATGTGTGTTAAAGCCATAATGAGGAATCGATTGGTTGTCCTGGAGACTACTGTTGGGGACACACACACATACACACACACACACACATAGACACACATACACACACACTGTCCATCTATCTGCAGTAATAGGCCTATTACATGATAACAGTGAAGTCAGTCATCCTCCTCACTCTCTATTAACTGCTTCAGTGACAGACTACAGCTGCTTTTACTCCACACAGGTATACAAATACACTACATACACAGAGGGCGAGTGTGTGTCTCATACTCATAAACTTGAGCTAACACGCCAAATGAAAATACAACTTTAGTGCTGCAGGTTTTATTTACAAGTCATTTTATCAGTCAGTCATCATTTTACTATGATTCATTCACAGTCACTTTCAGTGATATTGGGTACCCATGAGAATTAGCACATTTTTCAGTCCCGGCTAACATTTTTCAGAAACCAATTTCTAGACCAAGGCAATAGCTAGATGGCTAAATGTACTCCTGCTTCAGTGGTCTCCTGACTTAAACAGAAGCTTTCTCAGCTTGGATTTGGTGTTTTAGCACTTCCCGTGAACATTAAAAATACATTTTCATGCTCTATTGTACGTTTTAAACACAGTATAATTCTTATGAATGTGCAGTGTTTGTCTCCAGGGAGAGTAAGAAGTGGGAGTAAGTAAGAAACATCAGTAGTAGCCGCTGAACTGGAGCCCGTTGTGCCTTATGGGAATGATCAGTGCCGCTGGAGGCGTCTCTGAACAGTCAGAGGGCTCGGCTGAATCCACCACCTCCATGATTGTTCTTGTCCTGACAGAGAGCTTAACAGTCCAGTTTTACTTCCCTATGAACCACCTTAAAATAAATCTCTGGAATTTAGCTTGAATTGTTTTGTAGCACTCACATGACTGGAGAAGGAAAGAGTGCCTGTGTGTATGAATCTACCCGTAGCTGACTGTTTCACTTCCTCTGACAATGTTCTTATGGGGCCACCAATGATTTCACTTCCCTGAAATGTGCATGAGATGACAGTGTCTTTGGTAATGTTTCAATGGACTTGTATTGTTTTTTTAAACACAGTCAAGACACTGTCACAAATGACTACAAGTCTGGCCTGCTCTCAGTTCTTTTAAGTGTGTGTGTCCACACTGCAGACGCTCTGTCTAAGGGCACCCTGATGTTTGAAAGAAATGTGCAGGTGGAGGAAGACAACTCCTGACCCAAAGAGAGCGAGAATTTGTGAAAGGCAATTAAGACCAAGGCAGAGGGGAGGAGTAAGAGGGAGGAGGGGAGCAAGGGAGAGGGCATCCTTATACAGACCTCTTCCCCGGTTCACGTCAAACAGGCTTCAAAGAGCTTTCTCGGCCATGAAACACCCCCTGCCCCCAAAACACACACACAAACAAAAGCACAGGCACACATGAATCTCTCCTAATGTCAAATCCTTCAGTCAGTTTGAAGTTCCGCTTCCACAACTAAATCTGTGCTTACAAACCATCACAGATGTTTGTCCTTCTTTACGGCCCTGCCATCGAACGCGTTCAAGAACCAACATTTGTTCATTCATTTTTTCCTTCATGTAAGCAAGGAAAATTTCAATTTAAAGAGAAATTCAGGGGAAAATGGGGGAGAAACAAATTCAGATTTCTTGTCATTCCCTATGGCAAGTCTCAGAAAATCCCTGATTGGCTGCAGTGAAATATATTGGGGGGAGAGGAAAGAGGAAGAGAGAGTCAGAGAGAGAGAGAGAGATGATGATGATGATGGGATTAAACAGTTTGTTAGAAGCTGTGTACCTCCTACACAGAGACACATTGGAGGAAACCTCAAACCCCTCTATAGATCCATCTGAATGCATGGCCACGGGCTCTGTGTGCGCTTCAGTGCGTCTATGTGCGAGGCAGAAACTTTGTGTGCTTGGGCAGGTCTCTTGCGTACGTGTGTGTGTGCTGACATAGAAGTAGCTGCGTATGTCTTTCTGCTCCCTCCTGAAGGCACCGAGCTGTGGGGTGGGGTGGGGGAGGGATGGAGGGAGGCACACCTGCCTCTGTCAGTCTGTGGGGAGGAGCTGGCAGGGTAAATGCAGTGTCATGTTCTCTCGCTGACCACGTCCGCACTGTGCCGGCTAAATTTGAAATCTTTTTGTTTTGGTGCTTCATCCACTCCCGAAAACACTCAGCTCTAACTCACTCCATGACCGCCCTCTTTTAATATCTTCATAGCCTTTCACATTCTATTGCTGTTGCTCAAATCATCAATCATCTTGATGTTTATTTCATCAGATGATTTTGTGATTATAAAAGAATGATTTTAGAGCACCCAGCCAGGAGTCTCTGTCTGCCTTGGCTGGTTAACAGCACAACTTTAAGATTGTCATATTTTACTTAATGCCTTATTTATCATTGCTGCTCTGGGTGTCTGTATGTGTGGTGTTTCCTGCTCTCTCTGAGAATTTCTGTTGCTGTCTTTATGGTGTCTTGCTGTCTTCTGGAAATACGTTTCAACCATCACCTTATTCTTAAAACATCCCACCAAATGACTGCCGTTGAAATGTAGCCAGTTGGCTACCACAGAAATGTTAATTAATGTGCATTAATGTCCTTCTAAATAAAGAAATAAAAAGACAAACAAACAAACAAAATCCAATCAGATTTCTGCACTCATTCAGCTGCCTGACAACAGAAGTTCAAAACTCTATAAATGAGAATTGTGAGTTTGCTTCTATTAAAATACAGTAAAGGTGATAATGGGAAGCAGGAGGGGACTAAATGATTTAATCAGCTGGGAGTCAACAGAGTTACTACGCTGCACTTCCCACCCCTCACTAGATGTTAGCTGTGATATACAATTATATTGGGTCCCTGCTGAAAATGTTAGTGACTCTATCATCTATCCCGTTCTCTAGCATCCCTATCTGTGTTTTAATAAAGGGTAGTTTTAAATTCAGATATTCACAAATTCTAATATCCTCTCTGTCCCCCACACCTGCCTCCTCTGCCTCACCCACACATTGGCTCTTGGCCACCGGTAATGTGCCTGACAGCACATTAGAGAAAGCTAGAGAGGAAAAGGGGACAGAGAGAGCAAAAATGAAGAAGACAAAGAGCAATAAAAAAAAGAAAGCACTGAAAGGTGAAACACTGAAAAAATAATTAGAGAAAGAAGGAGCTCAGAAGACAAAAAGAAAAGAGGAGATCTTGTCTGGATATGAGAGAGAAGGAACTAGCAAAAGAAAGAGTCGTTAAACCGTTAAACAAAGTTGTCATTTCAGAAAAGAGGAGGAGGAAACTGTCGCTGGGATGAGGCGTTCTCTTGGGAAAATATGACAGGAACTGTGACACATGCACACTCATGCAAACACACACACGCACACACACACACTCACAGTGCAGTGACAGTTTGCGTCAAACTGTGGTGTTAGTTCCACGCAAAACAGACACAAAGCATGATGGGAGAGTGGGAGGTGTATGACCCTCATTATGTCAGGAGCTTGCTCACCTGTCAGAAAAACACAGAAAACACACACACACACACACACACACACACACAGCGACATGAACTGCATATATATACACACATACACAATGAGAGCCAGAGTGAAAAACACACTGTCTCCTCTGCACAATAGAGTTTTCATCAGTGTACTTGGCAGCATTTCAGAAAGCAGTGAGGGTTCTCTAGTGTTGAATTCACTCCGATTGTCTGTGGTTTCTTCATGTCTTATTGTGACAACGCAAAAGGTAATAAGACGAATGGAAACACACACACACGCACGCACGCACACATTCGATAACTGTCGCTCTGACAGTAAAACAGTGTTGCAATGTGACACAACATAATATATCAAGCCCTTATTTTGTCATGTCCATATCAGCTCATGTTAGATCGTGTGACACCAGTCCTGTGTATGTGTAACTTTGTGTCTGTTTGGTTGTTGGTGTGTGTGTATTCTGGTTTCCGGGCTCAGGAATGATACCCCACATAACTGTGAATGCTCGCTAACAAATAGTGAAAAGATTAACACCCCTGTTATATCCATGTATCTTTAACGTGTCTGTACAGTAGCAACAAAACACTGTGTGTGGTACTTTTAGTGTCTCATGATACATGGGAGGCCCCCTGTCACTAGCTTATTGTATTTTAACAAGTAAAATAGAGTTAAAGCACATCTCTCAAACTTTTTGTAAAAGACAAGATGCTTTTGGATCTTTTGAGATTGAGCCGTGTCCGTTTGAACACTTAAGAAAAATGTAGAGATCTCAATATTGGAGCGAGAAATGTCACTATGGTCAGAACTGAACAATATGATGGCAAAGAGCGTGGCAATAATTTTGCCTTACTCTAAGAAAAACCTAATTGAATGTCTTCTTTCATGGCAAGTTGCTCAGGGAATGTCTTTCCTGGAAGCTATTTCAGAGTCGGGCAGGTGTGTCTTCGGTATCCAGACACAGAGGCAACACTCCTGCTGTGAGTCTGGAGATAGGTCCTAACATTTGTGGCCAAAAAACATGAAAGAAATTGGAATAAAAATAGATTTCAAGTCAGAGGCTTCCCCTTGTGGGTAGGGAAAAAAAGCCCCAGGCGGCCTGTCTGCTGATGTGTTATGTGTTATGTTCAGCTAAATTCATGTGTGTGTATTTTTTTTCAATTCAGATTAATCTGCATCTTTCATGGCTGAAAATGCACATAACTATGAACAAGTTGCAGCACTTTTTGTACTGAAGAATCCATGTTAATTGTAATCGCTTTATTCCTACATTTAGTACTTACATGATTAGTTATAAATCAACAATCTAATAGTCTGTGATAGATATTTCTAAAGAAAAAAAGGACCAGGAAAATGCAGAAGTGACCTAAATTCACTCTCAAAAGTGGAAAATACGAATTTCTCTGAAGACTAAAGGAGAGTTAGAAACATTATTGAATTAGACCTTGGCAAAGATGCAAACTAGAGTCATTTGTTCCACGTTAATCCTTTCCTAGCATCAAAAGCTGTCGGGTTCAACCATAGACCAAAGGGCTTGACTGTCACACACACTCTCAGTCTGGCTTTGACCCTATGGTGTAACTTAAAAGAAAAGACATGTGAAGTACATTTTCTCCTATTATGTCTGCTTCCTTGCGTAATACAAGACTTGTTTTGAAAGCACTGAATTGCTTTGAAAAGTATCATCAGACTTGTAATTACCTTTGAGAATAAGTAAAAAATAAGGTAAAGTAGCTGTGTGACACTGTGAATCAGCTTTCTTTTGAAATTCTAAAAGGCAGTACACATGTGACGCCACTGTTTCCTTATGCAAGCTGAAAGGGAGCGCGTGATCTTACACTCACACTCTCCTTTTGTTTGTATTATAATATAGTTAAAATCCATAAAATGGTGTTCTGTAGACCATGAAGCCTGTAGCATTTAGAGAATATAATCACTCGATTACAGTGCAGTTATAGAATTTTAAAAAGGTTTCCTATTTTGCTTCGTGCAGGTGGTTCTCTTCCTCCTCCACCATCTGTGAGCTGCCCATGTCTTCTGCTGCATTCATTTGAATCATAATGACACCAATGCCTCTGATGATAGTAACTGTACTTTCAGAAGTCTGTCGAGCCAAGGGGAGATGCAAACAATTCGCTCACTGCTTACATTTTGTGGCTGATTCCAATGTGATGTCTGCCAGATGAAAAAAAAACTAATAAAGAAAAAAAAAAGAAACTAATATTATCAGAGTCACAGCAGCTTGAAAGGATTTAACAATTTCCTCTCAAATTAAAGTCTATTCTCCCTCACCTCATCAGTATGTTAATTAAATGTCTGTACATCAAGCATGTACAGTATTAAGTAGTAGGAATTTGTATTGTAGGTTATTATTGTCACTGTTGTGGTGCTGAAGTTCATTAAAAGTGATATTTTTATTCATTGCCAATGCTGCAAATTCCAGGTTAGCAATAAAATGGTAAAAAAAAGTGCAACGTAATTAATCACAGTACAGACATATGTTTGCAGAAAATTATCTATTTAGTAATATTTGTTTGTGATCTGCAGATATGACTATGTCGAGATCCACGATGGGAACTCAGAGTCGGCTGACCTACTGGGAAAGCACTGCAGCAACATCGCCCCTGCGCCAATCATATCGTCAGGACCTTCGCTCCACATCAAGTTCGTATCGGACTACGCCCACCAGGGGGCGGGCTTTTCTCTGCGCTACGAAATCTTTAAAACTGGTGAGTCGATGCTAGTCTTGTTTTTGGTGTTTTTCACTTGCACTGGCTCTCAGACGATCACATGTCCTTTGACGCAGGTGACAGTAGCAGCGTGGGAAACACATGCTGCACAGTTGGGCTTGGTATAATTTAGTCTCATGAGTAAGTGTGTGCACAATTATTTTAATAATTTAATTGTTTACTTTTTAACAGCTGAAAAAGAGTATTTGTTTTTGACATTTCACTCAGTATAGATTAAATATATAGATAGTATTCTCAACATTTCTATTTTTAGAATCCAAGACCACCAAGAAGGATGTTATCACACATGGACAGACTTACAAAAGTGAACAGGAATTTAGCAGGATTGCACCTTTACAAACAGGCTATTAGTAACTGTATTACAAGCTACTCATAGAGGACTCGACATGCTTCATTAGGTGACCAAGCCTCGTTTATCTCCCTGGTGTCACGGGAGACCGAGAGAAAGAGACGAGAGACACGGCAGAGGACCCTTGAGAGCCCTTTGGACTGTCCAGACGAGACATCTCTCCCCTTCATGGCACTTGTGTGTGTGTGTGTGTGTGTGTGTAAAAATGTGTGCGCGTGTGTTCCTGACATGGCTCCCCTTCACGGTGCCATGGGTCAGCCAAAGCGAGACCAATTGAGATCAAGGGCGAGTGAGACAGAGGGGCGCATAGTGTCGGCCCCACAGCCATCTTGTCCCGTTCCCCCTGAAAGCATTCCGCACATGCCTGCTTAATTGAGTCCTGAGCCCCACTCCCCTGAGACACACACACACACAGAGGGGCTGAGGTTACTAACACAACACGTGCGGTTGTCAGTGTTTCTCACTTGCTGGCACCGGCCTGTTGGGATTTCTTCTGTGTGTGTGTGTGTGTGTCTTTTGCGTTGGACACAGTCCACCTGATGGACTTTAAAACAACAAGGGTGTCAGTGTTCACACCATAGGGCCCTGGGGACAGAAAAACAGACAGGGAGAGAGATTTAGTGGGTACATTAGTATTGTTTATAAGGGTTAATAAAAAATTCTGTCATGTGTAATTTGTTTAAGAACTAAATTATTTTTCAGGTTTTGTAAATGTGAGGGTGGTACAGTTTTTTCCTCCCAAAGTAGAGCATCTAGTCTGAAAACGTCCACAGTCTTAACCTAATTAATCTATCATCACAACACCTCCACTGCCTTCCAAATCAGTCACAGGTCAATGTTTCATGATGTGAAACGCTGTGGTCAGGGCTTGGTTAGTTTTAGCTAAAGATAATGGTTTGGGTTGAAATAAGTACGCGGTTGAGGAAAACATTGTGGTTTAGGTTATAATGACTATGTGACTATTTTTTAAAATTATTAGGAACTACTACTTTTTCTTTAGTGCTACAATAATAAACACTTAAAGAGGTTACATAACTAAATAATTACAGTCACGGTTAAAAGAAGCCCAGGCTGACTGTGGTATAAGGAAACAGACAGTGGTCTCCTGTGTTAAAGTCTGATGTTTTGTTTGAGGCATTTGCTGAATCCTGCCCAGCTTACAATTACCTACAAAGGACAGTTGATTCAATCGATAGGCAACAGTGTAAACAGGACTTCCTCCAGTTTGTCCCTGTCTGTGTAACTTTTGGTGTGTGTGTGTATGTGTGTAGATTTGTGTCCAGCCTTCCTGGCAGTAATAATGGAGCCATTTGGAACATTCAAGCTGTTGCCATACTGCTAACAAGATCTTGTTATCCTGGAAGGTGCAGCAGAACGTCTGGTTGCGTGGGTGACTAGATTTTGTGTGTGTGTGTGTGTGTGTCGGGGTGCATGTGTGCGTTATACATACTGTATAGCCTCATGGTGAACCGTCTAAATATGTATTTGTCTGTGTTATCCCTGCACATTCTGTTCCATTCGACCTAAAAGGGAGCCTCTCCTCTCCTCTCCTCTCGTACATTTCCACGGTCTTGCAAATATACAAATAAACTCTCACTGCTAGACACAGAAAATGTGTGGAAAGACAAGAAAAGAGGTTTGAGCACGTTATTACTGAAGTGAGACCATTTTCTGGGAATAAAAAATAAACTCCTGTTTGCTTCAAAATCTGCTCCTTTGAACAAATTAGCCAATGTTGGCTGTTAGAATCTTTTAAATGTAATACAAAGGGGTCTTTGTGATAGTAAAGTTGTCCAGTTATTCCATCTGTTTTGCTGCCCAATGTTGCGAGCACTGATAATGGTTTTAAGACACAATCCCTTCCTGTTACTGGGGTCTGTGTTCTGGAGTAATGAGAAGGTTTGAGTGTGTGCATGCGACAGGAGATTGCCCCCCCACTCTATGGGTGTCCTAATTACTGGACCCGTCAAAGATTAACAGTGTAATCAGTGTGGAAACAGCACACATACATACACAGAAACACATATTTAGCCTGGAAAACATGTATTTAAAACACAAAAGCAACCATGTGTCGTTTGCTCTTTTTTATAGTCACATTTGCAGAACATATGCACATATACATATGCAGCTTGTAAATAAAAGTAATGCACAATCCATTGATATGTACGCAATGACAAAGACTCACGATAGGGTAGGGATTGGACAAGAACAAAAACTACAAAAAGAAATTCACACGCCACACTTGTTTTTGTTTACAGCTCTGTTACTATGGATATTGTAGTAAAACTCCAGCCAATACGAGCACAGATACCAGATTGTGTCGACCAATCAAAATTCTCTGTCTAGGCAGGGTGCCCCCAGCTGTTATTGTGACCCAGAACTGTGAACACACACACACACACACACACACACACACACACATATAGAATGCACTGATGCAGGCTCAACGGTTACTCACAAATGCAGGGCAGCTTGCATGTCTGCACGCAAATGTTAACTCACAAGCACACGAGTTATTTTTGTTACTTAAGAGGACATTTTATGGCCTTATACTCGTTCCCTGGACACCTATCCTAACCTTAACCATCAGCACAACACACCTAACCCCAACCCTTGACCTTAACCTTAATTGAAAATCAAATATTAACCTTTAAGGTTTACTTGATGGAGACCAGCTTTTGACCCTAATGACAAGTGAGTCCGCATGGTACAACTGTGTGAACATATTTCTGTGAGTAACACACACACTCATACACTCCTCAGGCGGTGTAATGTGGAAGCTATCGTGACAATCTTTCCAATAACTGCTGTTGTTTACTTTCTACCAAAGGCCTTTAGGCACTTCCTCTGCCTCTGTCCGACTACACAGCAAGTCAGTTTATTACACTGTCTAACCAATCACAGCGCTCCCTCCTCTGGCTTCCATTGAGGAAAGTGGATCCAGATCTGACCCAGTCGGGAGAGAAAGGTGCTCTATGGTAGCAAACAGCTGAGGTATGATTTCCTTCTAAATGCACAAGAAAGCTCAAGCTGAAGCACAGACTGAATAGTTTCCTTTGTCTGGAGTGCAGCATATTGTGCCCTTGTGAAGCACCTTCACTCGGATAGAGATTTTGCTTACATTGCTGTTTATAGGAGTGAAACCTATTATTCACTCTGCTGCCTACTGATGGAAATTTTAGAATGGGAATAATGTGAGAGATGAATGCAGATATTGCAGATGTGTTTTTTCCTGGTTGGAAAAGATTTATTTACCTTGGTTTGTTGGTAAATATTAGTATAAAGCAGACAGCCTGCTTTGAGTAATGGCAGACTGAGAGTGTTCCAAGATGCCTCAATTTCATCGACACGTCAAATCCAAGAATAAACCAGAAAATATTTCCCCGAATTACATCATCAAAGTAATGCTTGCTTCGAGCTTTTAGTGAATTGCACTGGGATAGCTAAAGGGGTGGTTGTCTTGTGACAGTTTGATTTCATATGTCAGCAGTAATTTGGTTAAATAGAGAGTTTATTGTGGAGGGAAGTCCCTGCTGTGATTCTGTGACAGAGCCTGAAGTCTAATGTCAGAGGAGTTTCAGCACCACAAGCCTGCAACTTAACTGACACTGAGGTGGAATCTAACCATATATGTGGAAAAACCAAGCTGTGGTTGTGCAGGAGCTGCTGAGCTGTGTGTGGCCTGCAGTGTGTGTGTGTGTCTGTCATAAGTCTGTCTCCTCGCCATGTGTACTAATGTGTGGGTGTGTGTGTGTGTGTGTGTGTGCATTAGAGATTGTTGGAGGGAAGGAGGCAATAATTGTGGGTTTGATCCTACTAATAGCCCAGTGGCATGAAAGACAGTTTGAATGAAAGTAGAACTCTGCATGCCAGCTTACCAGACACACACAGACACAAACACACACACAGAAAAAAACAAACACACATTTATACAGGAAACATACACTCACAGTTTAGATACACAAAAGTATTTGCATGCCAGCCAACCATACATTCACTCACCAGACACTCACACACACTGACAGAGCTTGTCCGGTCTCCCAGAGATCAGTGAGCCATAAGCACCAGCGCCAGATCTACCCAGCAACACACCCAACCACACACACACACGCTTCCTCTAACCTTACCCCATAGTGAAACACGTGTTTCTTTCACACTTTTCCAATTCAAACAGATGGGAAGTGAGAGGAGAAAAGAATAGGAAATGAAACAGTGGGAGGGAAGGGAATGATGGAACTGTGGAGGATGAAAAGATCCATGGGAAGACGGTAAAGAAAGAACAGCAGGAGATAAGAGAGTAGGAAAGATCAGAAGAGAAAAGAAAGGAGAAATGCATGAGCAGAGAAGTTGAGCGGGACAAAAGAGATAGACATAGAAAACAAACAGATGTCCATACGGTAGATTTACAGAGCACACTACAAGCAGCGCTGCATATTTTAAACAAAGTTAATATACACACTGTGTTGGATTTGAGGTTACTTGAAAATGACCAAGCAGGAGGGACGAGGTGTAGACAGGCGTTACGCTGAGAGAGGATGTGGAGAAGGGACAGAACACAGAAAAACATGAGAAAAGAGGGCACAAGTGTTTTCGCGATGTTCATGAACATGAAGTAATGAGAAGGGAATAAAATCGCTGCCGGCAACAGAATTGGTCAGGCGTTCATGCTACTCACTCACTCACACACACACACACACACTAGTCACGCAGAGACCCGCACTATCTAGTGACTGACTCTGCAGGGGGCCAGATGCAAGGGGAACCCCCATGAGAGAGAGTGTGTGTGAGTGAGTGTGTGTTTGTGCATGTGAGGTCACTACATGAGGGAGAAGGTCACAATAACAAGCAAATCAGAACGGAGAGCAGGACAGAGAAACAGACAGAGGTGTATCAGGACTAACAGACAGTCTCTATCACACTAAAAATAGATGCTGGTAAATGGAGGATCAGCAAACAAACGAGGATGGGGAAAGATTTTTTTGGTGTCTTTCACTTTCTGCCATGTGCGCATCTCTCAGTCTGCGTACTGACTGATTGAGCCCGTACTCATCCTGATGTAACAACTCAGTTTCCATGGAGATCCCCAGCAAAAGCTAGCCATTTTAGTTGTGGGCCAATTTCATTATTGACAACACTGAAAGCCCAGTGTACACACAAGCTGGAAGAAAATAGATTTGAAGCCTAAAGACGGATGAAAAATGGGCCCAAAAGACGTCTGATGGAGACAGAGACTGATGGAAACATACTCAACTGTGCAGGGACACACTCACAAATGTTTATATGTGCTTTGCATGCCAGAATACACTCATTCACATGCTCTGTCTTGATGTGTTCTTATCCACTTTCTCTTCATTTACTCATGCAAGCACGCAAGCACAATACATGAGACACCCAAACAAACTGGGGAGAAATGGGTTACTATAAGAGGCTTAGACAGTGTGTGTGTGTGTGTGTGTGCGCGTCTGTCTCGGTGTAAGGTCATACATGGCTGGGTAGACTGGAATAATGGTCCAGTTGGTACGACCACATTCACCCCATAGTGTGTGTGTGTGTGTGTGTGTGAGTATTAATAGAGAGAGTATTACAGTCATTCAGAATTGAAAAGCCCTGTATTACCTCCAGATCATTCTGTGCATTTGTGTGTGTGTGTGTGTGTGTGTGTGTGAGTGTGTAGAGAATCATGATACCTAAAGCTTCTCATAACTGCCACATGTCATATCTCATAACTTCACTTGAATTCCTCGATCTCTTTGTTAATAGCCAATGGGCAATTTCTCTTTTGGGGTTAAGGTTGCCCCTACGTTTTCAAAGCAGCTGGCAGACATACAGCATCTTTCTCAAGTGCACGTTAGACACATGAGCGGATGCATTTTTCTGTGAACACACAAATTTGGGCTTTCTGGTACTCAGTTTTCTTTCTCTCGAGCTCACTCTCTGCTTTGTCTTTGTCTTTATAATGACACAGTGTAAAAAGGTCACTGGTTTATCACTTCAAAGCCTGCTGCTTAAAATGAGTGTTACATTTCTTTGGAGCTTGTACACCTGAATCAGCTGCATATCAATTAATCTTATTCCCTACATGGCCTTTTTGAAGTTACACCACTCTTGGGTCAGGCGTCTACTCGCAAGAATCACATTTACATAAAAGTACTGCTACTTCTGCAGACCTGATCGTGCTCTAGATACTGGACATTCATCCTCTACAAATTTGTCAATAAGCACATAAGCTGCATTTAAAGTGCACTGTGTGGAGTCAGAGTTCACCTCACATAATCAGACTTCTATCAGCTGAGAGAACTGTACTGGGAATTATTCAGTTTTCTGCGACTTTGAAAGCACTCTCCTCTGAAAAACAACACCTCTGAGTGCCTGCTGAGAATAATATCATTAGCTGGAAGTCTAATTACAGTGAATGGCATCTATGTCCTTTTCTAAATACATTTTGCGCTTCCATTTTTCATTGTTTTCAAATAAGGTCATAGTTAATGAGTTATACCAACCTTGAACAGCTATACATACACATTTTCTATTTGTTATATATATCTTAATATGCATTTTGTCTCACCATCCCAGGTTCGGACTGTTCTCGTAACTTCACCAGTCCCACTGGTCTCATCGAGTCCCCCGGCTTCCCGGACAAATACCCCCATAACCTGGAGTGCTCCTTCATCATCATTGTCCCGCCCAGCATGGACGTCACCATCACCTTCCTCACCTTTGACCTGGAGAACGACCCCCTGCCGGGCGGAGAGGGGGACTGCAAGTACGACTGGCTGGAAGTGTGGGACGGGCTCCCGGGAGGTGAGACATTGATGGACTGGATGTGCCGGTGATGGTGATCTCAATTGAGATGTTCAACAATAATTCAGGCATTTCATGAGTCAACACAGCGAGCACGGTTACAGTAGAGTGGTGCGTATTCTGCCCTGCCTACATCATTATTGACTGAGGTGGAGTAGAAACTATTTCAGTAGCTATGCGTTGGTAGATGAAAGTTAAGCTTACAGGCAGGATGTTGGCACCTACTGTGGAGAAACAGCGTAACTTTTCAAGGGGAAAATAAAATAGGAGTTGCTGAGAGGAGGGAGAAAAGAGGGGAGGTGAGAGGAGGAACCGTAGAGGGCTAGGATATTTCTGGTCTAACTGCTAGGAGGACTGGAAGAGTTTAGAAGGACAAATCCAAAGGCTCAAAGACCTTGGATCTAGTTTCAAGAGATGGAAGAGGTAGAAAGAAAAAGAAGAGCGGTGAAAGGGCAGCAAAAAAGTTATTCACTGCTGGGAAGACTAGAACAAAGAAAGGAGATGTTGACATGAAGAAATGAAGGCCGGAGGACCTCTGGTCTGCCTTTAAGAAGAGGACTGGGAGAAAAGAGAGATAGCAGCATTTAAAGGGAGTTAAGCAAGCGGGACTGGAAAGAAAGAGGAAGATATATCTTGGGAAATACATTGTTTTGTTGAAATATTGTACAATTTTATTTTTAGTGTTTGATTATTTTATTTGCATTACATTGTGTGATATTTATTCTCATGATGCCATTATTAACAAATATCATCAAAACAGTTAATCATCAAAAGAAAACCATTTTCATTTCTTAACTTCAATAGCTTGAAAAACTAGAAATCATCCAGCAAGCACTGAACAGCATCAGTGGCAAAGGGGAGCAAACAATGGTGCTTTTCTTCTTACGAATAACTTGACTGTAAACATGAAGTTAGCCTTAGGAGGAAAGACAAATCATGGTACAAAGAAAAGAGGGTGATTATAAGGAGAACAGGAAAAAAAAACACGACATCTTTACTCCTTTTCAACAGAAGACAAGAGAGGTTAAGTGATGTTAAAAGTAGAAAATGAAGATGACCAGAAAGGCAAAAAAAAGTGACTTGTGGAAGAAAAAAGAAAGGATGAAAGGCCTCTGCTTTAAGTGACCGAGAAAGGAAAGGAAGGAAAGTGAAAGCAAGTGGGAGGAGGGTGAAAGGCAGGGAAACGCACAGGATGAGATTCAAAGGTGAACGACTATGTTTCATCCCGTGCAGGAGAATAGAGTCCCAAGCAGGAAAAGAGGACAAGAAAAAAGGTTAATGGTGTCGGAAGAAGGGAGGAAAGGTTGAACGAGGAAGAACTGGCCTATTTATTCAAAAGAAAGGGAGAAGATGAGCATGTGATAAACAGCCAGAGAACTCGGCTCAAACTTGATTAGAGGGAGTGCAGGAAATCAATTAAGCAGAGAAAACTAAAATCTGAAGCGTTTCATGTGTGTATGAGTATGAGAATTATGAGTATGTTTGTGCTTTGTGACAAGGGCAACTCAACTTTCTCTCAGTCCCATCCATCCAAAGGGGAAGTCACTTATGCACATACCACATTATGAAACCATCCGTGATGTTGTGTGTCTGTGTGTGTTACGGTATGTGTTTGCAGGGGTCAGGCAAGGGACAAATGTGCCTTCTGTCAGCTTTACACACTGCTGAAAATTACACTCATAAACATGGGGGGGGGAGAGAAATTAGTCCCTGTAAGCTAGGAATGTTAAAATCCAAAAACAAATTTTCAATTTTTTTATTTAGTTTTTTTTATAGAAATCATCTTTGTGGATTTGGTGTTTCTTCTCCCCTCTTTTCCTACTGCCATCACGAAAAAGGGTTATTACCGTTACTTGCTCAAGAGCCCTATTTCAAATATCCACCCATTCCAAAAGGGAAAAAAAAAATCAATAGCACTGATCGATTGGCGGCTATTTTCTTGTCTTCCACCTCTTCCTCCTCCTCCACAAGCCTCCTCATGTGTGTATCTGTAAGTGTGAGAGAGGAGCCAGGGAGAAGCAGGGTGAACGTACTATCCGTGCTCTCATCCCTTCACATACAAACACACACATACACACACACACACACACCCCAGGGCTCTAAATCACACTCATCTGTTTGTGTTGACATATACAAGTTGTGGTATTAGAGAAAAAGAGAGTAGATCTTTGGATTCACACACACACACACACACACACATTTATATATACAGTGTATACAGATAGAGTTGATAGATGAAGGGAAGAGAGGTGATGACATGAGAGGGCGGTGTGATGAGCAGATGTTAGTGGAGGAGGGAGTGATGATGATGGAGAGAAAAGGAAAAAAACAATGCAAAGTAGCACAGCATGGAGGCAGTTTCTGGCAGGATTGTAACAGACTGATGGCTAATCCAATACGACTTCTTCTCTGATTGACAGTGGGCCCTCTGATTGGTCGATACTGTGGGACCAGGGTGCCTCCTGAGATCCAATCATCCACTGGGATTCTCTCCCTGTCCTTCCACACTGACATGGCAGTGGCCAAAGATGGCTTCTCAGCTCGTTACAACATGACACACAAGGAAGTCAGTGAGAGTAAGTTCAACTTGGTGCTGCGTTTTTATATTTTAAGATTTAAAGATATTGGTTTAAATCCCTCCTTCTCCTCCTGCCGCCCTCTTGTAGCTTTCCACTGTAGTAACGCCTTCGGTATGGAGTCGGGAAAGATCACAGATGACCAGATCACGGCCTCGTCAAGTTTCTATGACGAACACTGGCTGCCTCAACAGGCCCGACTCAACTACAACGACAACGGATGGACACCCAATGAAGACAGCAACAGGGAGTACATCCAGGTATGAGTTTGTCCACACCTGTAGCTTAGAAACTCGGAGCTGTGGCATAAACAAGGGAGGCTGCAGGGGTTCCTAAAACATCCATTCAAAATAACCCACAGAAGATCCACTGATAAGGGTGTCCTGGACACATGAAGGCATTATAGCCCTGAATAAATGACACTTGTAGATAGTACATACATCTAACTGCTTCCTTAATCTCTGTTAAACATGAACTGAACATGAACAGATATACTAAATCTGTTCCCCAAGAAACTGTGTATACATAAAATTAATTTGCAACAGCAAATATGTTTGCATTAAAATGCAAAAATCTAAACATAGAAGAACAAACATATTTAATTTTGTTTTTCCATCAATATATTCGTTCTTGTGATACAATATCTACTTGTGGTGACTACAGCATTTCTATGTTTTGGCATAATGCTCAAAGCTCCTTAAGGGCAACTTAAGGCAAGAGACACAGCGTGTTAATGAACATTTATTTAAACATTCATTAATGCAAACCCTGATGTCACAGTCCTGGACCTTTATGTTTGTCACTACAATGTAACTGGGAGAAGAATTCTAGTCACATATAAACATCATTTTCCAGGTCGGGCCCACATGTTGCAGCTCCAAATGCTGCCATTGAAGTTCTGACGGCTATTTTCATTTTCATGAGAATGCAGCACAGATCCAAGATCCTAATCCTAAAAATACAGAATCGTATTGTTGAACAGGTTACCCTGCCTTCACTAAAAACAGATTTGCTTTGTATTTTAATAGCATCTTTTTTTCTGGTGTTGACATGTCACACATAATAACTCCACCACAGCTATATTTGTGTCAGCGTCTGTATGTGTGTGTGTGTGTGTGTGTGTGGGGAGTGAGAGTGAGCAAGAGAGCGGGCAAGTGGGAGGTGTAGTGATATCAAGGTTTTAGCAGTTGGCTAGATTCCTGGGTAAGGCATTGTTTCCTGTATTCTATCACAGTGCCAACTTTGTGCCATCCCTGAGTTATGAGGCTGTCTGGGTGAGAGGGGATAGGGAGTGTGAGGTTTACTCACCCCTCAGACAGAAATGAATTCAAACCAGCCCACAAGGCACTCTTCGGTGAGACACCTTCTGTGAACAACAGATTATCTTGTTGGGTGTCGCCCTCCCGTAGCCTCGAAAACACTCTCCCTCTCTTTTCCTGACCACAACCTTGCTGAACAGTCACACCACAAAACAGACCCAGGCTTGATTTGCGCCCCTTGATATTTTCCATCCTATTCAAAGCCTCCGATTTGGTAGATATCCCAAGATGTGCCGCTTCTGAGAAATGATACATATGTTCAGATAACAGAAAAGGAGCCCATAAGGGATCCGTTTTTTTGCTCAAAGAGACAAGAATCAGACAAGCACTTCATTAATTTGCAGGAACAAGGACACGGCCGCAGCCAGATGTGAGGTAGAAGCAGTAGTTCTGATTGTCAGAGCTCCACTGTGGGCCAAACTCTGGGCCAGCGAACACAGGAGGGGACTGTGGCCAAGAGGCAGCAGGGAGGCCAAGGTCCCATCAGTCTAACACATCCTTCCTGTCTCACCTCAACTGCAGCTGACAGCTCGCTCTCTCCGGCTCATTCTCAAAATTAGCTGACATTTAAGAATTTCCTTAACATGAATCACTTGAAAGGCTCCAACTTTTTTAATGTTTTTCTTTTTTTCTGAAGTTCAAATTTCCCATATAATCTCCTCAGCTTGTGGAAAGACCCCTCATTTGGATTTTATTGTTCGTGAGACATCAGATCTTTGCATGAAATCGACTTGACAGTGGCCTGGAAGTGAAGCTGCTTCCCTCGTGTTGTCTTTCCATCGCTCTCTCTCTCTCTCTGGTCACCGGTGTTGTGGTCGGGTCGCTGCGTTCCACAGAGGCTCTCAGCTGTTCCCCTACGTTAACACCTAGCAGAGAGCAAGGCCCCAACATGTGTGTGTGTGTGTGTGTGCATACGTGTGTGTGTGTGTGTGCGCAGCCTCCTGTCTTGACAAGCAGCTGTCATAAATGCCAACATGCCTCTCCTTCTTGCGTCCTGCACCCCGTGGTCTCTTATAACTGAGTGTGTGCGTGCTTGTTTGTTTGTGTGTGTGAGTGTGTTTCAGTGTGTGTTTGCTAATGCAGCTCAGGCATGTGTGTGCTGCAATGTTGGCTCAAGAGCCACGTGTGTGGTTTAAATCTCTCTCCAGCGCACTTTAGCTGTTGTAGCTTATGATGTTTTGTCTATTCTATTCTATTCTATTCTATTCTATTCTATTCTATTCTATTCTGGCCTGGTCCAGGGAGGTGTGGTGCAGATTGATGGTGTGAGCACTGGAGGCTCTGTTATTCTAACAACTTTGTGATTGATGGGAAGCCTTTCCTGAGAAGGCTCACTTAGCATCTCTCTCTCTCTCTCATTCATTCTTCACCTCCCTCTCTTCTTTCTCTCTCCTTTTTTCCCTTACTCCTCTCCTCTCCTCGTCTCATCCATTCCTCTCCTTGGTTCCGGACTATCGATTAGTTGTCTTGGTGGATCTCTGCCTGGCCCTAAGCGTGCAGGCGTGTGTGTGTGTGTGTGTGTGTGTGTTGGAAGTAATCTAAAACACCTGTCTCTCTGACAGATAACAAACGCAGCATTTTACCTCCCCGGGTGTTTTGCACCATACCCTAGTGGGACGCACAGCGCGCACACACACACACAACAAGTTCTGATTAATCTACAGGTTTCAGCAGGTCCATTGGAGGAGGATAAATGTTTTAACCTACAGTAGAACCTTTCTCATCTTCTGATCTTTATTTGTCTGCAGCCTCCTTTCGTCTGAAGTCTCACCCATATTGTTTTCTAATGTAGATTCTTGGATCCTCCAATTAAGGCCCTAAGGTAGCGGAGAACATAATGCATGTGAAATGAGGCCTTAACAATGTCAAATACTAAAGTTGAGTAGAGTATTTAAGGTAGGGAACAGTAATATGGCAGTAATATGGAAGAACCTGCAGTTCTGCTCATAAAGCAGTGTTCCTCAGACAATATAATCTTGTTCACAAATAGAAAAAAAACTGAAAATATCTGTCATCATCCCTCCTATTGTGATGTAGAGAGCTACGTTGTTCTGCTTCATCTACTCATTTTGGGCACTGCCGAGCAAAACAAATGTGTGTCTACTTGAGGGACCTTGAAATGAAGGAGTTTGAAGCCCCGCATAGAGCACACGGCGCTGTCCATGTATAATGCAACACGGCAAGCAGCATGCCAGACACGTAGCGTAGCATCCACAATCAGTACGGGGAGGTGATTATGGCTATTGTATGGGAGGAAATTAAAATGAGCCCCAGGTCATTACTATCGATCTGCCAGGAGAAAGAGAGAAGAGAGAGGGGAGAGGGGATGAGCGAGAGATGAGTGCTGATAAGTTCAAGTGTATATTTAATTATCAGCGTGAGGGCATTTGGTCAGGTCTATGACTTGGGTTTTGGGGCAAAGATTAGGAAAAGGATTAGACTCAGATGAGTGAACGTGAGGGAATTTGGTTGGGATTTCAGTAGATTTTTTTTCATTTTTATTTTGTTATTAACAGCTTTGGTTTTTGTTTTTTGTTTTGTTAAAACGTCATCAGTACTGTTACCACTGGGTCACTTTGTGTTTCAGTTTTTTGTTCACCAAACACTCCTTCAGCATGTTTTGTTTAAGATGTTTTAATTTTTTTTAACAAAACCTCTTTTTCTTCCCTGCCAACAGGTGGATCTTCATACTTTAAAGGTGCTCACAGGCATCGCCACCCAGGGCGCCATTTCAAAGGAAACTCAAAAGTCTTACCATGTAACCACCTTCAAACTGGAGGTCAGTACCAACGGAGAGGACTGGATGGTCTACAGACATGGCAAGAATCATAAGGTAGGCTCTGACTCCTGCACACACACACACACACACACAAACAAACACATCCACACACACACACACACTCCTGCCATGGGATGGACCACATAGCAGCTCAGGGTGACTGGAGAAAAGTCTGGATACTCTTAGGTGACACACATGCCTCGACATGCACACACATGGAAGAGGCAGAGCGAAATGTGAGACGGAATATATGCAGCAAGAGTTGACCACAGGCCCAAAATGAAACCCGTGTCTGCAATTACAGCCATTCCAGCGCCGTTCAGTTGGCTTCATTTAAGGGTTTACGACCAGGCTGCCATCAGCGCATGTCTCCAAGCTCCAAGTGATACCTTACATCACTGAATGCAGCTACATTTACGCTGCACAATCTGCTTTTCACATCCCATCTGTTTTCTGTTACGTACTGGTCAGAGTTCTGCCTAATGTTGACCTGGTTGGACAGGTTTCTAAGCTGTTTCTCTCATAGGTGTTAAAGTATGATGAATCATCGGTGAGTGTTGTTGCAGTCTGGTGGTGCCGGGCAGATATGAAGCAGACAGTGCAGAGGGTATTTAAAGTGGTTGCAATTGCAATTAAAGTAGAGGAGCGTTCCAGGGGCTGTGGCTGTTTTTTCCATCCCCGCCGTTCTCCCCCTGCTATAGCGGTCACATATGTTTGTCCTGTGGTCTAATGCCACGTCTAGCTTTGCGCTATAAACCCTTATTCCTTTATGAACACTAATGAATGCACACGCTCTCGCAGATTTATACGTAAAAGTGCTGTGCGAGGGAAACCTGAGATTCAGACTAACCATCTGGGGCTTCTCTGTGGACTGCAGATCCCATAAGGCTTATAGCTATAGCTAACTTCCAGAGAGGTGATTGATGGATAAAACATGGGGAGTTGTGGAGAAAGACAGTAAGGGAGAAAATAAGTGAATGACGGATGACAGAAGGAGGACAAGGAAGTGAGGGTAAAGCAAGTTTTTAATCAGGTTAACGGCTACTAAGCTTAGTCGACAGTTAAGCTGAACAGAAAGACAATCATAATTCTGGTAATTTAATTGGTGCATGTGTGAGTAAATCCAGCTCCGTTCAATGATTGGGAAAATCACTCAACTAATCAATCAATCGCGTAAATCCTGTGTTGTCAGTCAAACAACGCTATTCTGCTGACGCTAGACTATGAAACAATGAAAATTCAAAATGCAAAACGGATTAATGATGATGTTTTGAGGTTAGTTGTCGGTGTCACCGCCCATAATCCCCCTTGATCCCCCCATAACCCTGGAAAGCTGCTTCAGAGCTGACGGCCTAGGGAGACACAGAGGGGTGTGCATGAATGTGTGTGTGTGTGTGTTTGAGGAGGAGGGGTGTAGAATAAATCAGCAGCAGTTTCTGGTAGAATATCCCTCCCTTGTCTTCCAAACACACACACACACACACACACACACACACACACACATATGCACGCACACAACCTCAGACCAACTGGCAAGGATCTTTTGAGCCATTCAGCCCCCCAGTGAGTCAGTCTGCGCAGTAATCTGATGGTTCAGCTCAGGGTTGTCAGTCAGGTTCATTTGATCCAGTGCTGTGTATCATCATCCCAGCTGTACATTACAGACAATAACCAGATATATGAATATGCTGTATTACAGGCTTAAAATTTGGATTTCATGTTACGGTGCTTCCTCTGTCCTGAGGGGGAGCTGGGACAGAGTGAAGCCACAGAAGTGAGAGCTGAATAGAGATGACGAGAGCGATGGTCATTTGTCTGTTGAAACCTTGGAGTCAGCAACCTGGCGCCTAATGCTCCTTCTCAGCTGACACACCTCAGACAGCCAGTCAGCACCGGCCTTGCCATCCCAACTGTTTCTGTCAACTTTTGGGGTTAAAGTGAGAGCGTCAGTTTTATGTTTGAAAGACGGCACTGGCCAAGAAGATCTTTTGGCAGTGTGTTTTATAGTTTGGGTGTGTAAAATGCTGTGTCATGGGATAATTCAAGGAAATCTGTTTTTTTTATAATTGAGAGCAGATCCTGGATCATTTCAAGCAGGGATCATTTCTAAGCTTCTAATATATCTTCTTTTTCTTAAAAATGAACAAAGGCCATGTAGAATTATTCATTTATTTCAAAATAAATTGGCTCTTCTACCAATGCAATGGATCTATAGAAGTGCCCAACTCCTTCCTGGTTAACTTGTTGAACCTCCTCTGAACTGTCCATTTATTAATCCATCTCTCGCTTGACATTTTCATCCACTCGCCCCTTCAGTAGTTCTCCCAGAATCTCTTCATCCATCAAATCCTGCCTCCTTGCATACACTCTCACTCTCCTCACATCTTCACTCACTTCATCCCTCCACTCTTGCGCTCTTTTCCATTCCCTCCTCTTTTCCCTCCCTCGACACTGCATCATTTGTTCTCCCTTCCCCCATATGTTTCTGAGAAAGTCATCATGAAATAGACAGGCACGTTTATGCCGCTTAAACAAATGACTTTCTGTGCTTGGCTATAGTGATGGTTTGCTCTATGTGTGTGTGTGTATGTGTGTGTTAATCTGGAAGAATTATTGAATTAGTGTTTTATGAGCAACATGCATTAAAGGAGGACAAAAAATAATGGGAGCCACATGGATAGAAAGAAAAGAAAATTAATAGCGCACCATACCGTCGGTGCTCATGCTAACACACATGTACTGTATATATCTACATAACAGTAAAAACACCCACAAACACATGCATGCGTGTGGACAAATGTTTACAGCCTCTTTGTTGTTGTATGTTCATTTGTCTCAGATGCGAGTAACTCTTAATAAAACAGCCACTGTGCGCACAGACACATGCTCACACTCTGGTTTTAAACATCTGGGAGCCAGCCCATGGGGGCGGCACCTCTGTCGCACAGCATCATGGTGATTTGTGTGATCTGTAATGTATTTGATAATGTCATTAAAGGCCTGTCGTGAACCAGATGGGACACATGGAATACATGTTACGTTTTGGAGAGATGGAAAAGTAATATTCGTACAGAATTTATTCCTGCGTCGAACTGACAGGCTCACAAATGACAGATACTGACTGGAGGCATGCACCAGAGAAAGAGGGGAAGGAAACAGACAGATGGGCAAAGTATAAGACACAGGCAGTAATACCAGGTGAACAAGATTATATTAGAAATCATCATTGCAGAACTAATATGCCAGGCTGTTTCTCTATAGGGAAAAAAAGTTGTAAGTTTTAGCCAATTTATATTTTATTTTTTCTCTGTCTTTTTATCCATAAATGTTTCTGTATTCCTCTGTTGCAGTTTGTGCTGTGCAGCAGCCATTTTTCACATCCCCCGATGTTCAGGTCATGCCAGATCATTTGACTGCTTGTTTGAACTTGCATTATACAGAAACAGACAAAAAATAAATAATGACGCTATCAGTATAACTTAAACTATTCTATGATTCAGTGCACAAAATTGGCCGTGGGCCTGGTTATGGGAGGTTGCCCACATGTCAGGAGAAAAGCAGCGATTTTCAGTGACCTGAGGTCTCGATTTGAGAAATGATGTTGTCTCAGTTTGAGTCCTCATCTGGAGGAGTCTGAGACCTTTTGGTGGTGGATGTACATTTAAGCTCTATGTGGTACAAATGTCATTACGTAGCCCTCCTGAATTGCTGCAGGCAGAGCTGTCTGTGGCCATTACAACACTGGACCTCGGCCAAGACCAAAACCTCCTATTCCCACCTTAATCTGTGGGAGGGAGGATGGATGGAGAGAGAGAGAGAGAGAGGGATGGAGGAGGGAGACGTGGGCGGAATGAGAGGAAGAGAGAGGGATCGTGATGAGAGGAAAGAGTAGGAAAGTTGAAAAAAAGATTAGCACAGAAAAAAATACAGAAAGAAAGAAAACAAAAGCAAGAGGTCAGGCAGTCATTCACTGAATTGATAGAGAGAGGAAAAACTGAGCTATGCTGAGGGAGGAGGAGAGGTGGGAACCAAAGGGAGCAAAGCGAGGTTCACGGGGGAACAAGTGAGTGAAGGAAAGAGGCAGGAGGCAGGAAAGAAGTGTTCACAGGGGAACAACGGCGCAAAAGGAAAGAGGGATGGATAGATGAATGGGGGCAATGGAGGAGAGGAGGAATAATGAGAATAGCAGACAAGGGTGTTGACCACAAATCCCTCTGGATAGATCAGAGGTCTCAGCAACACAGCCTGGAAGGATGTCAGGACAGGGGAAATTAAATAAAATGACAGAGTGGTGGGAGGAGGGTGGGGCGAGGCGAGGTGAGGGAGACGCAGGCGGGAGGGAGAGGTCAAAGGAGAGAGGGTGAAAAGAGTTGGTGACAAATGAAGAAAGAAAAGCTGGCAGAAAAAGAGAGGAATGGGACAAGGGGGGATATTATGAGGGTGCCATGTGTCATTTGGTTTGTGAGATTTGTGGACTACTGTCACACTTCCCAGGATTCAGCTGCCAAAGACAGGTTACCTCCCCGAAGTCTGTTTGTGTGTGTGTCTGTGTGTGTGTGTGTCTGTCCTTGTGATGATGAAATGAGAGGAGATGGGGGGTGTTTTACTATTTTATAACTCCATCCACACACATACACACAAAACACACACAGCACGGACATTTGAATAATTCAGAGTGTCTGCGCGCTGGTCGTCACTGGCTGACTGACTGTGGCCCTGCAGGCTCATGACAAGGCCACTCACACACACACACACACACACACTCACCTGTCCTCTTCCTTCCCATCAGGTGAACATATTCCTCATCAGGCTCTTTTTCTATGCTGTAAGAAAACTTGTAGTATGTCTAACTTGCAGCTGTATGCTGTATACTTAGTCACCTTCTGACTGCAAACCAGAAGCAGCTAAACAATGTGTCCTTCTGCCCTGCACACTATTGTTATTCAGCAGAGAAGATGTGTGTAAATGAAGCAGCAAACAGTATTCGCTCCATGTCTGCCACCTCTGACCTTCACTGAGACATGAAAGTATCATTTGAATCGGGAAGATTTCTCTCGTGCAGACTTGGTCTTACGGTGTTTCTGCTTGTTTGAGCATGTGTGTTTGTGAGTCTGCCTGTTTTGTGCAGGTTTGTTAATGGTTTGATGTTGAGATGAGGCAAGCTGACACCATGAACACTGGGGTGAACAGATGCTTAACTTTACACCTCTTCTGTCTTTGTCCGTCTCCTCTCTCCCTCTCTTACACACACACACACACACAAAATAACCTGAGCTGGGTTGCGGGTGTAGTCCATTAGCTGATTGTTGCAGATGCCTTTTAGAAAGAGGCGGTTAACAGTGAATTTAGGAGTTTAAGACCTCAGAGATGCTGCATATCCCTTTACGCCTCCTCCCTGTGGGTTCTCACAGCAGAGCCAGAACCTGGGAGGGAGGCATCTGCTGAATATAATGTCATAAAGATACATTGGTTCATAAGTGAGCAGTTTGTCACTACTTATTATGATTAGCACTGCTGAATAGGTTTACCACTGGCTGTTTATCACACATTAACAAATAATAAGTTACTAACAGTGTACTTACTGTGAGTGATTGCTCCAGCGTGGGCTGATAAGACAAAACAGGGAGGTCAGAACTCAAGATAAAGTCAAAAAGAAAAAAGAAAAGAAGAAAAAACATACCATTATTTAAATTTTGACAGCGGAGGTCAGCTTAGCATTGATTCGGAATATTTAAGAGGCAAGTTCTTGACAGTTCTCGTAAAGATGAGAGCGCAGTTGTGAGCTCTGACAGCGATCGTTGCTGGTGTTTTCTCATCGTGTTTTCGGCCGGCTCCTCAAGGGATTTGAGTTTACTGAAGAGATTGTAACAGCAGTCTGAGAGAGGTTTGCATCTTGCCGAAGCTGAAATAAAGTTGCCACTCTGTGTGGTGACCCTGAACAAAGCTGATAATGGAGGGAAAAAAAAAATGGACTCCAGATTGGTGTCCATGGACAGCGTGTATACAGAAGTGGCTGCCACGTGCACAAACATGCTGATAAAGGACATTAACAAGGTTAGGCTTTCACATAAACACATAAAACACTCATACAAGATACACACTTGTATGAAATAATACATATATATAAGCACATACATGAAAGTTCCAGTCTGAGAGAGTGTGTGTGTGTGTGTGTGTGTGTGTGTGTGTGTGTGTGTGTGTGTGTGTGCACATTTTCTGAGGAAATGCTTCAGTGCGCACCAAGGGAAATCAGAAAGCACCCGCCAGCCCACAACTCCTCAGAGTGAGACTTCATAATTACACTTTTACACACTGACACTCCAATACACACACATGCACTTGTAATTACAGTCCGCTACCACAATCCCATTAAGTCTTTTGGGGCCTTTAGGCATTTTTCCATCATTTAACTGGTCACAGTTTCTGGTATTAAGGCCATTGTAAGGGCGTGAGTTCACTGGGTCTCACTTTGTATTGTACACACAGTGGGTCATGGGTTCAAGTCCCAGCTGGCCCTAATAGCTCCTGTTCCTGTAAGTCAGAAATGCCTTTCATCCATATTTTTGTCACCCCTGACAGGTCCTGCTGTTTAGTGGATTGAAAACAGGAGGGATAATACTGGATTCACACACACACACACACACACACACACGCACACTCAGACACACACTCCTAAAACAAAGCGAACATCTATAAATGAGTACCCAAGCAAGTAATTGCAAGGCCTTTGGCTCTGTTGAATGAGGTTTACTGCTTTCTGTGATAAATACACTTTGTTGTGTTTTCAGCACTGATGTAACATAATAGAAAGAGTATTAGAGACACAGAGGGGAAACAGCCTATGAGCCTCTCTAATGAAACAACAGGAAAGATGTTTTTCCTTAAATTTACAGCAGTGTATCATCTTAGCAGCAAGCGAGAAGAGTGGGGTGGGGGGGATGTCGATAAGAAAGACAGAAAGGAGGAGAGAAAGTGAAATGATATGGAGAGAAGCAGAAGCCCAGCTGTGTTTTATGTGGTGAGACCATCAGCGACGACAGTCATAGACAGAGAGAGAGACACGACACTCTGTCAGATAGACAGAGATATAAAGTCTTGGTGTCAAGAGGCAAAAAGGGTGCCTGTGGCCATGTGCGCTTGCATTCAGTTTTCTTGTGCTCTGTATTTGTGTGTATTTTTGGAGGAAATTATTTTGTATGTGTGTTGTGTGTGCACATGGTGAGGTGTGTGTGAGCTTGGGGGGCACTTTATAAGGCAGTGGAAAGACAGGGTGTGTTCTTTGATGTGCGTGTGTGAGGCACTTGTGTCTGGGAGCAGTGTCTTTGTGAATATCGCTTTGTGTGTGTCTGTGCGTTGAGGGGCGACAAGAGTGTGTTTTCCTTTGCTCCCCGTGCATGAAGGAGTAAAGATTATGTTTTCCTCTGCGTGCATGTGTTTGTGTGTGTGGTGAAGTCAAGAGGACGTGAGAAGAGGATGCTCTCCCACATATTTACATCCTTGATTTATTACACAGTGCGTGCCCCCAGACTGTTTGTGTGAGAGTTCGTTGGAAAACCTTTGCTCTTATTTCTTCCTTTGTGAACAAAAACAATATGTTGTGTGTGTGTTCATGCACTTATGCACAAGGAATAGTCTTTTGTAACTTTACCTTACGTTTAATTATGTTGAAATGAGTCAGTTTATCAATATAAATAATACATACATTTATACATGTACACAATTGTTAAATTATTATTTTTACCTCAAGCTGCTGTCCTTGTTTTGAATTGTATGTATATCTATTTCTGTGTAGGTAGAGCCTTCACATGTTCACATATGCACGTATGCAGGCCAATGCAGATACTGATACTAAAATAAATGTTGTTGCTATGGCTACATGTTATTTAATAGTCTATGACTGCTGCAAGTTATTTTTTACTTAGTTATGTTTCAGTTATCCATGTAACTCCTCATTTTTTGGTAGGTTTTAAACTGTACACACAACCATGCTGGCTGTTTCCTGACTCATGTTTTTATGCTAAACTAGGCAAAGTACATCCTGACTCCAACTCCACACTGAACCCACAGACATGCGGTTGCAAATCCAGCTGCTAAAACTTATCGAGCAAAGACTGTCAGAACCTCAGTGCAATAACTGATATAGGTGCATGCCTAGTGCTTGAGCTAAATGATGACATCAACACACCAACAATCTTACGATGACAATGCTAACATGCTCAATGTACAGTATTTTAATGCTGAAAATCCCCACAGCCATGGATATACTGTCATTAAATCCCACCTGATCCTCTCTCTGTATAGGTTTTCCACGCCAATGTTGATGCCACAGAGGTTGTTCTCAATCGGATCCCACAGCCAGTCCTGGCCCGCTTCGTACGGATCAGACCTCAGACGTGGAAGAACGGCATCGCTCTGCGGTTCGAGCTGTACGGCTGTCAGATTACTGGTAAGAAAGATCAAACATCTTCTTCTGTAGAGTTTTTTTTCTGGCCTCCTCATGGGACTCTGTCTTGTGAAAACACTACAGTGGCCTTGCCAAAATTTACGCCAGGTCAGGAGGTGGGTCATGGTAAAAATAACTCCCTTAGAAAACATTTCCTGGAAAAGAAGAGGAAAAGAGCCCCCTTTTCTTCCCTTCATTTTTATGATCTAATGAATAATTCCTTAATTTGTCAATCCATAAAATGCTTCTATTCAGACTTTTCTCGCTGTCATCTATCGCTCTCTTTCTTTTGCATGCACACAACACACCCACTCTCATGTGCACTCACACTCGTGCCCTCGCTCTTTCATATACATATCCTCCCTCTCTGTCTCCCACACACCCATCGCGCGCGCACACACACACACACCCAAAGAAACACACTCTGTCCTAATAGAATAATACTAGAGTGTGATGTGTGGGTGATAACATCAGAGAGTAACAGGCTCTCAGCTTTCATCTGCAGCCCTGGCAAACAAACACGATTTCAACCAGCATAATCAGCTCAATACTATAAATAGATAAAACTTAATTAGACTGTCTGTGTTTGTGTGTGGGTCTGTGTGTTACAGAAATGGTAAAAGAGAGAGAGTTTCAATCAGTTTATGTGTGTGTGTGTGTGTGTGTGTGTGTGCATGTGTGTGTGTGTGCGTGTGTGTGTGTGTGTCGGCTCCACTGTATCATTATTAGGTTAGGGCCTCTCTCTGCTGCCATTGTGGTGGCCATTGAGAGGGACAGATATGCTCTTATCTAGAAGGGCTATTTCAGCACCCACACAAATCACAATCACACCAAAACAATATGATACTGCTTGTGTGTGTGTGTCCCTGTGTTGTGTGTGTGTGAGTGTGTGTGTGTGTGTGTCCCTGTGTGATTGAAAGAGAGAGGGAGAGCAGGCAAAAGAGACAGGGATGTGGCATATATCAGGTATCTTTGCCTGTGTTCTTGTCTACCAATTGGCTATTTTTCACCCTATTTTAACACCTGAAATTGCATTATACATCACCCTACTTTTCCCACTATACTCTCAGCAGTGAGAGCCAATTCAACACATCTTTTGGCCATTTCTGTTTCCCTGCGTATTGGCCATTTCTGCTGCCTTGTAATGTCTGCAATCCATCACAGGCCTGAGTAAAACATAGACTTTATATGCAAAGTCAGACTTTGCTCGCTTTTGTTGGGAGGGATGACAGAGTTGATTGCGGCGTAGAGGTAAGGGAAGGGAAAACACGCCGCTCTGCCACAGTTTCCGTAAGATATGTCTACAACCTGCAGAGAAAACGTCATAACCAAACATCCCAGTTAATAGCCATGCAGTATCTTTTCTGTTTCTTTCCGCGCACACAGACATATTGACAAGCACACAGGCGAACACACTGCCAGGGGGAATGTGATAATGCCCTACACAGGCCCATAAAGGCAGACATAAAGCAGTCAGTCAGTGACATGTCATTAACTTAAATCACACTTTTATGTCTCTCTCTACTACTTTTTTCTAACTTTCTACCCATCCCTCTTCAATGTCGCTCTGTTTTTTTCCCCTCCGTCTCATTCTCCTCTTTCCCCTGTCCTTCTATTGCCTTTGCTGACAGCTTCCATTCCCACTTTTTTCTCGTCGTCTCTCATTTTCCCCTCCCTATCCCTTCCCTTAAATTTTCCTTGTCTCTGTCACGTTCGGCTCTTCGTTCCTCCATCCCTCCTTCTCTCCTCCCTTAATCTCATTTTATTTTATCCCTGCAGCACCTATCAATCATTTATTTTTAGCACCGTTATCGTTATTCTCACCGGGCTCGTGTAGGGCGTGTTTTGTGAAACTATTGTGCGTGCGTGTGCAGTGTATCGGCTAGGTAGAGCCTCAATGGTGTGCTTTACAGCTTTTGTACGGCCCCGTTATCAGGAAAAGCGCAGTGGGAGAGTGTGTGTGTGTGTGTGTGTCCATGTGTGGGCTAAACATCAGAGCATGTGAGAGCAGAAGTACGTATCAACCTGTGTGAGAGACCTTGACTATTCAACTTCTATGTGCTGGTATAGCTTTGTGTGTGTGTGTATATATGTGTGTGTGTGTGTGTGAGAGAGAGAATTTTAAGGGCTCTCACGCTGTTGTGTGATATCTAGCTATTTCTGCTGCTGTGATCTCCAGGGATGATATTCTCATTGACTCCCACTGCACTCCTGTATTAAAAAAGCGTGCTGGAGTGCAGCAGCTCGGATAGAGAGACGCAAAAATAAGAAAACACAGAATGAACAAAACAATAATAGAATTTTCTTATTGCTAATCAGTTTCCGTGTCTGTAATAGAGTTTGAGGGAGCTCATCTAGCTTGGCTTAGCTGTTGTTGTTTATTGTCTATTTATTATTTACCATAGCGAGGCGCGGCTGCAAACGTCACGGCATTAAACATTCATCTCCGCGTGGACCCGAGGAATGTCACCATCAATCACCATCACCCTTCACTGTCAATCTGCTCTCTCTCCCCCTTTTCACCAGCATCCCTCTTTATCGTTCTCACCCTCTCTATTCTCTTGCTCTCTCCACACTCCGTCTTTTCGTTTGACCTTTTGTCTATCTCTTTATCTCCCCTTTGTCCTCTTCCCCTCACCTCCCCTACTGCTTCTTCTTCTTCACTTCATTCCTCTTTTCCTCCCTCACATCTTCCGTTTTCGCCATCTCTTTTTTACCCCCAACTCCATTTTCAAATAGAAATGGTCATATTGTTTTTAGTTCTCTTTGTTTTTAGTCATTATTCATGGCAATGAAATATTCCGAGGCTTGTTAGACTAAAACACATTTGTCAGTGTAATAAACAGTATCTCTTTGATCTGAAACATGCTTTCATTTAGTTCTTCCATTTGGGAGTTCTCTGGCTCAATTCCCCATGAACAATCCCCTTTGGTAGCTTGGTTAAAGTTATGCATCAAGTTTGCAGCCACAGGAAGGAAAAATAATGAAATGGGCTGATGGAAAGCAGCAGAGTGCAGCACACCAGTCATTGTTTTAACAATTCGTGTCACAATCACACACGAGTTTTGCACAGAGATGAGATCCAACGGTGACATTAAATTATTCCTGACCTTCAAGTCACATTCATTCATGAAGAGGTTTTGTATTATGAGATGTTTAGCAATGCGGCGACCTCAATTAACCACACTGGATTTAGGGAACAAACATTTTAGACAGTGTCCTCACATTTAGTGAAAATCCAAAAGCCTTTAAATGATGATGATGATAATAATAACAATAGCATGTATATGTCCATTATATACATGTCTATTATCTTTAAATTACATAATTATTTCATCACTCCTTACTCCTGACCATTTCTAAATATTTTTTCAATTGAATGTTCCCTCCTTCCTGGTAGCCAAAATAAACAACTTAATAACATTTTATGTTAGTTCATTCAACAAAGATCCAACATCAACCTCTTAGTGCAAGAAATAGCTAATCCATAGTATCTGATTCACATCAATAAAGTTTGGTCCATTGGTTTAGTTTTTTGGCAGCTGTGAAATCTTGGATGCCGCACTGAGCCGTGAAAAACAAGAAAAAGCAGAAGAAAGTTCTTTACAAAAGAACAATCCTGCTGCAAGAAAGAAATCAGAAATCACCTTTCCCACTCGTAACTTAAGAAAAGACAAACACATTAGAGGAAGCCCAGCAATAATAGTATTCCTGCATTCTGCCTTTGTCACCTGTTCAGATGCTCCCTGCTCGGAGCTGCAAGGCATGCTGTCTGGGCTGCTGCCTGACTCCCAGATCTCTGCGTCATCCATGAGAGACATTCACGGCTCCATGGGGGCAGCCAGGCTGGTAGCCAGTCGGTCAGGCTGGTTTCCCAACCCGACACAGCCCATAGCTGGAGAGGAGTGGCTACAGGTACGTCACCTTATCCCTATGAGTGATCTTTTACATTACACTGTACTCTATGCTCAACAGAACTGCCTGCTTGTTTTATAAAAGAAACTGTAGTTGGAGATAATGGGCTATACTTTAATCCTACTGCATCAGAAAGTAAATGTTTCATGGAAAAAAAAAACATGTTCCTAAGCCTGGCAACTTGTTAAAAGTTCTGTAATGGAAAACCAGCATTGATCGATTGTGTAGGCTACAGGGGAAGTCAGAGTTGCCACAATGGGCAGGGGACCATGAAAGTGATTGGCTTCTGTGGTTCAGAGAGTGAGCTAACAATAATAATTATGTTTGTCCGTGTTGCAGGCTGACCTTGGCGTGCCCAAGATGGTGCGTGGCATTATTACCCAGGGTGCCAGAGGGCTGGAGGGCAGCACGAGCGCTGAGAACAGAGCGTTTGTCAGGAAGTACAAACTGGCCCACAGCTTGAACGGCAAGGACTGGACTTACATCGTGGACAGCAAGACCGGGTTTGCTAAGGTAAAAGGAGGGGAACACGTTCACACACTCAGTATCTCTGTCTCTGTCTGACAGATACATATGTACTCTCCTCTCTCTGATTGTCACTGTCACTTCTCCCTCATTTGTAGTTTATTTATAGCTGTCTTTCAACTCAATCCCTCGTCTCCATCTCTCCCTCTGTCTCCTTTCTCTTTCTTTCCCTCTCTGCCTCTCTCTCTCTCTCTCTCTCTCTCTCTCTCTCTCTTTCTCTATCCTTCTCTTTCAGCCTTGTCATTTTCAGGGAAAAAAAACATTTTATTACAGCCTCAGCTCCGATAATAATTCAATTTAATCACCTCACTCCTCATTCTCCCTGCCTCTGTCTTTGCCTCTCTCTAAGTTCTCTGTACTCTCCCTCTGCTTTTCTCTGTGTCTCATCCTCCTGTTCACTCATCCTCTATTTGTCTCTCATGGGTGTTAATTAAAAATGTCTTTCCTGCATCACCACTCAACACTGCTGGCAGTCGAAACGCACTGTGAGACGGGGCACTTTAAACTCTGTTCTCCTTTCAGAGACTCTCTCTTAAAACACTTTAATAGTACTACTGAGTGCCTGGCTTTTCTCTTGATGCTAAAATCCTGTTCGCTCTCATCTGCCCGTCTTTTTAAATGAGCATCCTGGGAAATTCATCATACGTTTTTTAAAATTCCTGAAATGGGGAAGACAGAGGACAGAATTCAATTAATGAAACCAATATTACAAGTTTCACAGCCCACATTTTGAGAGGATTGGTGCAGTTTTCAGCTTGTAATAAATCTTGTTTCTTTGCCAGAGGCTGCTGCAAGCTGCCTACAAAAATTACTTGGAAATCAAAGGAAACACAGTCTCTGTTGTTATTTTTATGACACATGTCACACTGTGCTTGGAAACAATACTGATTAAGAGTGTTATATGACTTTGGAGAGACAGGCTCGCCATTTTCCTATTGTTTTTGAATGAGATGTGAATGGCAGAGTGGTGAAAACGACAACTTAACTACCTCTGCAGCGTTTGTCTTTCCCCATTGTTTCAGTGCTACCTCTGTGCTGTTTTCACCACAGAACAATGTGTCGGTGCACTCACTCTGACAGATGCCATGTATATCAAACAAACATAGAGTAAAGCTTATCACTCAGAAAGCTTTGGCTTTAAGACAAACTCAAGTAATAATACTTGTCATTTTCCTTTAAATCAGCACTGGGCATATGCAGCAAGATCTTAATGTTTTGATTTAGAGTCAAAAAAGCACTGGTGGAGTAGGCTACAGAGCTTTGCCATAAATTGAATTTAGGTAGGTCAAAATTGGCAGGACAACATCCTTTATACTGGAGGGGAAATGTTTCATCCCTACTTCTCCTTGCTTTAACTCTCTGATAACTCTCCAAACACTAATAACACACAAGCAACATTCCCTTGCTTACCTCCTCTTAGATTTTCGAGGGGAACAGCCACTACGATACTCCAGAGGTGCGGAGGTTTGATGAGATAGTGGCCCAGTACATCAGAGTCTTTCCGGAGAGGTGGTCGCCCGCTGGGATCGGCATGAGGATGGAGGTCCTCGGCTGTGACCTGCCTGGTAAGAAAACACACGTGCATGTGAGAGATAACCGAGGGCTGCACACACTTCCACACAGAAATGTGCACATCCAACGCACACACACAGCGCCACGCACACAGATGAGCTCACGACTATGAGTTTGCAGGAACGTAGGGTTGTGCACTCGCATACAAATGCACACAGATTAATACATAAACACTTATTCAGAGTGTCAGCGCCCTCGTTTGTTTATGACCTGCACATAAAATACAACTATTAGGAGAAATTATCCATCAGCTATGAGTAGGCTCTGATTTCACACACGTATCATCTTAATTATTATGATTTTTCTGCATATATGCATATTACATGATCCATAAACATAATTACAAACAACACATTAGCAACTTAAATGTTCTGTGTGCATGAGACCATCAGTCTCGCTGACATCTGTAATTAGTGTGTAAGTGTGTGTGCATGGCTAGATCTAGATGTGTGTTTATGAACATTTAGATTTAGATTCAGTGTGTGTGTGTGTGTGTGTGTGTGTGTGTGTGTGTGTGTGCTCGCGCTTTCCTGCATGTTTATGGCTTTGTGTATGTACATGACCATATATGTATATATATTTTATGTGTACTTGAGTGGTATGTGTGCGTGTACTTACTTACATGTATTCTGGGTAGCAGTTGACATTAATCATCTTACTCTATAAGAGGTATTGCAGCATGTCTGGACAGGGATTAACATGTCTAGGTCATGGGACTTTTACTAATAGTGGCCAGCTGTGTAGTTATACTATTGTGTTCCCAGACTGTTATGTAAATAACATGAAGCTGGAAGAATTCACCCCAGTACAATGAATTTTAGTTTTCACGATCAATCCACGATCTGTTGAAATAGACTGGCCTTGCTTTCTCAATATATTCCATTATATGTATTTTTCTACTGAATGACTGGTGTAAACTGTTATTCATAGAGAGTGGTTATTTAGTGTAAAGAGCATATCATTAGCCTATATGTTTCTTTATTGAGCTGTAGAAGCACCATTTCTTACAATATGTTACTGTTGTATGGAGCTTGTTAGCTGCGGAGAACAAATTATTCTCAGCTGCACTAACTTCAGTAATAAAGCAGGCCATTGTGCAAATCCCCCCACATTTATTTCTTAACTTGAGAAATAATAATGTTGTGCATGAATTCTGCAGAAAAATAGACTTTGTCACTGAAGTTGTGACATTTTATATTCTATCCAACGTTACAAAGGACTCAGAGCCCAGATACAGTCTCAATAATACCACATAAAAATAGTAACTGTACTCTGTACTCTATACTTAGTTGCAAATGGCCTGTTAAAAATGCTACTGTTATGGCCAGCCTCCTCTCTCCTCCTCTCCTCTGCTCTCTCTTCTCCTTTATGTGCCATCAGATCTCACTGCTTTAGTCAGGTTGTGACACGTGAGAGGTGAAGACAAGAACAGGAAATGACACGTACCTTTTCCCAGTGGATAAGGAGTGGGCTGCTGTCTGCAACTGATGGCCTGCCACTAGAATTCTGTGTTTCTGAACGAGTGTGTGTGTGTGTGTTTCTGTGCTTGTATGTGTGTCAGAGAGGGAGAGAGAAAGAGAGAGAGAGCCCAAAGGGAACAATATATCCTAGATGTGTCAAGGCTAGCCAAGAGGTTGGTGATGATGGGGAGAGAAGGAACATCCTCTGCTGTTAACACAGGTTTTAACAGGTTACCAAGACGATTTATATAAATATATATATAAACAAAATCAGGCATAATACAGACATAACATCTGATTTATATCAATAGTCTGGAAAAGATTTTACTTTGTTGCACAAGTGAGCACTGTGAGTACAATTAAGATGGAAGATTATCTATAATACAAATAAAAAGACAAAGCACTTGGTGAAAAAACTTAAAAAAACTAGTGAAACTTTTAGCAACACGTTTCATCCATGATCATATAATGTGAAATTATGGCTTTATTTGATTTAAAGGAGAACGAACACAGTAATGCATAGCATTCAACTCGTCCCTCAGTTAAAATGATCCTTAATGAGAGGATATGTGAGATGGCTTGCTTAGAGGTTTTTTTCCCAGTGGAAATATTTTTTCCTTTGTTCATTTCGAGTTTCAGGTGCCTGGCAGTGAGTATAAGTGTTAAATATGCACGCGCTGATGTAAAAACCCTCAGGCACAACAAAGTAACAGTGAAACCTGCACATTACAAATTAAAGGTTTGTACCAGACTAATTATCCAGCTCGCATGAGTTGTATATCATGGATGGCAGGAAATGGTTTCTTTCTAACAGATATAAATGTGTCTCGATGTATCCGATCAGGCAGACTGCAGCGCATGTGACTGCGCCGCCAACGCTGTGTCCCGTCCATACATGTTGCTTGTTGTTGCGCCTTTATGACATCACATCATATCTGCAGCCATCATCTCCGTGATCACAGCAGGGATCAACCTCTTGGCTGTCGCAGTTTCACTGATTGTCTGCTGGTCTGGGTGTCTGCGTCTGCATGCCAGATGTTTGCCTTCTGGATGTAATCCGTGCATTAGACATGATAACAGCTCATTCCCACCTCACATGAACGCCACAGTGGCTGCTCCCGCTACCAGCCTAAATGCCACACACACAACCACTAATGTGATTCTGCATCTCAGTAGCTTAGAGCAAGTTGATTTTGTTGAATTTGACTTTGTCTGGTTTTTAATTGTCTCCATGCTAAGTGACGTTAGGATAATAACAGTGAAAAACACATGATCTCACCAGGCATGCAGTCGCAATCATTTTGCCAACGCTGTAAATGAAAAACAATAAAAGAGAAAAGCACATCTGACTGAAGACAAAATAGGCTTTGTTTCTCTTCTGGCTTGTGTGTTTGTGTGTGTGTGTGCTTGCAAGTGTTGAGTTGTAACGGGAGATAAAATATTCAGCAGAGTGCATCAGCTTCAGTCCACTGAACACAGCTGTTTACACATAAGTCACAAGCACACAAAAACGCACACCCATTCAACTCTACCGGACATCTCCTATAAATTTAGAAACACACACACACACACACACACACACACACACACAGGGCTACAGATAGCAGGTAAGATATATAGTATTGGAGGAAAAGGCCTAACAGCACCTTACCATCTTTGTTCAGATTAAATCCTATGAGGTTGTCTTCTTTCCTTGATCTAATACTTTTCATTTTCTTAAACAAGCGCTGTTCAAAACGGTTTTATCTCTGATGTTTTTTTTCCACCAAGCATGATATCCGCATCGAAAGAGACACCCTTGTTCCCCTTTAAAAATTTGAATCGCGGGAGTGCCTGTTTGTTTTTTTTCCTAGAGCTTCAACGTACAGACGAGCCACAGCCCCGCCTGTCTCACCACTGCTCAGGAAGTAAAGGAGTGAATTAATGAATTGATGAATAAGTAAAAGCAGACACCGGCAGTGTAAGGCAATCACATGTTCACTGACACACTCACAAACACGCCCAGCCTGCAGTGGATGCAACAGTCAGAGTGGCCCTTCTATTATTTAGGTGTTGGTTTCAGACTTCTGCTCCCTGTGGACACAAATAACAAACCAGCATCTGTTTAAAATGTTTGATGAAAGTATTTTAGAAAATAATTCACATCCATATGTAGCTTCCAAAATTACGGATCTACTGTCATGCATCATCTTTTACTAAAAATAAAACCCCCTGGTCGACTCATTTACAGTTTCCGAAAGGACTACTTGCACTGTAGTTGTGTGTGCAAGCAGCATGTTTTCATTTATTCATCGTTCAAAAGGAGAGACAAATACATTATGTTACAGTGTCAATCACACACCTCATATCCTCTAAACATCAGCTTTAACAAACTCAGAAAGAAATTGCTTTTCCATTACTGGCCCCAGTATTGTTTTCATATTATGCAGTGAAGCGCGTTGACCTGGCTTCAGAGCTGTAAAACAATTTCCTCACGCGGGAGAGACGATCTCAGCGCCCAATTACAATGAAGAAATCCGAAATTATGGGTACAGAGTTCTTAGGGGGCACACAATGATGTAGTTTAGCATCTCATTATCGTTGAAACCCCTCGGTGCGAAAACAGAAACAAAAGCCAGAATATTATTGCAGGACTCATTCTGATCATTCACGCTAGCTACGGAGGCAACATGTAATTTAGGTCTTGTAACCTCGACTATTGGATGTGAACCGAAAGCTGCCAAGCTGCCAGTTTTGTTCATGTTTTAAATGACTGAGCTATCGGAACATCTGCTATGCTCTCATCTCTTTCACTCCACACCTAGTTGTTGGCAGGCAGGCAGGCAGGCACATATGTACACACACACACACACACACACACCACCTGTTTGGCATAAAGACAAAGGTTTGTTCTTAGTTGTGTAAATACATGCTTAGGTTCTCATCTCCATTGAAAACTGCAGTGTTATGGGTGGGGTACTGGGGGAAAATAACTGGAAAACACAGACGGGGAGAGAAAGCAGCGTTGTGTCCAGTGCCTCGGAGTGGCTAATGACAGCTTTGTCCTCATTCATCGGCTGCTGGTGCTGCTCTCTAGATCATGGATCTAGCTTGTCACGAAACGCTGGACGCTGCCAACCACACTCTGACAGAAATTATGCTTCTTACCTCTGTGTTCCAACAAAACCGCAACGATTTGCCCAATAAGGGCGCAACATTTGGCAGACTGCATCGTTCATGGCTGGTTTCCGTTGCCATTCACTAAGAGATCTGATGTTTGAAGTTGGGCCAGTTATAGCAAAGAGGTCGGCCCCGTGACTGGCAGCGTGTCAGCTGTGGTTGACCCGGAGAAATACCTAAACAGCTACTCTCAAGGAGAAAACAGACAGTGGCCAGTCCTTGAAAACAGATATTTTTACGTGACAAATCCCAGTGCGAATGTGGATTTTTATGAGCATGACGCAGAGCGTTGATGGAAAAACTATGTCTCATTTCAATGTGAGCCTAAATAAAGGTTAAAATAACATAGTCTGTAACTTGTGTTGTAATATGCAGGGTGATACTGCTAGCCAAGAACTCCCTGTGTCTGTCTTTCACATGTTGATGATTTTGGATCTGAAAAACACAGACACACACAAACACGCACGTCCGTAGTTACAGTGGCACCCAGGGGGGAATGTTGTTTAGAGTTTTTGTTCTAGAACATTGTAGAGGTGTTCCCCTGTTCCAGGTTTCCAGCCAGTCGTTCAGGTTTGGCCAAGTGTGTGTGTGTGTGTGTGTGTGTGTGTGTCTCAGGTCCAAGACTGCTGATCGCTTTCACATGTGAGCCGTGGCTCCAGTCCAGAAACTTTCATGTGATTGGTGGGATGTGCCCTTACTTACACCCACTCATCTCCCTCCTCTGCTCCTCCTCTGGCCACAGAGATCACAGTAATGTGATATAAATGGGAAGATTTTAGAGATGTGATTATATTTCCAAGCACATAGTTTTTTTTACTGGTAATAGGTCACTCTAATGCTGTCCAGAGAGCAAGCAATGGGTAGATGTATTTTGATGTAAGTTCTTATTATTTACCATTGTTTCATTTTTCATTTTCATTTCAAGTTATACTAAATAAGTTATGAAATCATAATAAATTGCCGCATAGCAATAGAGCGGCTGGCTTTAATAATAAAAAGTCCAGACCTCAGCATACAACAAGCTGCCTGAAGCTGATTCCATTATTTCAATACATAAAGTTACAGACCCGGCCCTGCACTTTTATACCAACAGGTATAAAGACGTTAGAAGAAATGGAAAATAATGTTAAAGAGGGAGGCAGAGTGTGCAAATGTTTGTGGCTTCTGCAGTACTCACTCTGTCTCCACCCCTTTGACTCCCTCCCCATCAGAAGAATTTAATCACTCCCGTCTCCTGCCAAGGCTCCTGTAACATCCCCCCCACCACACACACACACACACACACACACTCTTACTTTTACACCTTCCCTTTCCCCCAGACCTCATTACCCTCATAGATTTCTCACTTCTCACACTACTTCTGCAGACCCATCTTTTTTATTCCATCCCTCACCTGTCTCAATCTTTCGAATTCAAGGCAAAGCAAACCTGTCGCCAGTGCTACCATTACTTTATAGTTTTTTAAAAGCTTATATTATCTCCCACAAGTAGTAAATGTTTCAGCCAAGCCAAGCCCCAGTTCAGGCATTGTACAGTTTACAAACACGTGATTGGGTGTAAAAATGGAAATTGACACTGTTTTTACAGTCCTATCTTCTGAAGGGATGACTGTTGGGACACCAGCAGCATGTTCCTATCTGGTCGTGAAGGCAAAACACTGTGGCACTTGAGTCACGAAGAAATCATCACCACTGAGCGGTTCAATGCTCGGCAGCACTGCTCCAGACACCAGCAGGCCGTGTTTGCAGTGGGACACATTTAAAAGCTGGTGTCAAGAGCCTGAAAGTCAAGAACACACCCAGAGAAGTTCCACAATTATTTTAAACCATATACAATCCTGCTCTGTTCACTTCAGGAGGACAGTAAAGTTTATCGCTTCCCACTCTTCCTCCTTGAGATATCACACATGGAAGCACTCAGGACTGGGCACTGGTTCTTTGTGGGTGCATGTGTGTTTATATGTGTCTTTGTACAAAGAAAAAAAGTTTGTGTTTTTCCAACATAAATATTTCGGTTTGGCTCTCGACTTCTTTCCAGTATTTCCCAGATATGCCTGCCTCCTTTTCTCTCCTCCCATATCTGTCTGCGTATCCATCCAGCCATCCATCCCCTTGTTAGATCTGTGGAAGCTTATGCTAAAACCTCAGCTGTAGGGTCATAGATCATGTTGTTTCCTCCTCACACTGACCTTTAAGCATTAACAATTGATTTAAATACTATTTAAATCTTTGAGGGTAGTCCACCAGTCAAAATACAAAACACAGAATAATTCACTCTCAAGCTGAATGTTTTACTGTAACACACGAACTAGCAGCAGACAATAACTATCTGTCAGTATTTTAGGATGGTTTGCTTCTGTGATGTTTGAAAAATAGACTTGGCCATGACCCAAAACTGACATGTAGTCTGTCAACCTACCTGTAATTTAATTTGCCCAAAATTCTTGTGATTAATTCTTGTTAACGTATTACTGCTTGGTGATCTAGAAAGCTGTCTTTCTTCTCTCCAGAGTAGTTAATGGCATACTTAACTTAATGGTTTTTGCCACACTTAAACTCATTTCCTTTGTAGACGACTACTGTTCACTGATGTAGTTAGCCATTCAATGCCAGCAGCGTCTTTTTATCTTCTCAGTTGTTGTCGCACTTAGTTTTGCACTTAAGGCCACAATTACAATCACATACCTTGTGGTGCTTTGTTGCACAATCGGCTAATGAGCAATTCACTGTCTGTAGTTTCCTGACATAAAGAGCTTCTTAGCTTTTAACGTCTCAGCTACACGGTGCAAGCCTCTGCTTTTTTTAGCCACACTTTAAGCTCTATTATTGGTGGCTTTTTAACTGCAGTCATGTGCTCGGTCTTGCACCACCAATACATTTTACTGGGTTACAGAAATTCCCCCTCCCCGTCTACCCGGCATTAAAACTTGTGGTCCGGTGCAGCACTTACCATAAAACAAACCAGATATTATTGGTAGCTTTCTGTACAATGGGCTAATTAGGCATTTAGTCTCGAAAGAGTTTCCTGCTGTAAAGAACTCATTTTCCCACCCACTCATCTGCAGAAGAGGGAGTCATAATTAGTCCAGCACTTTACGCTACGTACAAATCAAACCTCCACTTTTGGGTTTTGAGTACAGTTGTCTGATTTGCCATTCAGATCACTGGCAATGATTTCCATCTAAAAAAAAAAAAAAACTCTCCACCATCACTCCTCATTTTATGTCATACCTTAACATTTAACAGCCCCGTTCGTGGTGGTGATATAGCTCAAGTTTTGCTTGCTAGTTTCCTTTCGCTGAGAACCCATTTTCTGATTGTTTCCCGATTTTTGATGGAAATCGTTTGAAGCAATAATGTTTCCAGCAGGCATGTCTGTACACCGCGCTGTGCTGCACAAAATGTTGGATACAGTGCTACAGTTAAGAAGCTATTGCAGTAAATGAACAGAACATGGTGGATAGAAAAGTGCCTCATTAAAGGAAATTCTACTTACAGTGAATTAATATCTACGGCAGACAGGTTAGCCAGTAGTAAGAACTAATAGTAGTTAACTATGAGTGGAGGTTTCTACTCATGCAGAGCCCGCCCTTCAGTCAATCACATACTCATTAAGTTAAAGAAGCCATGACCACCATGTCACCAATAATTTGAGTAGGGACGACAGTCTCTCTCTTCCTCTGACACACACACACACGCTCGCATACTGTGTCAGTAGTCATTATTTAGGCTGACAGAGGTAGATTTATAACCAGAGCTCTTTCCATAATTGAACAGTTCTCGTCTCTCTGTTTCCGCCTTTCCCTGCTCAGTCAGCAGCTTTACAATGAGCCCTGGGGCCTGTGACAGTGTGTGTGCGTGTGTGGTTATGTGCATGTGGTTAACCGAACCAAACACCGTTTCAGTTTCTCAGTTTGAGGTGTGTGAGTGTCTGTGAGCGAGAGAGAGAGAGAAAGAGACAGAGAGTCGTGGCAGGTTGCAGTAACTCAGCGGTGTTCAGGATGACCCATCTACAGAATACAGATGTAAAGATTGATGTTTCTCTTCCCTGTTTGAATCCTTATGTTTAAAACATGACCGACTGCGTTATCATTCTCACTTTTCCCTCACACGCGACTAAACACACTTTTGCCTTTCACGTGTTCTAGTTTGGTAGATAAAAGATAAAAGATAAAGATAAAAACTTCCTGCAAAAAAAATCAAGTTGAGAATCACAAGTTCATCGCAAAATAACTACAATACTGAATGTGAAATGAATTTAATTATAAAGTAATGCATTTAAATGATTTTGCTGACCTTTACAGTAGCTACAGAGTAGGCCTTGACGAATAGAAATAAGATAGGAGAAGGAGGATGATGGAGAGGAGGAGGAAAGGGAGAAATAAGAGGACAGGAGACGACAGACAGGGAGCCAAATTGGATTAGACGGTTGGAGAGTAGATGGAGTTAGAAATGGGAGGCTGACAGGAGCTGTGTGTGGTCACTAATTAGGAAAATGGTGGTGAGAGGTGGAGAGGGTTATGTTCTTTTCCCAGTGTGTGTCTCTCTCTCTCTACCAATCTATCTCCATGTCTCTCTCTCTCCCTCTCTCATCTCCATTCCTCCCTCTCCCCATATGGGGGGCTAATTACAGTGGTAAAGGGCACCAAATTAAAACAGCTTAATGTCAGCAGCTGGGAGCTACTTATCCAATGTTAATATCTAATTCTGTTTGTGAACGTGCATGCGCGTGTGTGTGTGTACGTGTGTGTGTGCTTGCCAGTTGTGTGTTGGGACAGAAATATGAGGCCACTCTGTTTGGGCTTACATAATAATCCAGCATACTTTCACTGTGAGCTATGTTAACATCCCAATAAAGTTATGCACACACACACACACACACACACACAATTCACATTATAGGAATGGATGAACCAAGACGCTGCCGTGAACTCAAAGCTATTAGCAAAAGGCGACCAAAGGTTAAGGGTTCACTCTAAACAAGACACACACACACGTAGTTTTGCAGATCACCACTTGAGTCATGGAAACATAGAGAGCAACCAAACAAGCAGTAAATCAACAGTGGTCTCAGATTTACTGAGCTGGTGGTTAGACCCGACATAAAATAACACCAGAGTTACAGCACAGAGAGAAGCACTGAAAGGCTGAGGCGAGAGGCTGTAGGTAGAGAGCAAAAGAAAGAGGCACAATCTCAACAAAGGGAGTTAAGAAGAAAAGAAAGAAAGAAAGATCTGCGGGCAGACAAAAGCAAAGGACCAGTGGAAATCAAAATATGCCTCTGGGAGAGATGACAGAAAGAGAGCGAGAGAAAGAGTTACGGGGAAGAAAAGTGCGGTTGCGGTAAAACAGAAACAACACTAGATAGGGTTTCACGTCTATGCCGGGGATGCAGAGAAAAAGAGAGATAGACTATGTGTGTATGTGTGTGTGAGAAAGAGAGAGAGCATGCGCGTGTGTGTGTGTATGTGTGTGTGTGTGTGTGTGTGTGTAGAAAGAGCTTTTTGTGGTGTTGATGGTGGTTTTGCAAAGCAGAACTGAAACTGGTCAGATTTATTGTGACAAATGACAGAGAGAAGATCGAAAGATGGAGGAGGGGCGCTGGTTCGCAGAGCAGAATGATAGATGAAGGAGGGGAAGAAAAAAGAAGGAGTGACCATAGAATGAATGGCAGAAAATAAGAGAGAAAAAGAAGTCATTTCTAAGAATAATTTGGTGAGAGGTTTGTGGTGTCAGCCTTGTGCCACGCAAGCCAGGCAATCTTGTGTTCCCTTACGTCAACATATAGGCTTACTCACACCAGCCTGTGTGTGTGTGTGCATGCATATGTGTGTGTGTGTTAGTGTGCCCAAGAGAGAGCTGGTAAAGCATTTGGGGCTGTTTAAGGAATCTTAACCAACAGTAGAAAAGTGGCTTATTAAGACCAGAAGGTCTTGGAGTTGCACTGACATACCCCACTGCTGACGTGTGTGTGTGTGTGTGTGTGTCTGGGTGCGTGTGCGCACGGGCAGGCCTCTATTTGATCTATCATACACTGGTCGCATGCTGCTGTGCACCAAGGTCAGTTTGAGTGCAGCATCTATCATCGTAGCGTTGCGGGTGTGTGTGTGTGTATGTTTGGGTGTGTGTGTGTGCACGCGCCAAACCTACAGCGGGTAAAATGAGTGGTGTGGCACAGTCTTCAGCTGAGTGCCAGCTCACTGCCTCGGTTCACTCCGTCACTGCCTGGATCATGACAAACCTCAGCCTTAAAAACAACAGCGAAGCGTGTACAAACATCATTAGTTACCGTATAATGTTGAAGTGCTGCTTTGCTCAAACATCGCTGCTGCACTGCTAAAATATGACCAAGTTGCAGTGAGCGGTGAAGCAGCTGTAGAGCAAATTGTGCATATTTAAAGAGAAGAGCTTAGATTTGGTTATTGTAAGTCAAGTATTGTCTCTGCTTATTATATTATATGGGTGGAAGTTAAACATCATTATAGCAGATTAACTCATGTCAGTAACTGCACTAAATATAAAGTGTGATGTAATATAGTGTTGCAGCTAATTACCATTTGTCCTGTTGACAGAAACCACCACTGTACCTGACACCATGACCCCTACCCTGCCCAGAGAGGAACAGACAACTGCTGCAATGAGATCTGGTAAAGACACACACACACATAAACACGCACATAGTTCAAGTGCTGTCACACACAGTATTGCCACCCTCCGAGCAAGCACGCATGCATTAATTTAGTTTCTGTCTCCTGTCCACACACACTTGCACACATGCTCTTAAGGTCACACTTGTGATGTCACTGCGCACCACAGGGCCTCTGGGCTTTGAAGTCAGTTAGATTCAAGAGTCCCACAGGAAGCTCTGTTTGAGTGAAAATAAGCTCTCACAGCCAGAGGATCGCACCTCCTCTCACACACACACACACACACACACACAAACATTGGGAATATGATTCCACAGCTATAGGTCAGCGACTGTCAAGCAAGTAGCCTCACCAGGATAAATGAATAGTGATGTTGTTTAACAAGGTCCTTGTTGATCCACTTTGCTACTGCATAACTAAATCCAGTGGCTTTAGCTATTTACAGCATCAGAACTGCAGTTCATGTGTATAACTTTCTATACCACCACTTTCTATATGCTTTTCTTTCATTTATACATTTCATGCTTTCTCATTTGTATTCTTTTTCTCTGGTTTCTCCTTTTGATTTGGATCTCAATCCCCTTTACGATACTGCTTTCTTTTATCTTTCTTTCATTTAATTCTTCTGTGCAGCCCATTCTCTCCACACATAGTCTCTCTTTTGCTCTAATATTTGTGTTCAGCACGATTTATTGAGATGCCATAATTACATGAGCACTATTGCCAAAACATCTAAACACAATGGGAATCTCTCTCAAAGCCCTATCAAAATAAAGAGGAGCCATTACGCCTTTAAAAGGATGATAAGTTTGATGTGGTGCTAAAAGCACTCTGAAAGGCGACTTGGTCATCAGTTATATTTACAGTGAGTCAAAACACTGTCAGCACTATCCAACTTAATTCTCGATCTGTGTCTCTCTGTCACGGCTCACAGCCACCACACCGTCCCTGTCGGCTGTATGCGACTTTGAGCAGAGCCTGTGCGGCTGGTCGGCTGATCCCCAGTCAGGTGTGAGCTGGTCCCTGCACACGGCCAGCAGCAGCTCAACTGGACACGGCACACATGGAACGAGGCAGGATTTGGCGCTGGGATCAGACAGTGAGTACTGATTTGTTGGCAATCATGTGCCATCATTACAGAAACACAAATGTATTGAATTGTGTGTATTAAATGATTGAAACAGCATTTGAGTCACCACGACGGCTGTTTCCAGCAATCATGTCCAAATAACTTTACCAAAAAGACATGTACATGTCTGTTGTCGTAGAAGCCAGCTTACAGACAAGCATTTACAGGGGGACATTAGAAACTACCAGCAATCATAACCTTGAACACACACACACAGACAATACATAACAGTTTGCCAGTAGAAGAGTATTTTCATGTCACTGACAACACTCAGTTTAGAAGCTTATATAAAATTCTTTATGTCTGATCAATTTTATAACTGTTTAGTTCAGTTGTAAATAAATATGAATATCCACAAATATTACAGTACAATGTCTTAGTACAAGAAAAACTTTTTCATACAAAGAAACATGGCCTTCATTATTTTCATACTGTATTTATTCTTAAACAGGAATACTTAAAAGTATCTAGTTATCCAATCTTTAATCGGTTACTTATGTGTATCTGATAAATCATCATGTTCAAGCCTTCTCACACAGACACACTGTTCAAACTCCACCATCCAAACTCTCTCTCTAACCTACCAACAGTGCTTTCGATCTTTTAAAAACTCCATTTGATGAGAACCCACAAGAACATTTCTGGGCAGGTCTCCTCGTCTAATTAAACATTCAAACTTTCTGAAAACTTTGTGCTCCCTTTTTCCTCCTCGGCATTCCTCATTTCAAGACATTTCTCATTTTTTTAAACACGGAGAAGAAAGTATCGTCACGTTGAGACGTTTGACCCTCCCCAGCCCAAAAGACTTCTGTAGCTAATTAAAAGCAAAGTGGTTGTCCTGTGGTGGAATATTACAGATCCCAATGCTGGAAGGAACCACTGACAGCAACTATGATGCAAGGATTTCACTCCGATCTGCTAAAAGTGTGTACGACGACTTAATTAGAGTTTTAATAGTTTCACTTTCCCTAACCCAGTTACTTTATTGTCTCTTGTCTCTGTTTTTCTTGTCCTGTTCAGCTGCCTTTTTGCCTTTTTAATCACTTTTTTATAACTTTATCTCTGTTCTTATTCACTCTTGTAGCATCTTTTTCTTTCTCCATTCGTGTACTGAAATCACCTTACTTCAACCTCCTTGTTTGCTCTCTTTCTATCTTATTTTTCTCTATTTTATCCTACATTTGTCTTTTTTACGTCTTTCTGCTCTCAACCCTCATCCGTTCATTTCCGTTCACTCCCTTATCATCTTTTGTTCCATTCCTTTCTCGATAAGTCATACACAACTTTTTTTCATTTCTAATTAAAATACAGCATGTATTTCTTTATTTTCATGTCACTTCCCATTTCCATCTCTCCCACTCCATCACTGTGATCACCTCCGTCTCTCCTCACTGACCTCTCTCCCATTTCCCTCAGTGGTACTTGCCTTTTTTCCACATCTGTCCACCTTTAATAAGACAGCAGGAGGATAACCAAGGCTGTTTTATCCATCACACACACACACACACACACATTCTTACTGCCCCACGTTTCTCTCTCTCGCTCTCTCTCTCTCACTCATACACACACACACTTACCGTACTTACACACCCATAAGGCGCACACACATCACCCAGAGCGGTCAGATAAGTCAGATGATGGCTTTGACAGAAGTGCTGCCTTAGCTCTCCAGCTCCCCCTGAGGCCACACACACACACACACACACATACACACACTTACACAAACCATTCAAGGTGGAACTGCCTGAGTATTAAACACTCAAGGTGTGCAAGTTCATTTTACACACACACACACAAACACACACAGACAGACGACCTTGCCGTCCACCAAGGTTTTCTCTGTATCTGTTGAAGCCATCCAGTTCATGGTTGACTGAGCAGCTCCTTCATAAACAGACAGGGCCGTGACATAAGGCAAGGCTCTACATCACACTGTGCTGCTGTGTGTGTGATGCGTGTGTGTGCGTGCGTGTGCCTGCAAACTCGCTCAACTGCGCAACCGTATGCATACGCCGTTACGAGTGTGTGTCTGTGCGTACATGGGTGTGTGTAATTGATATAGCAGCGTCCCTGTCTCCATGTTAGACAGCAACATGACATTAAGTCTTGTTCTACAGCAACATTAGCGCGGCACCCTGTCTGGAAGCTGTCTCAATATGCAAATCAGATCCCCAACCCTTGTCATTGAAAGCCCTTTTAGGGTTTTAAGAGAGAAAATCCGACCTGAACAGAGCACATAAGTTAGTCATTTGATCTCAGATAGGACAAGACTGAAACTCTATACCCTGCAGAGATTTTCATGGAAAGAAACCCTTCATGCTGCTCGTTGTTGCAAGTGGTTTAGCTATGGATAAAAGAGTGAATGAGAATAAATGGGGAGTGACGGAAGGACTAAAAATGGACATCAAAATATCAGTTTCTAATACCTGATGATATCACTTTGAGTTGTTGAGACAGAGATACAAAATGTAAACCAACCAGCTTTTTCTGAAATGTGGCTTTTGCCAGTTTTGAAAGATGAATGCTGACATAAGAGTATAATGCAATATCATGACCCAAAAGTTGATATTTATTCATGGAAACTATATTAATTATGACAGAATTTAAGGGTCCTTTCATACCTAACTGGTTCAAGAAATCTACGAGGCTGGCGTGAAATTCAAACTCTCAAAACTTGAAAACGTGTGTCTCAGTCCATCTCCAAGTGGCATGAATGCAAACCAGAAAAATCAGGAGTGATAGTAAATATGTAATTCTAGATAAAACTGAAAAGCTAAACCATACAAAACTTGCTTCATGTGCCAACTATGGAAACTGTAAGACATCTCTTGAACAATCTGCTTTTAATTATGCACAATCACTTGATAACCCTGGAAATATGTATTTATGTGAATGCAACTCAGTTCAATTAGACTGATTGATTGAAACTACCAGATGCCATTTGCTTTTTTTTTGCATTGATAAGGAATTTTAGAAATCAGTCAGTGTGACACACATTATAATAAATTACCTAGTCATTCTTTGTTGAATGCAGTTATTCAAAAACAAGAGTTGACACTGTACCATAGGTCACCACACACTGCATCTGGACTACTTCATTGCCCAAGCTCACTTTTGCTGCTCAGCTATGTGTGGAAGTGAAGTTATATACACACACATAGACACACATACACACACATATATAGTAAAGACATAAAGCATATCTCCACATTTAAATAGAGAAAATACACACGTAGATACTGCACGTATCTACACAAATTCAAACTCACACTCACACACAAGGCACTGTCAAATGCGCACACACACAATGACTGACAGATGAACTCGCACACACGCACAGATATAAACATAAATGCACATGCAAACAGACACAAACACTGAAGCTTGTTTCCCTCCCTCAGAGCCAATTCTACATCCCTGCCTATCCCTCCCATGGAGAGTTGTTAATTAATTCCCTCCCTTTGTACGTTTGCCAAGATCAAACGCGGCAGAGACAGAAAAACACTGCAACTTTCTCTAACTGTACTTAATGAGCAACGGTAATTTAGGTCCCCATTTTCATTGCCTCCAAGTAAAGAAACAGACTTACCTCAACCCAAATCCATTATTCATTAAATGTGATGTGCTGCAAATTCTGTCGAGTGTTTTTTTTCTGTCTTAGCCGAGGGAGGAGGAACAGAGGGACAGACAGACAGACAGACAGACAGACAGACAGACAGACAGACAGACAGACAGACAGACAGATAGACAGACAGATAGATGATACAGATAGATAGATAGATAGATAGATAGATAGATAGATAGATAGATAGATAGATAGATAGATTTTCTCTGTCTCTTCTCTCTACTTTCTTCTCTCTCCCTCTCTCTCTCCCCATGAGGTGTCACATACAGTGTCTGTCTGTCGATAAAAAGACTATTTGCAGCTCCAGCGAAGCTTTTACTCTCCGGCCATAATAGACAAACTAGACAAACAGCCAAACACAGCAGCAAGCTAATGATAATGGTCCTGTCTGGGGTGGGCAAATCACTATAGTACTCTCTCTCATACCATGTTTGCTCACTCGCTCACCCCTTCCTTCCCTTTACTTCCTTTGCTCTCTGCCTATCAGTTCTTTGAGCTGAGAGGAGACAAAGAAAGTGAATTAGATTTTTAAAAAATCCAGTGTGTGTTTGCAGAGGAGGCATAATGCATACACGCACAGATACACTACACGTGCACAAGCATTGTGACTGCACTGGTATGATGGCTGTGCTGACTAAGTAGCAAAAACGGGGAGTGCAAGCGAACGAGGTGTCAGCATTCAGAATGATTAGGGCTGTTTTGCAGGGTTGTGTGTGTAAGTGTGTATATGTGTTTGCACACAGTATGTGTGTTCATTTGTATCCATAGCCATTAGAGGCCATGATGAAATGGCAGCCTCGTTTGCGGTTAAGCCTGATACCACATGATGATGGTGGTAATGCCTTAAATTCCGAGCAACCACATCCCACTGCATTACTACATCACAGTGTACACTGTGTCTGAGTGAATCTGCAGAAACACCATCACAAACCACAAATTCATTAAAATGGAACCCATTATATAAATGAAATGCAAAAACCACAGTGAAAACACATATGAGGCTTCATATATTAATGCATCAGTCCGCTAATTAACCTCTGTTACCACTCATTAATCTGAAATACATCTTTTATATAACATCTGCCACTTCTCTGTCTCCTTTTCTCCTCCAGATTTTTCAGGAAACTACCTCCACCTGGATGCGGGCACCCACACCCAACGTAAGCGGGCCCGACTGCTGAGCCCCGAGGTGGGGCCGGAGCGAAGCCCGCTCTGCCTCGTTTTCCACTATCAGCTCCAAGGGGAGGCACAGGGGAGTCTGAGGGTCCTACTGAGGGATAGCGACCAGGAGGAGACGCTACTATGGGCTCTAAAAGGAGACCAGGGGACTCACTGGAGGGAGGGCCGCACCATTCTGCCCCAAAGCCCCAAGGAGTATCAGGTATACACAGAAATACACAGTCTGTAGTTAAAGTGATGCAAAGTATAGGTGAAATAGATAGATGAGCACTCACTGAAATATTCATATAGTATTATTGTAGCGGTTTTGTCATTACCTACACTGGGTTTTCCTGTTCTTTTACTGACCACTACATCATGACTGTGTTTAATAATGAAAGAGCCTGTTGTCATGTCCCTCTCTTCTTCTTTCATCTAGGTGGTGTTTGAGGGTTTTTTCGATCACCCGACCAGGGGCCACATCAGAATAGATAACATCCACATGAGCAACAGCATCGAGCTGGAGCAGTGCACACGTAAGTCCCACAACCTGCCCGTCTATCAGTATGTCAGTACAGCCTTCATTCAGTGAGTCGTCTCTCCAACCAGCTGGTGTCTTATTCTCTAACTCCTTCACCCCAGACCGTTTATGCTACGTTTGCACCAGAGACCAGTTCAGAGAGAGAGAGAGAGAGAGAGAGAGAGAGAGAAGGGGAAAAAACTCATAATGTTTCTCGTTTACACACGCACATACACACACACATACACACACATACACACATATAAAAATATATATAAAAAAAGAAAGTAGGCCAGAAACGGCCTTTGGGCATGGATTCTAATCTATCTTTCATATCTCCCTCTCTCTATCTCCCTCAGTCTTTTTCTATACCACCCCACTGCTTTATGATTCCTCTCATTCTTTCTGTCTGTCTCTCTCTCATTCTCTCTCTACCCTCTAGCCGTGTCACTCATTCAGTCGGTGCCGCCACCGGGCTGTAGAGCACCGAAAAGACAGTGTGCTTGTGCATGATTACATGAGAGAGCAACATGTAGTTTAGTCTGTGATTAAAATTATTGTCTGTTTGTCTCACACACACACACACACACAAGCAGAGATATAAGCTGGCCAACAAGATTACTATTAATAACGATTGGCTGCAATTATGGATCCTTTGTTATTACTGTAAGAGAAAAATGTGGACTTGAAACACACAGACTAGACACAGGATTAAGTTTTAAATCCTCCACATTTCCTTTTTTGACAAACATCATTTCCACCCACCCACTCACACACCCACTCACACACCCACATACACACACACACACGCACACACACACACAGTCACTTGAAGTTACTGGGCATATTGTTATCATTTAATGTAGCAAAGTGCCACTCCACTCAGCACAGCAGGACAGCGATAGTTAGTCTGATGTGAGCACACACACACATACACACACACACACACACACACACACATAATGTCCCATGTCATGTAAACACCACCAGAGTTGTTTTACATTAATAACTATGACACATGAAGAGACACACACCCACACACCCTTGTAAACTGGCTTCCCACACTGCTTCTCTTTCAACCCTGTTTAATCGAGCCCGGGGTTCATCTGTCTCATCTCTGTCCAACTTTGCCTTTGTTTAAATTCTCATCCAGGACAATGAAATAGCGGTGATGTCACCCATTGTTCTTTTAATCACCTCATACACAGATGCTTTGCTTTTAACCCATAAGAACCCATGGTGACACAGGTGTCACAAGTGACTTAAATGACCTGGAAAGTTCCTTAAATAGCTTTATCCTTGATTTTAACCTGTGAAGTCCCTAAGTGACCCCTACTGAACATCCTGGTGGGTCATGTGACAGGTCATGTGATTTTGTGTTCCCACAACAACTATTTAGTCTGTGATATGTCCCCCATAATTTTCCTTGAAGGAGAAAGGGGTCTGGGTTCTTATGGGTTAATGAGACCCAGAGTAAACACTACACATTTTTTAACAGACAGCTGGTGTTATGAACCAAGGGGGTTGTGGAGTCCAACTTTATGTAAATGCAATGCTAAAATTCTGGAGTACCTGTTTAAAAATCTTTCAGTTTTTTTTCATCAACATTCACAATACTTTAGGAATAAACATTTGGCACACCGCCGTATTTTGGCATTTTCAGTGTTGTAACTCATTTTGTCAACAGGTAAGATGTTTCAGATGCCAGTTTTTCCTCAGACATTGTAAATTATGCTTCTTACTATCTCATACAGCTGCATTAACTATCAGACTGATCATCTAATAGGAAAGATGCTACAATGAGAACAAGGCTCTTATGCACTGACTGGCAGTGAGGACTTTTATCTGGGATGACATGTTTACTTTCACCTCTTTCAGTTTTCGCATCAATGTGTTTGTATTTTTTTTTCTTAATATTCCATCACCCGCTCCCTCATTCCTTATCTTATGACTTTTTTTTTCTTTTGTCCATCCTCTCTGAGAGCACTACTACAATTTGTTTACTTGTGCTACCATTCTCTCTTGTTTTCCCTCTGTTTTTCTCTCCTTTTTTTCCATCTTCACTCTCCTCTCGCCTTCATAATAGATGTCATATCCTCCGGCAAATAATAAACAGCAGTAAATTTCAGTCCCTGTTCCCATGACCCTTTAACTTACCTCCGCCCCTCCTTCCCATTCCTCTATTTCCCTTCCCTTCGCACTTCCCTCACTCCTTTCACCCTCATCTTACCTTCTTTCTTCTTCTCATCCAACACGTTTGCTGCCATTAACACCTTGCATCTCACCTTAGGAAAAGAGAGTTAGACAAGATCGACAGGAAAGAGACACACAGAATGATGAAGCAAAGAGAAGAAATTGTGTCAGAAGTGACACACAAAGAGATAGAGAGAGAGAGACAGTGGAAAGACACATCCTCTTTTCCAACCCTGTCAGCTCACTCTTTTGTCTTCTTCTCTTTATTTTCTCTCCATTTGGTAAAAATGCCTGTCATCCTGGAAGATTTATGGGCCTTTAGACTCCTACACCATCTTGGAACTCAACAAATCTTTATTGATTTTCTCAAAAATGAGTAACAAGTCCAGTATCTTGCAATTTTGCTCTTCAGTTGTATTAAACTGCATAAATATACTTTTACCATGACAATTTAATCATGAAAGTATGCCACAGCTCACTGACACTGATAAAATCCCAAAGACAATATATTTGGTACTGTATTTCATATTTGAAATGGCTACATTAGAATGAAATAAATATATTTAGTCAATCATATCTGGACATAAATGTATTAATCGTGCTCATATTTTATAATTATGGCTTGACTCAGAGGCCTGCTGTGACTGGTGGGTGCCTATTACTCTCTCATATAATGATAAAAACACCAGTTTTACACTGGAACTCCGAAGAAAAAGGAAGTGATTGGCTGTATAGCGTTCATTAAATTAATCACAACATTGAATAATCAAGAATGAAAAACTCTCCCTTAAAGCTGACAGTAGAAAACTGAAACTACAACTGATGATTGAATCCAAACTCCCGTTCAGAAGCAGTTCCAGTGAACACAAGACTGAATTTGAGAACTCACACCGAGCATGAGTCATCTGAACTAAGATTTACATCACTGACGTTCCATCAGCGCCCGTATAAGATGCCGTTTATTCCTTCATGGCTTCATCACACATCACACATCAGCTACTAACCGTCATCACTAACATTTCTTTTTCTCTCTCTTTTCCAGAGCCTTTCCCTGCCTTAACTCCCGGCATAACCAGTAAGTTCTACTTCCTGTTCCACGTGTACTTCCTGTGCCAAATGTCTGTGCTTTCTGCTTGTTGCTAAGCTCAGCTCGCAGCATTGCACCAGCCCTGAGTAACCCTGTTAGTGCATAACATGCTATGTTACAGTACATGAAGCTACATAGACGTAAACCACGCTTATTCTAAGAGAAGGTTCTACCCTTGAGCTATTACATATTATGTATAACACATAATGTGTCCACATAATTATGCATTTCTGAATCATAAAACAGTGTGTAGGACTTCAGGGTATATAATTTATTGATAGTTTTTGATATGTGGACTTCCACATGACGACAACATTGCTACCTGATGGAATGGATCCACTGCATTGTTCCAGCATGACTCCCTGCATGCTGGGCCGATCCTCTTGGTTATTTAGTTTGGTGTGTTGCTCTGTGAGAATAGTACATGTTACACTGCACAGGCGAAAAGTAACACGTGATTATTTACTACAACACCAACATACAATAGCGACATGTGCACTTGCAACGGCGTACCATCGGGGTGTATTTACACTTTACACAGACTGACTAATGGTGTGCACCATGCTGTGTGTCATCTGTCACTGGTATATGTAGTCTCAGTGAGTGTGACTATAGCGTGCGCACACTCACTTGGATAGTGTTCATTTTTTTATTCTGCGTTTGGCAAATGACTTAAATGGTGGCATAGGAAATAAGGTGGAAACAGTGAGGTCTAAGTTGAACTGCTCAGGCAAAGTAAAAAAAAGAAGTCCTCGTCTGGTCCTTTTCCTCCTTCCTTTCTAACTGTAAAGAACAGCTCACTTGCTCCTCATCCATTCCTCCATCCTGATTTGCCGTCACCATGTAATCTCTCTCTCTCTCTCTCTGCATTCAGCACCATACAAGGAGCCTCTCGTCTTCACTTTCTCCCGTTCCTCTCTTCTGCCCTCTTCTATATTTTGCTCCACCCTCCTCGCTGCTTCTCTACTCTCATCTCAGCTATTCCCTTTTTTCATTCCCGTCCTTGCCTTTGTTTTTTAGTTTTTCCTACTTTTTTTTCTTTCTTCTCCTCCCATCACCTCTCTGCTTCTTCTCCTCCATTTCTCACTCTATTACTCTGCCCAGCAAGCTGCTGATCCCACCTGAATGAAATGCAGAGCTGATCACCATCCAACTTCCCTTTTTTTTCCCTTCCTTTTTTCTTTTTTTCTCTTCTTCATCCCCAAATGGGCCAGTCTGAAAGCAGATAAAAAGGGCTTAGACAGATTACGCTACTGGATCTCTTGTTTTTTAAGTCGGGGTCAGGACCTAAGATGCTGCATGCAGGACTGCTTTTGTTTTTGAGCCCTACGAAACTACCTCATATTAAAAAAATATACTGCCCACATATGTCAAGGCTTTTAATGTATGTAGACGTTTTTAGTGCCCTCATTTGATCATGGATGGTGGAGACCAGATTAAAACTGAAGCACACATATATTTCTTTAATTGCTCTTTATCACTGTAGGTGCAGTAGGACTCATGCTTTTGAAGCTGGGTACTAAAGCAAAGATTAATAGCTAACCGCTCAGTCGGTTTGCGTCCATATAACTGATTCCGTGTGCTTAATTTGGTCAGCTCAGCATGTGTGTATGTGCGTACACGTGTTCTAGTGTGTGAAAAGATCAAAAACATTCTTTGAATACTGTCAGATACTTGAGCAGCACTTGGCTTTGTTCACCACAATTCACTTCAAAAACATAAGTACCATTCCCAAAAGTAGTAAAAGCCATCAGCCAAACTCAGAAAACTCTTGTCACCTGACTCAGGCGCCAAGTATTTGACCTAAAGCTTGCAGGTTTCTAAGACTACTGGACCCCGAGCAAGTATCAAATGACTCCCAGCAGGACAACAGTGTCAGTTTTAACATACGTGTGTTTTCATGAGACTGAGCCCCGGAAAGAAGGATTATGTTTCCCCTTTGGGACGCCTGCTGAAAAGTGAGCTAAGAACAAATGTTTCTCTTTGGGTGAGCAGATGTAGTTGAGCCCTGCATATATCATGAATGGACATGGATAATTGAAGAGTTAGTGTATGGGTCTCAGTTGTAACTTTTAAAATGCACCATGATATAGAACAGAGATAGATTTAGTTCTTCATTACTGGTCAGTTAACTAGTCTCTGCAAGAAAGGAGAAAAGGAGGTTGAAATTTTAAGTGAGATTAGAGATTAATAAGACAAACTTGGAGGTACAGACAGAGTGAAGATGTTCTCAGTATCTGATCAGGGATCAGGATGAGTCAACTGATGCTTGTGAAATTTTAATTTCAATTGTATCCAATTTATAACTTTATTTTGTCTATAACCTGACAAGAGCCCTGTACTAATAAAAATATATTAAATGACATAAATCAACTGATCCAAAAACTGCCGTTAAGGGGAAGCTTCAGGAGAACTGGAGATAAAAATTTGAGAAGTTCCCCCTTAATTACTGTCTGATGACATGATCCTTAGTTAACAGTACGAGGGCAGCTTCGTTGTGGTGCGACGTGAACCAGCGAGCCACAGTGTTTTTTGTATCCATGGCAACCAAGGAGGTGTTTGGCGCCTGGAAAGAGAGGGTTGGTGGCACATTGACCTATCATGCTCTACACACACACATCCACACACACAGAAAAGAGGCTAATTTTGGCTTCAGTTTGAACTCCACTTTTTAAAGTATCTCATTCAGATAAGGCAAGCCTGCTGATGTGTGTAGTGTAAGACCTGGAATGAGAAAGATAGTAATTCAGCGATTCAGAATCTAGTAAGCAAAGTTCCTTGAAAGCCAGACTTTTCAGCTCACTTTAGGAGTGATGCTCTTGGGAAACTTTCCCCTTTTTTCCCCTTTAGATAAAAAAAAGAAAAGCAACGGTCAATCTTTGCAGCCCTAGAAATCATGTGTGTCTTAATCCACTGGTGGGAAGGCTCTCTGTTCAGGCTGCTTAGAGCGCAGCTTTACAATCAAAGCCAATTTTAAACCCTTAAAGAGTATGTCTGAACTTTAAGAAAAAAAGACAAAATTAAGCTCACTGGTTTCCTTGAGGTTCTGCGTCTTTCCCTGTGCCTCTCTTTACTCTGTCTTTTCATTATTTCTCTCTTCTCTCTCGTCTCCACGAAGTTCTTCCTTGCCCTGGCTCTATATCCTGTTTTTTTCTTCCTTTCTTTCTTGCTCACGTCCTTTCCTTTCTTTCGTCCTTTCATCCTCTCTCTCTCTCTCTCTCTCTCTCTCTCTTCACTCTCTCTCTCTCTCTCTCTCTCAGCTCTCTCTCTCAATCAGGGCTTCTTTCACAGTGAGTTGACAGAGTATTGAAGTTTCAGACAAACCCTCTAATGCAGGATTAAAGATATCATGGCAGGATTAGCTCTCTCCCTTCACTTCTCCTCCCTCCCGCCCTCTCTCCTTGCTTTCTACCACCCCTCTCTATTTCACTCCATTCTTTCTTCCAATAATGCCTTCTCTCTTATCCTTCCTCGGCCCCTGTAATTTCTCTCTGATTTCCCCTCTTTCCCTCTCCGTCTCCTTCTCCTTCTCCCTCCACTCAACTCCCTTCAATGTGATCTTGCCCTGATAAAAGCTGCATCCTACCAAATACAGCCACTTCACACTCCCCATCCTTTGTCCAAATCAGCCAGTATACTGCATAATCAAGGCTTTGCATTCTCCGATCGATTCCGAACGCATGGCATGAGCCTTTGCGTGTCAATGTGCAGCTAATGCTTGTGACATTTGCATCAACAAAAAGTACCACGAGCAAAATCAGCATAATCAAAACACATATATGCATCAGCGCTAAATCTGGAGGCTGACAGTCTGCTTTTTTGCCTGCTGTTGATCTTACATATTATGTTTAGTTGAATACCAGCAAGGCACAATACTTTTTTAATTGACCATTCACACCCACCCCCTCAGTTACTGTAGGCCCGTCAAGCTTTCCGTTCTGGCACAACATGTATGCAGTTTACACTGGTAACAATGGGAGACTCAAAATTCGTAGCCATTTCTGAAACTACAGATCCTCGATTTTTAACCAAGGTAGATTAAAGCAGGCTTCTCATTTCTAGCCAGCTCTCATCAGTTTTGTAGACTTTATCAGCTGTTGCTAGATAGCCAATTACGCCAATGCTATCTCCATGAGTTGATTGATATCACTGTCCCCGGCTGACTTTCTAATGTTCCCAGGTGACTCATTTTAAAATTTAAATGCTGTGAAGGAAACTTGCACTTTGGTGGCTTCACGCAATATGTGAAAATAAATAAATGAATAAATAAATAAAGCTGCAGGTTTCAAGAAAAAAGTCAGCATTCTAACCAGCTAATGATACACTTCAAAGACAATCCTAGTGTTGGTGTGATGAGGAAAAATGTAACCCTGCTGGCTTCTTAGCTTACATACTTGTTTGTAAGCTGTAAACTGTATGTTTAAAATCTGGCAAACTAAGTCATTAGTTTAGTTTCAGGTAGCTAGTTAATGATGTGCCCTTTGACCTTGAAAGTTGTGGCTACAGTAGGTAGTACGCTGGGTAGGTTTCTTTGATTTTGGAAAGGCTCACCAAATTCTTTAAATGCTTAGTATCACTCTTACTACAGCCCCACTTATATAGAATGTGAAGAAAACCAAAGCTTGACAGACCTGACGTGACTAGTTTTGGTTTATTATTGTTTGTAAGCCTGGGGGAGGGGTTTAGCGAATGATCCATTAGACACTTAGCAGCCTTTGTGGTCTGCATGCCTGCCTCCCTCGTCTGTAGTGCCAACCAGTAATGTGTCCTCCTGCCCTCCAGGGGGTGCCATGTCTGGGATGGAGCCCACAGTAGACACAGTGGCGGTGCAGCCTGTCCCTGCCTACTGGTACTATGTGTTGGCTGGAGGCGGTGCCCTCTTGCTGCTGGTCACTGTAACCGTGGTGGTGATACTGTGCTGCCACCGGTACCACTGGGCGACCAAGAAGACCACCGGTGGTCATCATCAGTCAGTGATGTACCACAACAACCAGCATCCAAATCAGCAAGCTCACCAAAACTGCTACCAGAACCAAAACCTCAGCTATAATCTGATCCACAGCCCTAACCAAAACCACCTGTACCCAGGTACTGGGCCGAGTCCTGAACCCATGCTCACCATCAGACTGGAGAAAGACGACAACTATGACTCCCAGTGTTGAAAACACCTGGATTACATGTGAATGATATAAATGTCTTTGAATGCTTTGTTCAAATAAAGCAATCAGAGGGTGTGGAAACTCCCTGAAATAAAAAAAAAAAAAAGATCAACAACAGTATTCAGCATAATTGCCACTCTTCACTGAATGAAAAATCGACATGGAAGAGACACTGCAGTCCCTGTTGCTGATGACTGATCTAATGAACCCATCAGGATGCACCTTTGCTAAATGTCCTCATTGGCTGGAACTGGCCGAATGAACTCCTGACATTAAATTGTACCAATGTCCCTCACTGGGGAGAATAGATGAGAGACCTTTAATTGCCAATTCTCATGACTGATGAGGGCCCGAGAACAGCATTAGAGTGCAACTTTTGCTGATGTATTTAAGAGCATACTGGCTTCTGCAGCCTCACCCCGATCTGAAAATGAAAAGGGGTATGATCAGAATAACAAGTAAATCACAGGTAGACTGCCTAACAGACTGTGGAAGGAACAAATGTATGTGCAGTGTACAATGTCAGTGTTGCAACAGCATATTTTCCTCCTCTATAAATGCCAGAGCAGGATGTGTCTGTTTTCCCTGCTCTGATCTGCAGCCTAGACACTGCCTGCCTCCAAATACCCTGTCCGACACCAGAGTGGGGATTTATTCACAGGTACAGGGAGATAGAAGTCACAATGTGCGCTGCATAAAGAAAGAAGGCTGTTTCTTTGGGTCTGAATGAAGCTTGCTCTTTATTTGTCCACTAGCCTTTGAGAGACTGAGAGTGACAGAGGCAGAGGTATAGGAGGAATTAGCGCTGCCTGCCCATCCAGCCATGACAGATAGACAGCTTCACATCCACAGTGGGTGGCTTCTTTGGTCTGTGAGCAAGGAATCAGCGTTGTGCTGCCTTCCGTCTGGTTTACACGAGGGGAAGATGGGATGAGACAGCTCACGAAGAATCCTGCAGCCCTAGAAACAAACACACCCTCGGCATCAAAACACACAGAGGCTCAAAAAGTCTCAAACACATATGCACGGACGCTTCAAGATTTTTCAGCGGCTGGTGATTTACCCTGAGTGCGTTTTTACATTTCATCCTGATATGCCTTTTTAAAAATGTGCTTTAGAACTATTACCTCTTCACCTCCAGAACGAGGTAGTGCCTGAGCGTCAGATTATGGTATGAATGGACTCTACAGTTGTTGTTGTTTTTTTTGGTTTTTTTTTTTGTGTGGATATAATGGATGATCTAATGCCTGTGTCTCTTAATGTTCAAACTAAACTCAACAGAAGTTACTTTCCTTTGAAGTCTGTACAAGTTAAAATCGCCTGTCAGATTTGTTCACGTGTTATCCTGGATGACATCATTTTTGAAATGCAGAATGTTTCTCGTATTCGCCTGGTAACCTGAGAACGTGGTCCACTTGGTTACAAAATTGTCAGCCTCTATTCAACAGGTGAGACCAAACATATGCTGTGAGACAGAGCTTCTTACTTTACGAAAGCCTCTTTTTTTTTTTTTTTTTTTTTAGAAAACCACTGATCCAGGATCACTGGTCAGTACCTTTGATCATTTCATTCATAGTCATCTGTCAATCTGTTGACTGATTCCAGCTGCAGCACTTCTGTCACACCTCTAACACAGATTTCTTGGTGTTTTCTTAATTATCTGTTTAACTGTGTGTGTCTTACGATTCATTATTTCATATTTTCCCACGATGATAGACATATACATAATGATTAACCAGATAAGTGTGACATAATGCATTTTTGAAGTCTGGTTACATGTTATTTTATATGAGCACTTTTCTGCTTCTTAACAATCGTTTATTGAAGACTCTTGTGATTTATGACGATATCTTACATTTACTGTGAATCTTAATATGAAAATTAAGTTGAGTAATGTACTTGGTGTGAATTCAATGCCACGTTTTTCTTTGTATTCACGTTTCAGTAAGCCCACATGTGCTTCTGATGTACAATAGTTATATGATGTTTATTTTTTTATACTCACGGACGATTGTTTTAAGGCAACAGTTACATGGATTGTGTTCACTGAGATGATCTTAACAGCTTTTCTTTCTTTCATTTGATGTCAAAGCCTCAAGTTGAAGCCATTTTGCAACAGCAAATGTTTGTCCCTAAACAATTAGAGCACCCAGCTTCAAGCTTAGGGAGGAATGCGTTATGTGAAATTATTCAGATGATGTAAAAGAAAAAAAACGAGGGAAGCGTCAGCTTCTCTTCTCTTTCTCTACAGCTTTAAAACTGGGCGCACCACTTCGGTACTTATTTTCTGGAATTCTCACTAGCTTACCATCTTGTGTTGTGTGCTACCCCCCTACATCATTTTGTTCATGCCCAAATCCCCCAGCCTTTTTATCAAAACCTGCTTGTTCCTATTCTACTCCTTCCCTTCATCGCAAATCCTCCCAGTAAAAAACACAGGAGAGAAAATGAGAGGCAGAAATGGAGGAGAGCAAAATCTCTCAGGAGAAGGGCCCATTAAGCGAGCCCCCTTTCCCTCCAAAGAATGCACCCAGCGATGGAGGAAGATGAAAGAAGTAAAAAAAAAAAAAAAAAAAGAAAAAAAAAACAGCTCTCTATACTTTCTAAAGATAGATTTTTCTCTTACTCCAAGAGGAAGGCTAACAGGGAGGCAGGTTGGGGTTTGGACTGAAGGAGGGAGAGAATTGAAGGAGGAGGGCAGGTTGTTTCAAACACAAAAGCAGATGAAAGAAGTCTTTTGGCAGAATAGACAGTGTGATGGAGACAGACATTGTAAGCAGGGCACGCACGCAGTCGCACACACCACCTGACTAACTTGTGTAAGCAAAGAATTCCCACAAATTCAGCCATTTAAATCACAGTTTCACACATATATCCGCTCTGCAACCCTCCATATTGATTTGTTTAATGAAACTGTGTCTCATAAAATATGGTTTTGTGCTTTAGTCAACAAGTATTTTACTTATTTTATGCTTGCATATCCATCCTCTCCCTTCCATTTCAATCGACTTGTGTATGATTTACACATTATATGACTCATTCTAGCAGCCCTGTGCTGTAACCCAATCAATGTGGGTCCGAAATTCAAATAGAGAAATGATATATGACTGTATTTATGTTGTGCTACTCGTGCACTTTTCCCTTTCATTCTCTCTCTCTCTCTCTCTCTATCAAACTTTTTGCAAGATTTGGAAAATGTGCTGGCGTCTCTTCATGCAGTGCTTTTAAATCAACCTTCCCTCACTTCCTTTTCCCTTCTCCATCACAGACTACTTTGAAGCCCTTTAATATTTCTAATTAGTTAATGGAGCTGATTGCATTCATAAAACCCTGTGGTAAGCATTTCTCACCCTCAGGCCATCTCTGTTTTGTTTTTTTCTCCCTGCCTCCTCCTCTGTTTCCTGGAGAAATATTACGAGTGAAAGCACTCTAACAGGTCCTCAGGCCCCCACTGGAACAGCATATGGTGCCAAAGAGCCATCCATGTCTTTGCCTGAATAAAAAAGCCTCCTTTTATTCTTCTCTGTACTAATTGGAGAGTGGAGATAAAATAGGGCTACGGGGAGTTTTAATCTCCTTTCAGATCCGCGTGATGATTCTTCTCAGGATCCTAGCCTGAGGGCTTTAAGCCAGGATCATTAGAAAGTGTTCAACAGTCGTCCAAAGAGTGTCCGAGCATCTCTCTCTCTTTTTTTAATCGCGCTTCTTTTGCTATCTCTCCGTTAGTGATTTAATGTTTTGTCAAGGCCAATGGTGATTTCAGTTGACTGTGAGAAATGGGAATTTAAGAGCCTGGAGGGCTTGCTGCGAGACTTTACATTTACACAAAAGGAGACAGAAGAGAAGACTGATTAGATGCTTTCATGTGCATGTACTAAGTGTAGTCTTACATGAAGAGTACATTTCAGTGAGACCTCCACAAAATATTATAATTTACAGCGTGATTACTGGGATCAGCCATATTGAGCTTAGCAGGTGTCCGTTGTTTCAGGGCTGACTGCCTTTTCTGCACAATGAACAGCTTTTTTTGTTTTTACAGTGTATAACATGACAGCATTATTTTATTTAGCAGGATGGTTTGAGATTCTGCCAACATTATTTGAAGTCACGTTTATAATCTGCAGGTTACTCTGGAGTTTTCCAAGCTTGCATGCTTTGAGATGTTTGTCCATCTGGTCAAATATTTTTTTATCTGTTCTTCAGTTTCAGTGATGTGGTTTCACGCATTTTAGTGGTGAAGTACAGCCACATGTTAAGTTTTTGAAACACTTTGATGATGTCATTTTTATCAAATGAATAGATGATGATGTTTGATTTCTTGCTGTTATTAAGTGAAGTATTTTTTATCAATTGCAAATATTTTTCTTTTTGTGTCACACTCTGACACGTGGCCTCAGCAAGGGATGAACTTAAATTAGTTTGAATTCAAGCTGCGGCTGGTTTAGACTCCGACAAACTGAATAAAATCAGCCTCGAAGTGGCAAACCGGTTCAACGTTCATCCCTGGCCTCAGCCAATCACTGTTGTATTGACTCCTGTGCACTTTCTCTGCCTCTGTGAAGGAAAGACCTCGACTTTATGATTGTCTTCTTGTCTTGCGCTGCATTTCACTCTCTTGCACTTTGAGCAAATTAAATATTAAACTTAAGAGAAACATACAAATCCAACGCAGGCACACATACTCGCAAACAGATCATTCAAATAAGCAAATTCTCGACAAGCAAACATATGAGAACGAAAACACTCAGCATAGGATCGGTTGTAATATTTGAAATTGCGCCCATTTATTTTGTTTGTTCTCTAATTGGTTTTGGAAGTCAATTTTGGGTCAGTTTTAAACAATTAAAGACACAATTTAGTCACCTCTTTAATTTCAAGGAAATTGCCTCATATTTTATCCATGAGCAAACATTTTCATTTCACAAATAGCAGCTCTCAATTAAAAGTAGTGATTGCTATTATTTACAGACAGAAGAGTATTGCAAGTTTGCAATGGCTGTTTTTAGAAGGTATCATCTGGGTGCCACATGTTAAAATTGCCTCATAGAAAAATGACCTTATCTAACAGAGGAAATTAGGCTCTGTATCTTTTTTCATATCTGCTAAATTGGTTTTTCACCTCTTGTCTTTTGAATATCTATTACAGTTTCACTTCATAATGTGTTTTTGGTTCCTTTGCCCCAGCAATAAATGATTATCAGCTGGCCAGATATTGCTCTGCTTTTACAGTCTGAAGATTGTAATATCAATTTCCTTGAATAAAACTGAATTGAAGCAGAATTGAGCTTCCAAACCCTTCAAAGCCTTGCACTTCAGCCTGCCTCACAAATATAATGTGGTATTTTAGCTTGTTGCATTTCATTGTCTTGGAATAAAAAGAAAACATATTGCGGGGGAATGTGAAAGTAATAAAAGTGATATTTTTGTATGAAACAGGTTTGTGTGTCTTTTTCTTTTCACACCTCAGCCCCCCCCTCCTCTGTCTCTCTCTCCTCCCTATCTGTCGACTCATTCTCTCAACCTCTTGACTCTGGCTTCATTTCTAAGCAAATAAAAAAGAGCATTGATGCTTATCACATAATGAAACTTGCTGGCTCTACGCAGGTAATCTTGGCGAGATGTTTAGTAACCTCGGATGTTATTTTCCCCCAATAGACTGAGCGCAGAACAAAGCGGTTTATAGGAGATCTCCTGTCTGATCTCCACAGAAAGTTTAAAACAAGATCACTTACTCTTTGAGCTGTTTGTGTAGTTTGATTTCCATCTGCAAATGTAGTCTGTGTTCTGACAACATGAGAGATGGTTTGATGTTATCAAAACATGTTGTGGACTCAAGAGAAGCTCCAGCCTCACTGGATGTTGAGATTAATACTGTTATTCCCTCTGTCTTTTTTTCAGATCCCAGGCCCATGGATTTTGGAAAAGATCCTGCTTTCAATCACAAGCCGCCCATCGATGGAGGTGAGGTTTGAAGTCTTCTCGACTTCTCTTCTCTTCTGTTCTCCCCTCAGCCTGAGGCTATACTGGCTGTTTTACAAGTCTCTCCCAAAGAATAGTGAAATAGCTCTTTAAGCAGAGGCATGCCTGTGGCTCTTCATTTTACTTGTGGTTCCACGAGAAAAAAGCCTGTGGCAACAGTGACAGACAATCTCTGGTGTGTGTGTGTGTGTGTGTGTGTACAGAGGGGGGCAGAGTGCGAGAGAGCATTCAAAAGTTTGTGTGTCTGGGTATGCATGCGGGCATGTTAGTGTGTGTTTCCTCTCCTCCTCTTTCATGTTCTGTGGCAGACAAAGTGAGACAGACAGCTTCCTCCTGGGCACCTAGAAAACATCTGTCTGTTACAATCACAGTTTACTTTCTCTGTGTGTGCGTGTGTGTGTGTGTGTGAACAGTAAGTGTGTTTGTCCACATGCATGTGTTACTCTCCCTTGTTCCTCCCAGCCCCTTGACAGATACAAGAAGAGTACTCAGCCTTTACTTCACTAAACAAGTCTGTGTACCGTCTGTTTAATGCTTTCCTGTATATGTGTGTGTGTGTGTGTGTGTGTGTGTGCGTGTGTGTGTGTGTCATATTCTCTCCTTATGTGTGCTCTTCTTAACACTCACTGTACCTAATTGCAGATTGGCTTGTTCATGTGTATGCATCCATTAAGTGGATTAGCATGATTGCTTATGCCAGCTAGATGCGCACACCTCAACACATAATAAATAAATAAATAAATTTCTCTATAGTGAAGCAGGGTGACTTAACCACTGGTGTTGTGCGATTCTTTAACTTTAAGTGTTTTGTCATTTTTGTAAAGAATTGTTTTCTAAAGTTTCCTCTTTTGTTTTTTTTTTTTTTTCAGAGTTTGTCTTCCCCGGGTGGCCTTCCCCCTTCTCCACACCCTCGTCCTCTGATGTGGACCCTCCCTCCGTCACCCTGGTGTCAGAGAAGGACAAGGACAACGCCTGGCTGTACACGCTGGACCCCATCCTCCTCACCATCATCGTGATGAGCTCTCTCGGCGTCCTGATGGGCGCGGTGTGCGCAGGGCTGCTCCTCTACTGCACGTGCTCCTACAGCGGCCTTTCCTCGCGCTCCTCCACAACACTGGAAAACTACAACTTTGAGCTGTACGACGGCATTAAGCATAAAGTGAAGATAAACCAGCAGAGGTGCTGCTCTGAGGCATGAAGGGGAGGAGGAGAATTCTGGAGAATGATTCAGGGAAGACGAGTCCCGTGATCTCCTATGAAAGTAATTTTGTTCTTGGTTTGGACAAAGAAAACATGAAAACGAAGCACTATCTGTTATTTCAATCCCCAGTATCCCTTACCTAATATCCTGTTCTGATGTCTAAAGGGGTAACATTCAACCCGGAGGTTCCCCACCTGTTTGCGTGCCAGTGGGAACTCGTGACCTTGATCTCCCCTACATGCTATGAGGCCTAAACTGGGGAAAACACCTGACCCCAGTCTCCCCTACCTACAGTACCATATCTCCTCCGCCTGCAGGAGAGAGCCTGCTCGATTATAAAAGCCTGTGAATGAATGAAGGAATGAATAAATGAATATGAATGACAGATCTACCATAGAATATAACCCACCAGCCGCTGGACTGAAGCTTGGAAAGTGATGGATGACAGCCCCGATGACCATGTGGACATTTGGACCACGAATTACAGCACAGTCTGGGCTGTTTGGTCAAGACGTTGGTGATGGGATTCCTAGTGAAGAAGAGAATTTCACCAACACGTGTCCACGACTGGTACTTTGCAGAAGGGCAAATGTCAAATTTGTCCATGTTATTTTGAATTTGAATGTGGCCAATAGAGAGGGCATGCAGAAATACAAAAAAAAGCTCCAGCTTCTGACTGTTTGGAAGACTTCAGCACCAGTTGGTCATTTAATGTGGGTACTTTTGACTGAAATCAACACATATCAAGTGAATGCCTATCCCCCTAAAGAAGTTTAAAAGATATCAAACCACACAACTCAAATGAATCTAGATTTCTAAAGGAGAAGAAGGAAAAGAGGATGAAAAAAAGGACCTTTTCTTTTTGTTTGTTTCTGAAAGTTTTAGATATGAGTTCTGTGAGTTTCCAACGTCCACTAGCCTGCCATATGGTGCTCGCTCGCTCCTTTGTCTGCCCTCGGTCTGCGCTTTGTGAAACCAGTGGCATAGAAGAGTAATGGTGACTGTTTTTGTTTTGTTTTAGACTTGTGTCTGTTTGGATTAAAAAAAAGAAAAAGGTAAAGAGAAGCCAGCTTCAGTTTGTAGCCGCCCTGTAGAGCTCTTACGCCATTTTTAGACTTTTTTTAGCATTGTGTTGGACAACATGGTCTTAACTGTTACTTCAGTCCTTTTCTATTTTGGCACATTTTCCATTACAGGTTATGAGTCTTTACAAAGAGTGGAGGAAAGGTAAAGGAAGATGGAAGACAGAAAATCAGAGGTTTATCTAAATCTAACATGCTGTTATGGAGTCGTGCTTTAGATTCAGTATTCTAGGGTTTGTCTTTGGTATATATCTATATTTTTTTGCTTTTCAGACTGTATGATGCCCAAATGATGGACAGACACTGTGTGAACAAAATGTCAGTGATTGTTTTAATGCAACCTATGGATTGCCAAAGAGCTGTGCATGTGCACGGGGGGGGGGGGGGTCTGAACAAGTGTTAGAAGAGGCCGGGTGAAGAACGGACTGAAAGATAAATCATCCTTGCCTTCTATCCACCACTCTTAGCGTCACCCCCCTGAATGAAGGACGCTCAAAAACGGGAAGAAAGGAGAAGGAATGACTAAAGGAGGAGAGTGGAAATCGTACCGTCGACTTTCTTGGACACACAATCGAGCCTTAAGCTAACTACAGTATACGCTGTATCGGAGGACAGCCATCGAGGAGGGCCAGTGCTGCTGGAGAGACTGATGAACAGGAAGACACACACACACACACACACACACACACACACAACACACACAGAAAGATAGACAGGAAGAAAGAGAGAGAGGAAGGAGGAAGAAATGTGGCGTTCATGTTTACATGCAGGAGAAGTTACTCAAAGTAACCTGTTAACATGTGGGTGTAATAACTAAAGCCAGTAAGGTTTATACTAAAATCCTGGTGGTGATATTGGACCTACAGAAATATTCAGGCTGCATGTGAACATTATGCAGCCAGTTTCCATTAGGCTGGATGCTAATGCTCCACCCATCTTGACCTTCGCTTGCAGACAGTTTGAGCTGTGGTTGGGCACATTGGATTAACCTGTCAGCGTAGTCCATGAAAGGTTGAAAAGGCTCGTCCAAACAAACGGAGAAGATCTCTGCATGTAAACATATCCAGTGTGATACTGACAGACAGAGAGGACAGACTGTAAGATAAACAGAATGAAACATGACATGAGACCGTCAGCAGGACAGGTGGAAGGTGAGACAGAGAGAGAGAGAGAGAGGCACAATCACAACACAGGGAAAGTCAGTGGCCCCCTACAGAAATCTTCATTAGAGGACCTGGACGCTGACCTCTCCCTGTCTTCTTTGTGTTTTTCTTTCTCTCTCTGCTCGACCGCAGCAGATGAAGGTCAATCCCAGAAAGTCCCTTCTGTTATTGTCTGAATCTGTGAAATACCCGGGTCAAGTTGTTGTCCTCTAAATTGAAAGGGAAAAGAAGAAAGGAAGTAAAGGGGCGAGGAAGAGTCAGGCCTGTCACACTTGTTGCATACTTGCCTGCAGCCCCACGTTCTCTCTTTTCGTCTTTCTCTCTCATCTCTCCGTGTTCAAGGACATGTATGGACGTAGCCAGGAGGCACATTGAGATGAAATAAACAAAGAAAATAGGGGGATTATAAAAGAGTGTTGAAAGGTGGTCAGAGAAGGGGAGATGAAGGGAGGGAACAATGGGGAGAGAGATGGAGGGTTTTCTGTCCAACTAACTACGTTTTCATTGGACTGTTTTCCAAGTGCCTTGGAGCTCTCTTATTATGTCTCACTATCTCTCTCTCTCTCTTCCTCTCCCCTTATTGCTGTCTCACTCTGACTCTTTCTTTTTCTCTGTCACACACACACACACACGTTCGAAACAGTACACACTGATCAGTGAGTGCATTGTGAGACTTGGTGTGCCAGTGGCTACAAATGCACACACGCCTCACCTATTGTCTCTCCCTCTCTCTTTCTCTGTCCTGCTTGACTTTAACTCTTTCCTTCTGGAAGTCCAGATAGTATTACCTCTTCTGTCTCGATGGATACACACATATACACGCTTGACACACACACACACACACAGACAAACTACATTAGGACATACACACACCTACGGCACTGGCCAGATAACTCAAACTGTTGTTTGTAGACTTTGTACAGAAAAATTTCTTTTTTAATGTTATTATTATTATTTAATAAAGGCTAAATAACAAGTGATTTGTTTCTGGGAGTTTTTATTGTTTGTTTTTTATTGTTTACATGTGTGTTTATTATTAATTATTGGTGCTAGTACTAACTCTCACATCAAAGTCTATAAAAGGGTTATGTTTAAAATGAATCATTTTAAAGGGTTATGTTTAAAGAGTTATGTTTAAAATAAATCATTCAAAATTTTCAGACAATTTTCATACAAAATGCTTTTATAAAAGAAGAATATGGGTTTAACAGGGATTATTATACCTGGATTTGACATTTTTTGATTCATACTGAAAGAAGACACTGATCAAAGCAGTTTCCAGGAAACAAGATCTTGGAGCGTTCAGGTTATTCACATCTACAGAATGAGGAGAAAAAACCTGAGTTTATATTTTATGGTTCAAAATATATATTTAAAAAAATTTTAAATATTTTTTAGCAACTGATTGCTTTGTGAAAACATTTGTAACCACTGATGTTCATGCTTTTTTTTTACAAATGATTTAAAAAAAAAAAAAAGTTCATGGCAGTTTCATAATAAAACTGGCTCCCATTTAACCTTGTTCTGGCCTTCCCTCCTACTCCTACCCCTCCTTCCTTCATTTTATTTTTCCATCTCTCTCGCGCTCTTTTCTGCCGTTTGTACCCATGAGAGGTCAAAGCATGAGGCATCAAAGATTCTTTTCATTTAATCAAGCCATAAACACTTCCACCTAATGAACACATACCCTTGAAAACACACAAACGGAAGCACCTGGCCTGGTGGACATTAGCTGGAAGATGACGATAGGACATTTGTCGCCCACTCGTTTTATCTTAAAACGATAAAGTAGTGGGCGAACAAAAATAATGACATTTTGGGATAACTAGCTCACTGCTGGACATCACACAAATATGCGGAATGATGAGAGTGTGTGTGTGCACATTTTGAACTGGCACATTTATGAAGGAAGACAGGAAGGCATCAGCTTTGTGAAACCACAGTAAGAATTTCATTTTCTTTCCAAGGCTCAGTATGTTCACTACAGGCTGCCCCACATCCCTGACCATCTGCCCCACTTCACAATGCTTCTTAATTGGCTGTAACTGTATACAGTGTGATGCTAGCGTGGTTTTAACCCTCTAATTAGCTTAAAGAGACATCATTTCTCTGCATCAGCATTTCTTCACCTCTTTCTTTTCTTCTTCTTCTCATCACTCCTGCCCTCATTTATTTATCGCTCTTCTCCTCAGGAGGCTGACCCCGTTCTCACGCTTCCTCTGACATAAAAACACACAACTGTATGTGCTGACGTGGTGCACATGCACAAAAAGAAGCACCCAAACGTCTGCACTCACAGTAAACTGGGAGGGAGTCTCTGCTCATCAGCAAGATTCTGGGCTTTACTTACTTCTAGCCAGTACATTTTCACAGATTTTTACAGATATATTTCGTAAAAAATATGGAAATATCACACATTTTAGAAAACATTATAGAGCAATCATTAAACACACAGTGGATTAGTTAGAACATTTTAAATAAGATTCAATCATATTGTTCAGTTGTGTCCCCATTCCAGTGTGCTGTTGTACACTCACGATGCTTAATGTGAATAGCAGTCTTATGCTCATAAATTTTGTTTCAGAGCTCCTTTAGTTTGGCAGACATACATGAGCCCACAGGGACATTTCACTATGTAGATAACATGAGACTTCTGCAGTTTAACTACTTTGCATCAATGCAGCAAGCAGCACCCAGCACCTGTTCATCCTTTGAGAGATAAATCTAAGCTGGATACAGGAATTATTTATTGTCTGCACCGCCACTGCCTCCCCTCTTACACCGATGAAGACTTGTCGAACCAGTAATTACTGCAACATGACCGTGTTTGCTCCAGATCTCATTTATCCAGATCCTGAGTGCAGTTTAACACTCAGGCTCACCCAAACTCAAGTGTGCCAGTGTGACTGTTTGTGTGTCTGCAGACACAAACACACACTTTCAGACAGGTCTCTTGTGGTTGGCCTTTGCTGAGAATGTAACCTACTAACACAGATTTTGGCTCTCTGCTCAGCAGCACAAATCGCTGAACATGCACACACACACACACACACACACACACTTAAAATGAAAAGAATTAAAAATGAATATTTCAGGAATTTTCCAGCTTTCACAAAAAACACAAGAAAAATACAGTTAGATTGATCATTTTATAGGAATTGATTGACTTTAGATTTGACATTTTTAATAAGAAAAAAATGCCATTAAAAACACAGACCATGCTTAGCTTTGGTAAGGCTAAACTGAGAAGTTGTGACGGTGAATCAATCCCTCTCTGTCAGCCTCACGTATATGTTTGCCATTCTTGCATCTCTTTCTGTCACACATTCAAATCCACACAGCTCCAACATAAACCAACAGACAACCCTTTATAAATGTGTTAAGTCTGGTACTTACTCAAACAATAATAATAATAATAATAATAATAATATTACTCAGCAGCAGCATTGACAGTTAGATGAACAAATTATGTGCACAAAGCTATAGAATAGACTTGATGGTTGTTGGGCATTTTCGCTGTTAGGAAATAGCATTAGCCATTGAGCTACTCTATTATGAACCATTACTCCTAATATAATGTCAAGTACAAATATTAAATTTGCATAATGGGTGTCACCACACCAGCAACAACCCCAATAAACAAAATATAATAAGTAAAAACTCAACATTTGCATTAAATACTTCAGCATTTGGCCTCATTGAGTTTTCAAATGTCCTGAGGAATTAATTTTTCTGTGTGAGTTTGTGCTTTCACATCCATGTCTGGTAGCATTCATTTGTGTGAGCAAACCCACACTGTTAGGTTTACAGAGGCACAGTTGATGTGGTTATCTGCATTATTTCTAACTTGTTGGCAATGCAGATAAAATAAACTGCCTCCAGCTGCAACACAAACTAGGACCAAACTGACGCATGAGGCAAAATTTCCTCTTTCCTTCCTTCACTACATTGGTTGTTTGTAACTTTTTTCCTTCCTCTAAATTATTTTCATCTCCTGAAATAGTTATTGTGTAAATAATTATTTGTGTATTTTTTTTCCATTTCTGCCTTATTTCAATGCATCTTTGCACCTGTTCCACATTTTCCCTTTCCTTTTTCTGTTCCCAGCTAATTCCCTGTAATTGATAGATAAACTTTAATTATTTGAATATCATACAAACACGGATATCAGCATAGAGGCGACAGCACGGAAAAGCTTTTTTAAAATAATGAGCTACAAATTCAATTTGCCCGCTGCGCAGCCTCTTACTGAATCTTATTTTTCAATTTGTAGAAAACATAAAGTAAGCAAAGTGCAAAATGTCTCCTTTACCAACTGTATAAAATCCATTATGTACTGTTTTTTTAATCTGCCCCCACCTGGGTGGGCGTCTGGGTGAGAGAGCTGTTTGTGGTCTTGGCAGCTTCCAGCACCCTGCTCTCCTAATGTCCCGAACTCACTGACTGCACGCTGCTAAATCAAATTACATTTCATCAGACAAAAGCTTTTTTTTCTCTCTACAGCAGTACAAATAAGATTGTTGCAAATCTAATCACAATATAGGGTTTATTGCTCTCTCATTTCTGGGTTTTCATTTGTATGGCTGTTTGCCAGGTGTTGGCAACTGTCCCTGAATTTCTGCCAAACTAAAAAGTTACACTAAAGCTGCAGAGCTCACCTGAAAAAAGTTTGTTTTGTATAATTAACTTTTCATTTGCATGTTTTATATCTCCGTCTCTGTTTTTTATTCTCGTCATCATTTATTGTCCTCCCTCACACTTCGATCTTCTCCCTCCATTATTCCCTTTCTTTATTCAATATGTCTCCTGCTTCTCTCTTACTGTAAATCATCTCAAACATTTCATCTTCCTCCCCTCGTTCCTCCATTGCTCACTTCTCTTATGAAACATTTTATCTTCACTGTCTTTGTTGCCCGCTCTTTTTTTTTTTTTCTATTTTTCATCCCTGACTTGTAAAACATTTCATCAGTCACCATTACAGCGAGCACATTCTCTTATGATGATATCAGTCTTTCCGTTCAGTAGCCTTTGACTTATCTAAAGCGGCTGCTCAGCCACAAACACTTGTGCTTTTAGAGGTGGTTGTTGACATTAAGACTCTTAAACTATCCAAGGCTGCGTTTTTTCCCTCTCAGTGTATGTGTGTGTGTGTGTGTGTGTGTGTTCAGTTATGAAGATCAAGCCAATGTAGCAGCTCTTATTGAAAGCAGGCACTGCACTCACACACACATTCTCCTCCGATATAGAACATGAGTAAACATAAACACCTGCGATATGTGTGCACATGTGTTACAGAGGCAGAGGGGCACACAAACACAAAAGCATACACACCATACTGCAGTGTACACGCTGGCATGCCTCCTGCTGACTCCTTATCTTATAAATAGCAACAATAGCCCTCAACAGGGCCTCTAAGGGAGCCAGAGAGTGGTCTGCCACAGAGCCAACGCTTTCATCTGGGTAGGTGGCACAAGTGTGTGTGTGAGTGAGTGTGTGCAGCAAGGGGTGTTGCTGGCACCAGCAGCAGAATGCCTGTGTTTTGTACTCCCTGTCCTCACCCACACAGCCAACTTTATATACCTCACTGCAAAGGCTCAAGCCCACACGTAACTGTCAATATGTGTTGGATCAAACCCGATCTGCCCACTGAGCAACCTCTCACTCTTTGTGCTGCTCAGTCTTACATGAAATCATACTTTACAGTTGGATTTTTTTTAAAATGTCTTGTATCAACAGGGTATTTTGGGCAAGAAGTGCTCATAGTCAACACCCCGACTGTCACTTGTAGGTGAGCAAAGCAGTTCTGATGCCCCAAACAGTGAATATACCACTTGCATAGACGTTAGCTGGGTCGCTCCTATAGCCGGCAGCAGATGCCCCGACAGTGCAGTGAGTGTGACTGTGTGTTTGTGTTCAGCTCAGCCTCCGACTGAACTCACCGGAAACGCCACTTCTTTCTGTTATTTCCCTCCAGTGTCTCTCCGTCTCCCTCTCTTATCTCTGTACATTTACGCTCCATTTGAAACATTATGAATTTGTACGGATAAATCCTTCTGTCACATTGCACCACTAATTTGTGTCTTTCCTTTGGCTTTGAATGCAATCTTGCCTCCTCTAAAATCCACCTATCTCTCAGTGAAAACACACAGACCGTTAAACAGGAACATCATTTATAGAAACTCAATTTCACTGCTCGATACATGCCAAAAGGGTTGATTTCTCCCATGCTTTCTATACGTATGGTATGTGTATATTCTATTCTTTCAACTGTCTGAGAAACACTGTCATGTAACTCAAATTTTGATCATTTTAATATCCACTGAATGAACACGATTCAAGATTCAAGATTCAAGAATTTATTGTCATTACACAACAATTACATCAGCAATCATTGGTAATGAAATTCTTAAGTCCAAGGCTCTCCTAACAATGCTAAAAGAATATTAACAGCAATAGAGGCTGTCAACAAGAAAAGTAAAAAGATAATTTAGAAAATAAAATAAGAGATAAAATAAAATTAAACATAAATAATAAACTAGAGTAATAAAATAAGTAAAGACCTTAAAATATAAGTTATACAAATAAAATATAAACTGTAAATGTAAAGTAGGTATTATAAGTAACATATATACAATAGAAGAATATACAAAAGCTCCGTCCTGGTGATGTGCTGAGCAGCTTTCACCACCCTCTGTAGAGCCTTACGGTTGAGGGCGGTGCAGCTGCTGTACCAGGCGGTGATGCAGCCAGTCAGGATCCTCTCTATGGGTCACCTGTAGAAGCTGCAGAGGATCCTTGAGTCCATGTTGAGCCTCCGCAGCCTGCAGAGGAAGAAGAGCTGCTGTCTGGCTGACTTTGTGATAAAGTCAGTGTGATGAGTCCAGGTGAGGTCCTCGCTGATGTGAACCCCGAGGAACCTGAAGCTGTTGACTCTCTCCACCGTAGGTCCCATTGATGGAGAGGGGGGCATGTTCCTCTCTCTGCCTCCTCCTGAAGTTCCTTTGTTTTGCTGACGTTGAGATGGAGGTTGTTGTCCTGGCACCAAGATGTCAGGGCTCTGACCTCCTCTCTGTAGGCCGCCCAATCTCATCGTCACCGGTGATCAGAGGCCGATGACGGTCGTGTCGTCCAGCAAATTTGACGATGGTGTTGGAGCTGTTGGGTGGCCACGCAGTCATGCGTGAACAAGGGAGTACAGCAGAGGGCTGAGCACACAGCCCTGGGGGGGCGCCAGGTGTTGAGAGTCAGGGTGGAGGATGTGGTGCTGCCCACCTGCACAGCCTGGGGTCTGCTCCGTCAGGAAGTTCAGGATCCAATCAAACAGGGCGCTGCTGAGCCCGAGGTCTCTGAGCTTGGTGACGAGCTTGGAGGGCACAATGGTGTTGAATGCTGAACTGTAGTCAATAAACAGCATTCTCACATATGTGTCCCTCTGGTCCAGGTGGGAGAGGGCAGTGTGGAGGGTGAGGGCGATGGCATCTTCAGTAGACCTATTGGGCCTGTAGGCAAACTGAAGTGGGTCCAGTGAGTCCGGGATGGAAGAGGTGATGAATGATTTGACTAACCGCTCAAAGCACTTCATGATGGTGGAGGTGAGTGCTACTGGGCAGTAGTCATTAAGGGAGAACATGAACATGTACACATGAACTTTTATAGGTTGAGAACTCTCTATAGCCATTTATTTGATTTGATTTGATTTGATTTGATTTGGTACCCATAGAGAAACTGACCTGTTAATTACAAAATACCATGAAACGGAAAGGGAGGAAGACAATGAACTACAAAAAAACAAAAATAATCAAGCAAAAAATCATTATCTACCGTATACATTCGCAAGTGGCTTTTAAGATTTACTGAACAACCTGTGTATCCAGAAACAGCTGTCATTCATGTATGTATGTTGCAGGTATGAATATCTAGAAGACAGGATATGAGTCAGGCTTTGATACACTTTTCTCCAGCCTGTATGATTATAGACCTGTCATAGGAAGCTCTTTGAAACCTGTTCTTGATGAACTCTAAGGTACTCTGTGGTCAATCTGCATACATCGCTGATTTTCTTGCCGCTGTTACCACCTGACGACGCCGATTTGCTCTAATGGTTTCTTTTCTTTAGAGGGGAAAAAGTGGCTTCCGGTGGTCTGTGATATTTTGTATTGGAAAAATGTCACATTATGAAAAAGTAAGCAATGATGTAAGCCACGTCTGTCATAGTGAGGTTTCCAATAATGCCTCTCTTTCCCTTTTCTTTTCTCTTTGTGTGTGCTGCACTCTTTGCCTCTCTATGGGATGAAAGCCCTCTATCATTAATTTTCTAATAATGCCTCCTTGGTTTCACATGTGAACAGAGCTCCAACACATCAATCACAGCTCAGTGTGTGTGTGTATGTGTGTCTGAGAGCGTGTTTTTGTGTGTCACCATGTTGTGCATTTACCAGCAGCTCGGGGCAATGTGTGCTTATTGGAATGGTGACAGATTGGTGTATTATTCATCACCTGATGGGGAGTGACAGATGACTCCCCTTGCGAGTCCATGCATGTGTATCGATGTGTTCATTTGAACAGGTGATTAGGAGGAATTGGTGCAGATATGTCCTAGTGGGAGATGTTCTTACGTCTTTGTGTGTCTTTGGACCTTTGTGTACTTTATGTGTGTACAGAAGTGTGTGTGTGTGTGTGTGTGTGTGTGTACTGCTGTTGAAAACAGAATCAATCAATCAAAGCAGATAAAAAAAAAAGCCAAGAAGAGGATGAGAATGAGAATGTGCTTCATATCAGTGCTAACCAAACATGTGTACTTTGCAAAAGTATCTCCATGTTATGCTACTTTATACTTATAGTCCACTAAGTTTCAGAGATAAACACTGTTGGTTTTATTCCTTCATGTTTATCTGACGGCAGGAGTTAGTTTGCAGATTTTATATACAAAACATTTAGCACCACTTTAACCACATTTTTAAGAAACATTATGCTGCCTGACCAAACAATAATTAACATATCCAGTCGCTAAATGTTTATATTGAATTGCTAAGTAACATTATTGCAGTAGGGTCAAACACAGGCAATTGTCACCCAGATTAAACACCTAAAAAGGCAAAACAGTGACTTGAAGCATGATAAGTTTACTTTATTAACATTTAACTACAATTGTTCCCTAAATAAAAGAGTATTAATAGTAGGGAACAATTTGATAATAAAACTAGTTTAGAATACAAGGCATGTACTTGTAACAGAGTTTTTTTTTACAATGTGGACTTAAAAGAGATCTAAATTGTTTCATTCCACCTATGATGATTGGTGGTAAGCAACATGCGAGAAGGGAAAGACGTGAAGAAGCTACAAAATAAACACTGCGAATCACCAGATAAAAGACATGCAGCCACAATCAAAATCAGATTCAAAATCCACAGTTCCCACTGTGTCAGTTATAATATTGATCCCTATACAGCTCACATCACTTTGAATGGTCTGCAAGAGTAATGAGGGAGAGAGAGAGAGAGAGAGAGAGAGAAGGGGAGATTCATCCATATCCTGCTGAGTTAAGAGAAGGTTACAAGACCCTGAACACCTCCTTCGCAGCATGGTGGTGTGTGTATGTGTGTATCGGTAAGGTACACACCTTGTGCATTTTCTGTGCCTCCGGGCACGTTTTTATGTGTGTGTATTTGTGTGTCCCTCTCTGGTCTTCTCTCAGCATGAGGCAGTGAGTGGCAGCTAGTGATTTTGAGCAACAACCGCTCAGACCTGAGGAACCCCAGCGTGCAGCTGTAAGTAAAAGCTCATTCTGATTTAAACAGTGGCTCTCAACCAATCTGGGCCCCCATACCTCATGTCCTGCCTGCTGCTCCACAGGCAAAGGTTTCCAGTGAGAAGGCTCTGACAAAGCAATTGCACGCGCCACCTGCCCGGGACCAAAACAGCAGACAGACGAAGTTAACAACTGGCTAGTGAACACGGTGGAGCACTTAGCAGCTAAAGAGGCAGATATGTCCCTCCCTGAGTTGGTGGAGACCAAAAACAGAACAAAAGGGGGACTGAATGTTGGGCAGGTGGTCAGAAACAAGAAAGGTGATGTTGTTCTGTGTGCTGGTTATGTAAATAGCTAACTTTCTATGGCCATTTATTCAGCTGTAAAGTGTTCTGTAAAACTGCACCTCTTTTTAAAATAATGCCTGTGATAGTTCATAAAAACACACACCCATGCAGTTTATTTAAAACAGGGAGGCCAGTCCAAAACTGCAGCAGTATACCTGGAAAGTTGTTGGTTCATTATGTTGCGTCTGACAACAATTAGAGTGGATACATCCAACACACACATCACCTGAGGATGAGGCACACACATGCATGCACACATGACCACCAACAGGTAAAAATACAACACACAGCACAATGTGAATGGAACCTTTTACACTTTGGTGTAAAAACTGGAAGTGAAAAGTGAGAATAAACAAGCAGTTCAACAGCAATAAAGATGTGCAATCCAGTCATGGGGGTGAGACAACACAGATTAGTGGGTTGTTTGTTCACCATCGAGAAAGTGGACGGTACATCCTAACCTCCATAATAAAAGGTACAAATAAATTTTGTTGCTGAATGACTTTTATTATGAAACATCAGTAAGAAGTGTTGAGCTTATACAGTCCTTTGCTCTTTCATTATTGTTGTCTGGTATCCTACTTTCATTATTTCATCTTACAGTTTCTGTAGTTTTCAGTCTTTCTACACTTATGTTCTTGCAGTCATCTAAGAGATGTCAGCCTCACTGTTTTCTCTGTTTTGCTGTCAAAGCTGTCATTTCTGTTTTAAGCAGTTAATGCAAACTGTTAATTTCCTACTGCTCCTGCTTCAAAAGCCTTCCACTGACAAACCACAGGAAGGCTTTGATTTTCACCAAGGTGAGCAAACTCTTGATTACTCTGTTTGATTTTCCTTCAAGCTTTCTTTACTCGCCAGTGGAATACCATAAGAGTTATTTATACATTTAGGTCCTTGTAGAATAGTGTCTTAATGGAAATATTTGTTTTTTATGACTTAGGTCTTAATTACTTAGTTTTGGCCATCATTTCTATTGGGTATCATAACATTTTACTGAGCAGCTCGTGCTGACATATGGCATTGCAGTCCACAGAGCGCCGTAAACACACTGTAACTTGTCTAACTTTTCTTTCACTGTGGTACCGTGTGCTGCTACTTTAAACTCTAAAGATGTATAGTGTCATGACAGGACCACTTAGGTCAAGACAGAGGTTCACACAGCAGAAGTCATAAATAAAGGATTTTTACAGGATAACTCAAATAACCCCAAATCATGCGGCGTGTTAGCTTATAGTATGTTGAATTAATAAAGGAGGCAAAAACTACATGAATATGTGTACAATTTTCTTAAAAATCAAGTCTCCTGACTCATATGCTGCCTGTATGTTTCTTTTATTTTGAGTGCATTCAGACAAGACATCCTGTGGTGGTCACTGCTAGTTTAGCATCTGCACACATGTATAGACGACTATTTTATTTATTTATCAGCCTATTCACACTCGCAACGATTTCATGTTGTCTGGAGGATGCAGGATGAATGTAAACGCAGGAAAAATATGCATATGAATACTTCATTAAAGCTGTTTATTCTGGTTTATGTGTGTCATTGGTTACCCAGTAGTTTAAGGCATGTCATTAAAAAACAATAGAATGGTCACGTTTTCATACGTTTCTGTTGAAGATGTGGCATTTCTGCCATAGGCCTTGCTGTATGTTTGAAATATATGTGTATTTTCACATTGGAGTGGTTGTAGTTTTATTATACCAATGTCTCATTTTTTCCAGTCATCCTAGCTTTTCCCCTTTTCCCATCTACCCTGTCTCTTCCTCATTTGTGCTCCACTTTTTCTCCCTCCCGCATACTTCTGTCCTCCCTCTCCTCTCCGTCTTTCCCTCCCTACAGGCTACAGAGACCCTTTTCTTATGAGAACCCTAGATCTCAGTCGCAGCTTTGCAGTGGCTCAGTATTGTATCATCTATCACTCTGCATAGAGCTACAGGCAGCATCAGCCTCAACGGACAGGAAACAAGATTTATTACAGAGGACGACACCCTGCATGTGTGGTGGGAGGAGAGACAAAGAGAGATGGAGATGCAGTTGGACAGAAATGAAGGCCCAAAATGTGGCAGAGAGAGGCAGAGAGAGGCAGAGTGAGACAGACAGACAGACAGACAGACAGACAGAGGGAGGCAAAGATGGAGACTGGGCAACAGAGCGAGTTGAAAAAGGTGGAAAAGGATGTTTTTTTGACAGGAGACGTGTGTTACAGGAAGAGAAAGACAGATGAAGTGAAAGAGAGGGCTAATGAGATTGAGTGATTGAGAGTGTAATGTGTGTGTGTGTGTGTGTGTGTGTGTGTGTGCAGTACATGACAGACGTAGTGCTTAAAGGCCAGTGCCTCGCTGCGTGTCCATTAGGTGTTTAGTAATGACTGAAGCTGTGTGTGTGTGTGTGTGTGTGTGCCTTCAGTAATCATCTGTGTCAGTGTGATTGATGACTGACCACAGTCGGTGTTTAAACATTTAAAATCTTTCAGGACGGAGGAGCAGGGAGGAGAGGAGGAGAGCGAAAAGAAGTGAAGAGAAAGACGGAGAGGGCAGATAATCTTAAGGATCAAACTGAGTCCCACAGAAGCAGAAGTCCACATCAAGTCCACATCAACAATGCCTTTCTTTTCAAGCTTTGTTCACATTCCTTACCAAAAAAAGATACAAGTCCCACATGTAACAATACATCCTGACTTTGCCTTTTTTTTGCTAATGACTCAACACATTCCAAAATAGTAAAGACTCTGATGGAAGCCAATTTAAATTTAGAGTGTAAAGAAATAAGATGCTACCACAAAAGTCCAAGTCATCCAGTTTTTAAAAATGTGAAGTTAAAACTAAATGCAATATTTTTCTAACAAACTAAGACAGTCCAGCCTGTAAAACTTGATCAAATGGTTTGTGACCTAACTGGAGACATGGAGGATGGAGTTTGATCCACAAAAGCAGCCGCTCCCCAGAGAGGACCACCAACATGATGTTGACCCTTTTAGGCCAAAACAACAATTTAAGAAACTGGAAACTGCAATTACACCATATTCCTACAGTAAAACTTGGATTTTAGTCAGATGGCTGGAGGATAAATGAAGTTTCTGTTCAGAGAGAATCATGAACTTCTGTTCCTGTTAGAGGTTTCCACTGAAACTTCACCCTTATTGTGGTTGAAGGACTATTATTTTATTAGTTAACTTCAGCACTTGTTGTCATTTGTACAGAAAATACATAGCGACAAGATTGTTCCTCAGCTCTGATCACTATGTTCCCTGAAGGCGAGCCATTTCAGCCACTTTAAAGAAAATTGTTTAACATTTTGGGAAATACACATGGAGGTCAGTCGGATGTCTGTACATTAAGCAAAGTCAACTTCATTTATTCCAACAGTGACCTACAATGAGACTGACTTTGTTTCTAGGACCTGCAGCCCTCCCCACCCTCACTGCTGGCTTAACATGTCAGTACTCACACACCCATCAATCCACTCTTGGATACTTTTACACTGTTGCATGTTAACCTGTGATGTGTAAATCATCCCAGGCACAAACGTCACATGAACTTAGTGGATTTACTGCAAGTATTGGAAGCACAGGTTCGTTCCTCAGTATTATATGGAAAAAAAAAGCCTCTCCAGCCAGAGTCAAGTCAAGTGTGTTTATTTATAAATCCCCAAATCCTTACGCATTCAACACAGATAAGGAAAAACACCCAAAACAACACCCATTAACAGGAGGATAAAACCAGAAACCACATAAAGAGCGACAGAGGAGGGATCCAGAAATAACAAAAGTAAAACTGCAACATGAAGGATCTGAGTTTGGGAAGCCGTTGAACAACTTCAGGTGCTGCCAAGACAGGAAGGACCTGAGCCGTGACCTCCCCTCCACAATAAAAACCTATGAGAACATATATATTATAGGAAAACTATAAATACACGCAAGAGGCTATATCCTGTACAAAGTTATAAAGATTTGGAGATAAATGAGCTCATAAAGCTTAAAGAGTCACTTTGTCCATAAAAACCACAGTTTATCACTAACTCCTCACTATTTACAGTTTTTCCTGGGACTTCTTGTTTGCTAGAAATCAGTAGTTTTCTGTTTTTTATGATTTGGGTGAACTGCAGCCGACTACACTATAAGACATTTGTAACAGTAAACATCATTTATTTTAAATAGTGGAGTTTGGGATTGCTCGGGCGACACAAGACACTTGAAACTGCTTTTATGCACTGCGAGGGAGCTGAAATGGTTTCTGTGGGAGAAATTTGATCATTCAGTGTTTCGCCGATACTTGGAAAATGTTGGATGTTACACAGAGAGCTAACAGGTGTGGGACACAGAGGTGGAAACAGTGGGAGGACTGCAGGGAGAGGAGAGAAGCCACAAATAAAGAAAGAATAAAGGAAGTAAAACTTGCCGTGGATGACGGATGGGTTTGGAAAAAATAAGTGTTTTAGAGAGAAAGAGGCATGAAGGACAGAGGCGTGGAGAGGGGGAAATGGGAAGAGGAAAAGGAGGCAGACAAGCATATTGTGTGTGTACCAGCTCCAGACAGACAGTCACTCCACTCCAACAGTCTGGATGCTCGACTGTTCTCAGGCCTTCCAATATAATTCAGCCGTTCCGCTATGTCAAGTTCCCCATCGCGGCCCTGCAGGGCCCGCCACGCCTCCCTTTCTCCTCGCTTCCAAATATGGGCATCCTGTCCCCCCACGGTGCTCAAAGGGATTATTATGTTTGTGTCTGCGCTGCTCCAGTGACCCTGTGACAGAGAAGAAGAGAGATTGCTCGAGCTATTTCCACCCTGCTTTCTGTGAAACCGTCTCCAGGACCTCGGAGTCGGACAGATGTGTGTTAATGTGTGTGTGTGTGTGTGTGTGTGTTGACATTGAAATTATGGAAAGATTTAAAAATCAAACGACACGCAGATTGATAACCCAGGAAAACATCTTTTTAAAAATCAAAGAAACAAGACATACCTGTTATTAAGTAAGTTTTAGAGGTGCTGGTAGGCAGATTTAGTCACATTTATACAGAGCCAGACTTGTCTTTAGAGTGGTCTTTATGCTAAAAAACATACAAGATTGGTACCAATCATCTCATCTAACTCTCAGCATTAAAATAAATAAATATATTTCCCATAGTGTAAAACTCTTGCTTTATATAGACTTTTGAGCTCGCTTTATATCAGGCTAAGGGAACACATAACCAGGCTTTTAAACCACATAGGTGATAGTTATTAGAGTTATGAAAAGCTAACACAGATATCGGCGAGCGTGTGCTATTCAGTGCTGTTACACCAAGTTGTTTGCTCTGTTAAAGTGGTTGAGTCGCAAAGGTTGTTGTTTAAATGTTGAAATTTCGGTACATTTTGGTCATTTAGGTAAACAGTTCAGCCTGCCTTTCCGGTGATGTACGGTCGTGCCAGTGTGGTGAACCGAATCTGCGAGAGAAAGAGCAAGAAATTGAGACAAAGAGCGAAGAAAGAGGGAGCTTGAAAAGAGAACGAGGGAGAAGACTGGGAGAAAAACAGGGTCTTTAAATGAGTGTAGAAAAGCGGGCTGGCATTGGAACAGACACGCCCCATCACACAACAGTCGAGACATTAACTTCCCTACTCTCTCTGTTTTTCCCCCCCGCCATCACTCTTTCTCTCCCTCCTTCCCTCCATCTGCTCTGCCACTGCACCTGGCCTCTTCACTTTCTCTCACTCCATTTCCCCTCGTTCACTCCTTTTTTCCCCTTCTCCCATCATTTCTTTCTTCTCTGTTTGCACCATCTTACCCTCCTCCTCTTCCTCTCTCCCCTCTTTGCAACTGAATGGTTCTTTCTCTCCTGCGTGTCTTCCTCAATCTGTCTCTCCTCTCCATCTGACAGCGTCTCCATCTCCACCATTGACGCTTTGACGTCCCCGTCTCCTCCCTCTCTTTTCCCCCTGACTTTTCCCTTTATGGCATCAAAGATAACCTCTAAATCTTTCTTCTTCAACCCTCATTCTCCATTTCTCGTGCTTCCAAATGTTCAAATTTCTTTCTTTCCTTTTTGGACCACTTTTTCCACTGCCGCCCTCCCCCTCCTTCTCCCATCCGGAGGGGGGCTGACTGTCTGTCCGTCTTGGCCCAGCATGAGTGGGCCGCGTCTGGGCACAGAGAGTCAGGACCACAGGGTGACTCTCCAGAAAAATCCTGGAGGGTTCTGACACGGTGGCCATATGGCAGAGCATTGAACGAACAGCTCCGCACATTCAGAGGAGGGAGACACAACACAGTCTCCGACAGATGCCCAGTGTGAAGGAATGGATTGTGTCCCCCGTGGCCGGTGGGCTTGTCCAGCACTCATTAGTTTCCCATGGAGAATTGATATTATTCACAAAGCTGCTTGGCTCGCCTCAGATCACAACCCTGACCGCATGAATAGGTGGGTGACATGTGTGCGGGGTATGGGTGTGCACAAGTTAGGAATGGGGATTTAGCGAAGCACTGCAAATTTGATGTCAGCCTCATAAAACACATTTGTATTCTCCCAGACACTGCAAACGAATACACTTGATGACATTAAAGTTTATTTTGCACAATTGCAAAACATATTGAAAGCATTTAAGAAAACAAGAGTCATGTTAGGATGCTAATATATGCCTAATATATGCTAATTCGTAATAAACATAAAGTGTAGCTGAAGCTGATGGAAATTTAGTTTTGTGGTGCATTTGGCCATAAAGCAAAGAGCAAAAACACAATTTAGTCTTAGCCTGCTGATGGCACTAAAGGATAAAAGGGAGGATTGTCAGTGCTTTGTTTTAAAATTCATCCACTGGCTAACACAAATGTCTACACAAAATTTCCATCTAATAGTTGTTGAGATATTTCAACCTGGACCAAAGTGGCAGACCAAACAGACAAAATAACATTCACACCCATAAAGCCATGAAACTAGAGTGGCAAAAACAAAAAAAAAAGCAAATGCAAAATAACTTAGTTCTTGGTCTCAGTCTAATTTGACTGCTGATTTATTATTTATTTATTATCATTTATTATATAAATAAGTTCAAATAAATTTACTCATGACAGAATCATCTATGTAACCATTATGTTGTGATTTCATTGTTACACATATAGTGTCAAGTGTGTCATCAAAAAAAAGTGTTTAGATTAACAGGGAAAGACGTTCCTCTGCAACCAGTTTTAATATAATCACTAATGGTTCATTGGAAATATTCTGTTTGATGTATGTGTTCTTGTAAGTTCAAAATAAGAACAGTTCTTAGTTAAAGATGTCACTTAGTATGTGTACTATATGTGTACATGTATTGCGTGTTCAGATTCTTTGTTCTGTCTTTTCTCTATTCCTGTAGTGTTTGTGTCTCATTTAGTGTGTGTTACAGGCTTGGAGGGAGCTGGCACTGTCTTTTGTTTTCACAGAGAAAAATGATGCTACATCAGCATGTGTATATATATATATATATATATATATATATATATATATATATATATATATATATATATATATAGCTATATAGGCTTTTTCTAAAAAGACAATCATTTTTATTCATGCCACTGATTCTGCCCTATTCAGTGGGTTCCTTGCCATTACACACACACCAACTAAATTAAAAAGATTATTCACTTTTGACAATTTCAGTGTTCCAGTTTTATGGCGGGCCCATCGCAGTCAGAGTTCATGTAAAAAGATAATGTCTGCATCCAGCAGATCTTGTTGGTGTTCTTTTTTTTTTTTTTTTTGGGTTTATTTTTCTGTCACTTTAATCGACAGCTGGCTCGGCCTCCTGATAAAAGATGCCTCATTTCACATGACACATAAATCAGCGATGTGCTGGAAAGACAACTGACCTTAAAACTCTCTGAAAAAACTCTTTGCACCTTTTTCAGCCGATGCAAAGCCTTATGACATGAAATAATAAAGCACATCATGTTGTGTGCGTTCAGTGAAACTGTGTGTTGCAGGACTCAGAGCACCCTTTAAACCTATCACCTCTTTAAGACACTGTAGGTCACCAAGACACCACCAAGTGAAGTTTAATCATATTTTGTTTATTATTTATTTTGTCATATTCATCCATGGGGGTTTGAATTGGATGCTTTCAAAAGTGTTGACACTATAAATACTATGAATTTATTTCACACAGAGGAAAACATACTAATAAAATGTCAGTTTTTCCAGGTCAGTTATCTGACTGGAATCAAAATGCACAAGCAACCTGTCAGAGCACCTGAGCAGAGAACATGTTCACATCTACCTAAAGACCTTTGTAGTGTTTCAGGTGAAAATGCCAAAAACAAAAAAAAACCACTGCTAAAGGGCACAGACAAATTATCAACCAGGAAGAAAATGCAACAATGATAATGAGTAAGTAGTGAGTAAGTAATCTCATTACAATATTTTGAGGTATATTGTGTTTTTTCTTTTTTAAATTAGTACCCCAGCACTGACAGCACTACTACATTACTCTCTGGGATTAGTCTGTACCATTTAATGACAAAATATGTGAGTCAATGGAGAACAAGCCATTTTCCTAATTTTCTGGGAAGGTCGCATATATTGTCACAAATTTATAAGTGACATTATAAGGAGGTAATGAGAGTGGCAGGGCTCCAAAGCAGTCAGCTGCATATTAAGTTGATGCAGCCTGTTGTCCACAGGATGACTCTAACCCTTCTCTCTCTCTCTCTCTCTCTCTAACATGTGCATGTCACTATTAGTTTGAAACTCTCTCTCAGCTCTAAATTCATGCACCATCCCTCCAATCTCCCCTACATGCATTGCCCTTGGTGATTAAACTAAGTCTGAAATCTCTGACTAAAGCTGTGCACGCAACTTCATTTGCATATGTGAAATGTGCGCGCCTGAGTGTTGTTTTGAGATGGGGCTCATTTTGAGGAACAAAGCGCTGAGTTTTAACTGGGGCATCTAAACACAAAAACAAACACATGACAAGGACGACAACACCGCCTTCAAAAAAACAAGCAAACTCCACACATCCACTTCCTCTTTGTGCTGAACCATCAAAGCACGGTGCTTCTATTTCCTGAGTGTGGACTGACACACACACACACGCTGAAATGACAATAAAACAAAGTTCAGACCGACTCATCTTCATCAGTCGGTATTTCACTTTTTGGATCTAATGATTAATATCCTCTCCTCCTCTGCTTGTTCAATAAAAACCTTGAAGATTTTCACTGAAGTACAACATTAATGTTTGAAGACAATGCAAACATGTTTTTATATAAATCTGTGTGTGTGTGTGTGTGTGTGTGTGTGTGTGTGAGATGAGTGGACGATCACACTTTGGACTGACCTTCCACTTCCTGTTGCAACTTTGCGTTTGTCAGTCTCTCTCGAAACCCGGGGCGAGTCAAGAGGAGAGGCGGTGTCAGTCCAGTGCCGACTGCACACGCCCACACAGTCCTGAGAAGAGGTCCAATCAGGCGTAATGAGTGAAAACACCTGTGTGGGTGGACCCTGGGCGAGTGGAGGCCTTTAAGAGTGTGACGTGTTGTGACACTGAATAATAAGCGAGAGCAAAACTATTTAATTGCCTGTGATAAGTGGTTAAAGTGTTCAAGTTGGTTAACACTGTAATTATTCGACAGTTGTAATTATGCTATGCTACCACAGAACCAGCCAGTCACAGCAGACAGTTTTCAAATAACGATAAAACAGCCTGACACATGGGAACGTTTTCAAATATAAAGCGACTTGCTGAAAATCAGTCGATTTTAGAGAGTTTAGAGTCGCATTTGTATGCAACACATGTCCTCGCAATCCCCCCACAACTTCTTCTTTGAACCTGACGCCACACTTTGATGTGCATCTTTTAGCTTTGACCAGCTGATGTCAGACATATTCCAGTGACGAGGCTAACACAGACGCAAAGTTAGCCCTACAGGTGAAGTAATGAACTGCAGGCTGTCACACACTTAAACACACAGTAACAGTGTGAGCGGTTACTGACCCTAAAACTGCATTTCTTGCAGCAGTTTTAGTTCAAAACCATCAAGAGCCTCAAAATCAATCTGACCGCGAGGTTTCCTTCTTGGGATATTTAACATTCTCCACTCATTTTGTGTTTGTGTAGTTTAAGGGACAACTAACTGACTTCACATGAAGATCTTCTCTTGAGTTCTCTGTTATTCCCATTTGTTTCCTGCTCGGTAATCAATAATTAGTGACTGCTAACTAACCCGAACCCCAACTCATCTCAAAACAATCTAAATGTTTCACCCGTTTTCAACCGACTTCCACGTCCACTGAACAAAGATCAGCATGATAAAAACGAAAAAAAAATTATTTAAGGTTTACTTTGACTTTTTAGTTAGTTAGTTTTTAGCTCATGTCCCATCTGCTAACACAGAGGGGGTGGGGTTACTGGCATGTGATGCAACCAGCCACCAGGGGGCGGTTGAGGTGTTTTGGCTTCACTTTGAGGGAGCTGTCATGTTGACCATCTTCATTTACAATTTATGAGCAGCACTAAACACAAATTCAAGCTGAGGAGTAACTGAGGAGTAACAGAATTGTTATTTTAAGTATTAGACTCACTGACGTTTGGACTAAATGATGGTGATGGATGAAAAGAGGATCACAAAGTTATTACAATTCATCCTGTGTTGACATGAACATGAACATGAACATCTGTAAGTAATTCAATGTAAAACTTTACCATGAAAATAGAAAAAAATCAAAAACGACTCTAACACATCATCTTGCATTTGCTGGCCCAGAATCTTTAGAAGGATCTAAACTAAAGCTCACACACCTGCTACCAGGTTCAATCAGTCATTTTCATACTTTATAATAAGACTTTTATCTGAACCTCTGATGCTCTCTGTGAATGTCTTTTAATGAGCTGTTGCTGCACATTGAACCTCTAAGCCCTGTTTCCGCGTCAGTGTTATTATTTTTAAGATAAAACTGAGTCAAGAAATATAAATAATATATTTTGCTGTTGTCTCAGCAGATGGCGTCTCTATGGCACATTCACTGAGAGAGGCCCTTCTGTATTTAGGCCTGCAGACTGACAGAATTACACTTCGCTAATTAACTTGAATAAGGCAGCTTGACACTCTAAGCAGAAAAGCAGAAAGTGATGCACTGCTATCAGTCAGAGTGTGTGTGTGTGTGTGTGTGTGAGATGGAGTGATTAAGGAAACGAAGGTTATGACTAACTCATCGTTATTTTCTGTTTGAATCGGTGGAATAATACAATCTTCAGTTGGGCGAATGTGACCCACGCTGTCACCGAGTTATCGTTGTGAGTGTGTGTTTGCAACATTGGCGTGGACAATGTGTGTGCGCGTGTCTGTGGGCTTGTGCGTCTCTCCCTTTTGAGTTAATTGACACTCTGTGTTGCCCGTCTCAATAATGGTCGTTATGGAAACGATGTTTGGTGTGACAGATGTGTTTTGTGGCAGATGAGGATACGGCAAACCACAAGGGACCCGCACGGATTTGGATGAAGCGCTGGCAAATAGATAGCTGCACAATACAAAGAGTAAGAGCACAATACAAAACCATCACAATGGACACAGCGGCTGAACACGTTCAGAAAATAAAAAAGGGATTACTTCTGTAAATGCCAGCAAACTGGTATTAATATTTAAATCTGCATTATTATTCCACCTGATTAGCCATTAAATAAGGGTAAATAATAGGAATCATATTCCCAAGTGCAATTCATGAAAATTCAACCAAAAAAAACAGTTTCTTCTGTGTTATTCCAATTACTTTGGAAAGTTTAGCTGACATTTGTAAATTTAAACTATTAGCTTAATTTGACTGCTCTAAACCACGGCTCTATCAGTAAATGTGACAATAAAGAAGACTGGTGGCATTTTTACTGACTGATATCGATCGTACTCTTAAACCACTAAGTTAAACAGAAAGAATATGGAAGAGTTTGGAGGCCTGACCCTTTAAGCGGCACGCTCAGTAAGTCATTTCCCACAGAGACCAGGAGGATCTGGACGATGTGCCGACGGTCAATAAGCATCTTGGGAAAAGCTCATTTGGGGAAAATTGGCTGCAGCGGCATCTTTGGGGTTGTTGTCTATTCCTGTCTGTTTCTATGTGTCTTTGCATCCCCTGATCCACAGCCCACGTTTCATCGGGCCAGGCAGGTCTCGGCCGAGGTCTGATTTCTCCTAATTGCTTCGGGCTCGATCCGGTCAGGTTTCATTTTATTCTCCAGTTTTTCTTTTTCGTCTTTTGTTAACAGTATGAACGTGACCCCCTGGACCCTGCGGCACATTCAGTGACATTCTAGGAGCTTGTTAGTCTGCTCTGGGTCACACGGTTGACATAAAATCAAAATTGCTTTGGCTTACCAGACTTTATATGGTCCCAAAGAAGCTACAGCCACCCGTGTGATCTCCTTCATTAAAAACTCTTCTGTTTAGCAAATGTCAACTGGACAAGAAGATCCTTACAATCATTTGACTTGTTGTTTACCAGTGTTGCTGCTACCATTATGATCATTATTATTATTATTACAAGTTTAAAGCACACAGTTTCCTGGTCAAAACTTTGCACTCTGTAGTTACAGAGAGGAAAAAAATGAACATCACCGCTGTTTGTTTAATACATCATGCAAAAGTGTCCAAGTTGTTCCAACTCAGATGTTTAAATTAGCTGCTTTTCTTTGTTTTACTGAATTGGAATTTGGACTTCATAAGCGATTTGCAAACATCTCAATGGTGTCTGGGAAATGTTTTATTTGATTGTTTTCTGATATTTTCCATTCAATGAAATTCATAATTCATGCATCAAATTCATGAAATAAATCATAAAACATATTCATCAACAATGAAAATGACCAGTTTGTAGTCTGCTGGCACACTGCAGAGTTCCCTGTAAGAACTAAACACATTCAGTCCTCTTGAACTTACTGTCACACTGTTAGTGCACACCTTTGACTTGAAGATGCGGTTCTAAAATCATTGAAGCTGTGTACACAACTTGAAGAAAACAAGCTCTAACAAGGATAATGGGCTAATGTGGCCGTCATAATTTGATACAGTGTGACATCAGTCCAATACTTTCACCAGGTTTGCTGCAACTAATGATAAGAACTGAGGAGAGTGGGAGCTCATTGGTCACTTTCTGAGGTTGGGCCAGCAAGTCTTCAGGGAGAGTCTGTTATTTTGCTCTGTCTGTGTGTGTGTGTGTGTGTGTGTGTGTGCATGTGTGCATGTGTGCGTGTGCGCCTCTGCCTTTCCATGTGAGTGACACCTGCTCCCAGTGTGTGTCTGTGAGAGACGACAGCAGAGGAGAGTGATGGGAATGAGCACACGACATCGCTGACTGCATGCGTGTGTGTGTTGCAGTGTGTGCACTCAGACACTCATGGCAGACAGGTGCCTGTGCGTGCACGTGGGCCTGCGTGTGTGTCTGGCCTGACTTGGCGGGTAGATGTGCGGTCCCGTCGGCATGTGGGGTGATTGGCAGCACCCGTTTGGGCGTCGTTGATAACACACAGGAGGGCGACTGCCACAGATGAGCTTTGTCAAGCTGTCTGCACGTCAGACACCCACAGACACACTCCCTTTCTCCTTTACACAAACACACACACCAAGGTACAACTCAATTTCTTTCCCAGGGACTCTTGCTCTGACTCTTGTTTGTGTTTAACACACACAGAATTGCTCTGCTTTCAAACACACACTTCTCACAGGCCTCGAATCCCCACTGTATCCTCTCTCTACACACACACACACACACACAACCTGTCAGCCCTGCCTGTGGCCAGCCATTGAACCTGGTATACTGATAACAGCAACAACAGCCCTCTCCTCTGCAGGGAGAGAGAGTCTCATTCATATGTATGGTTTGATGTGTTGGGGAATCTCTGTCACTTGTTTGTCACTGTGGACGGCTTGAAAAGACCAGGCTGGCATTTGGAGGGCTATATTTCAATAAGGAAACTGAGAGAGGCAAAAGGAGGCGCTGCTTCAATACCCTGGCAGCCATGTTCACATTGTCTGTGGCATGCAGCTAAGTTTCGGTTAAGAGAGGAAGAATTACATCAACACCGATGTGGTGCCATGTTTTGTCATCTAACTTTCGCAGCATGAAGAGGATTTTGAATGAACACATGACAAAACGCAACAATGAAGTTTACGTTTTCCTGACCAGCGATGTGAATAATGATTGTTGTCTCTGAGGTTAAGAGGGGTGTTGGGTGTATGAGGCTTCTGCCTTTGACTGCAGTTTGCATACAGTCTTCTATTAGCCCATGTTTGTTTCAGTAGATCACGACCATGACCATGATCCTTCTCTAATCAACCTTTCTTTAACTTAACCAAATATTAAAGCTGCGTAAAGGGATTTTCTTACCAGTTGGGGGCAAAGGAGTAAGTTATACACACAAGTACATAGGAACTCCTTCATAAAACTCATATGGTAAACAAGTTAACAGTTAGTAGTACAGTACAGAAAAGTAAATTCATGAAATTCAGTGCCACAAATGACTTTTTTCCAGCTATACTTCATCTATTGTATTGAAGTGAGTGAGTGCCGTTGAAGCTTTACTCATATGGGAGTGGGTGTTTTTTCACCTATAGTTGTTTGGAAAAATGATAGATGCAGAAGGTGTTCTACAGAGAGTTATCACCAGATTCATCAGTTTCAGCTCATTGTATAGATGTGTGGCCCAACTTCACTGTTCTGGTATCCTCTCACTGTTCTCATAGCATCATTTTTTAACCACAGCAGGCTGCTGTTTTCAGAGAAAAAGCTCTGATAAACCCACTGCACACTTTCTGCCCAGCACCAAACACAGTTAGAGTCTAGCTGGTGAACACGATGATTGGTGGAGACCCAAAACAGAGCTAAAAAACAGAGCGAACATTAGCCAGGTGAACAGAAACATGACTTCAAATAAATGACGTTTGCCTGTAACTGCTGTAAATGTTAATAAGCATCATAAGCATCATATCAAATCAAAAGATAATGAATGATATGTCAATGTCGCGTTCACAACTTATTTCCTCCAAAAAATATCAGATTGGCAGATTTAAACCACACAGGGGGGAGATCATAAAAATAATACAGTGATACAGTGTTATAAATGCATTACAGAAGAGTAAATCATGATGAATAAATATGATTTCCACAAGCAAAAGTTGTCACACACTAGGTAGCTCACACTTCACTCGGGTGTTTGCATCTACTTTTTCACACATGCTGGTCCTTCAGGTGAACAAGCAGCTTACTCTAAACTACTGAATGATGCAGATACTCACACACAATAACCACATCATACAGAAGACACAATAACAATATATACAGTTACTGTGTCTGTGTGTGTGTGTTTGTGTGTGTTCAACCTCACCTGGCACACACACACACGCAGACAATACGCACTTACTGACACAATGCAGCCCTTCAGGGATCAATTACCGCTCGCTCACGTCTTTATCATCTCAAAGCTGTGACTATGAATACCTCCCCACGCCGTATAGGCACACGCTCTCTCTCTCTCTCTCTCTCTCTCACACACACACACCAGGCTATAAACCCATTTTGATAGTTGAGATGTATAAGCTTCTTTTCAAAACGCCCTGTCAGAGAATGCTATCTCCTGCAACAGCGAGCCAAACCACACAAAGGCCTTTATTGTAATGACTGACGGAGAGAATCCCATCTGTGCAGTGTGTGTGTGTGTGTGTGTGAGTTAGAGAGAGAGGAAGAATGACTTTTCCTCATATCAGAGTTTACCTGTTGAATTTTCAGGACCTCTCGATACACCTGAGACAAGATCTCTTGAGGACCACACACACATACACACACACACACAAAAAGTAGTATAGTTAGCTCTCACTTTCTTTTCCCATCCAGATGCTCCACCATTTGTTCATCTTTTGCTGGAGGAAATTTTTCATCAAGGTCAGTTTATTCTGCAGTTTGTGAAGCCGGATGTGAACGTCAGAACAGAGAAAGAAAGCGGTGGAGACAGATGTGGGGGCAGGGGGGAGAGGACGCTTCATCAGCATCTGGATTTTACCCGGGATGAGAAAACGTGTTTTAATTAGGAACTCAAATACAGATTTCATTTTTCTCCCTCATGTAGACTCAACAGATGAAAAGGTGTTTGATTTCTAATTTAAATGTCCATTATCAGTCTTTTGATTCTCACCTTGTCTTTAGCAGACTGGTTCACTGGGAAACTCTTCCAAATCATACACTGACCACAACGCTTTCATGCTTAAGTTGTGTTTGGTTTTCGGGCTTCCTCCCATGTGAGGATAAGCGGTATAGATAGTGGATGGATGGAAGATGTGTTTAGATATAAAGTTTTTCCTCACAGAATATGTGGGACTTTGACCACTGTACAGTTTGTTCAGTCCATTTATTCATCCCAAACAGCCAACACACCAGCTGTGTAGCTACCAACAAGCGCAATGCAACCAATGCAATGAGTGTGTTTGTGTGCAGTTGAGCCTCTGACTGAACTCTGATCTCATTTCACTTCAGTCTCTCTCCTTTTCCCTGCGTCCATGAAGCAGGTTCATAAACCGGGGACGAGCGCAAATTTCTCCCTCAGGTTAAAGAACATTTTTATATCTTTGCTTCGATTCTCCCCGCCTGTGAAAGACTTGGCCTGACAGATAAACAAAAATAATACAACATGTTACTTTTTTTTTTCTTTATTTCTTTCTTTTCTTTTCCTTATCTTTTTTGAGGGTTTATGTGGTCGAGTCAAACAATGAACCTACTGTTAGTGGCTCATTTATGCTATAACAACATTGGCAATAAAGCATGGAAAATAATATCACCATTGCCGGCTAACCAAACATGTTTCAGAATCAGAACAATACTAGTTTGTGTTGTTAGTGGTTGTTTCTTGCGGCTGTTGACTGAGTTAATCTAAAAGAAGAAATAATAGTTTTCAGGTGGGGAATGATTCCTGCTGTATAAATAAGTCATGAGAACAAACATAAATGCTGTGTTGTTCCATTTTTTGTGTGGAAAAGTGTTACTTTTTTTTTTGTTGTTGTTGAAGAATTACAAATGAGAAACAGAACCGATATAAAATCCATTACTCCCATTTTGTTCTCGCAGTATAAGATATAAAAAGTGCCTTCCATCAGTTATGACATTTAAAAAAAAATGCCACTTTTGACAATTTGGGAACTCAGAGCTTGTAACATTTCCTTTATAACCTCGCTGAGTCTCTCTAATGGCCAAGAAACACCCTAAAATGGCACCACTTCATCTCGTCTTCGGAAAAAAAAAAAAAAAACACAATAAACTGTTATTACTAAGATAACAGATGCACTTAAGTAGGTGCTATGCTAACATTACCTTTTCTTTTCATTTTTACGGTTTTATGAAGACGGCTGTGTTAAAAACCTGAACACCCATTATGTTTGTCTGCATGTCTGTCCCTCTGTTCTTTAAACCTTGGTCTCATGAATCCATCTAAAAATGAGAACTAACATTGGACAGCTGGTCATCACGCTATAAAAAAAACCAAACAAACAAAGAAAAAAAAACATTTGGTTTTGACCCAACAGCACTGATATCCAGCCTCAAAGAATATTCAAATTTAAGAGCGGACATGTAATGTTTGCTTTTAATGGGATCTGAACCGGTGACATCAGGGCACAGGCCCAGCACCAAATCTCCATGAATCCACACAGAGCTTTGAGCATGCTTAAGCAATCATGACCTGGCATAAGGTCCATGTACGTAATCAATTATTCATTTGGAAGGTGGGGGGAAAGGCGGCCCATCTGCTGAGGGGAGCAGTCCTGGCTGAGTTATTGAGCTGTAGGCTGTCTGCTGTTTAACAATGGTCCAACTATGTATTGCTCTGCAGCGAGGACCAGTCGCAGTCAATCAATTTCAAATCACTGCTTTTTGAAATGTAAACCAATATGGCAACTGACAAATAACAGTGGTCCCTTTTGCTTTCATTCCCGCACTGACTGAGGATTTTCTAACATGATACAATCCTGGAGGAATGGTTTCTATTTCTTTATTGAACTGCCATGACCTTCTGCAGACGTCGCTCATATCGAATCTGATTAACAGACTTTCCTGAGCAAATGAGACACAAATCTTGAAAGCTGGAGATATTAGACTGCGATTTATAGACAAGGTGGTGAAGCATATCCATATCCAGGGGGAAATATTCACAAGAAGCCTGTTTTAGTCTGTGTTCTAACCCTTTTAATCATATATCGGGTAAGAGAGTGATAATTCTGTAAGTTTATTAAAAAGATCCACTTCTCCTGAGCCGGTGTGCTCACTCTGGAGCCACATTACACTGTTTGGGTTATGAAGAGCACCGTGCAGTCCTGCTGGCAGTCCAGGTGCTGCTGTTGGTACTAAATATCTCACCACAGGATAAACTGGAACTCCTGGCCTGTTTCAAGGAGCCGCATAGAGATCAGCACAATAATCTGTACCTAAAGAGTAAATCAGCACTTCCTTTGATGAGTCAAACATTTTTACATTTTGCGTGAGGTATTTTGTCATGATCTCATAATATATTGTTTCTCCTTGATTATAAACTGTTATATAATTATAAAAAGTGCAACTTAAAAGTTCAGCTGTATCATCTTTAATAGGTATTTGTTTCCAGCTTGATCAAATTCAAAGACATAGTTTTACAAAGACATTTTTTTTCTTTTTAAAAGGAGCCAGATTCCATCAACTTCTTTAATTCCTGACAACTTGGACATTAGCAGTATTTCATGGAGCACTTATATATTTCCAACCAGAAGGTGGAGATCAGTGTTGGTGAAGGAAGAAAAAAAAAATTGGTGGCAAACTGGTACAAATGGTGCTGTGCTGCCACCCAGTGTTGAATCGGCTAACGTACACTACTGACTGTTAGCAGCTGAGTGAAACTTATCAAACAATCTTGATTTCATTCACAGCTCAGAGACCAACAGGCAGGGTGCTAACATCTTAATAAGGTGTTGTCTAATCACTTGGATAAAAGTGAAAATATTATCTTAGATAAGCAATGCTGCGTTTAGTCTGTCAGAATCAGCAAATGAATGTGTTTGAAAAGTGTAGTGTAGAAAGGACATTTTGACATGTCACAGCAGGAAAGTCAGCAGTGTGAATAATAGGAGTAAAAAGTGGCTGATTTCCATTTGGCTGCTTCCAATTTGGCCCACTCTCACACAGGTGAAGTGGTCTTCTCGTCTTCCCAAAATCTGCACGAAATGAGAAGTTTCAATGATAAATAAATGTCTGGTGTAAAAAAAAAAAAAAATCTGTATAAAAGCAGGTACAGTATCTACTGTGGACTTGCGCCATCTTAATCTTTTAGTTAATCACAGGTTATATAATATATAACTGATTTGTGCATATTTTTTGCATACTTTTATGTAAAGTGTGTTTGGTGAATGCAGTTAATGTTACACATTCTGCAGGACAGAAGAGAAATCTAACCGAATACTTGAATACCGTTGGATGTTCCAGTGAATATTTACGTGCACATAGCAAAAGATCTCCTACTGCAGCCTGTGATACTATTAGATGAGCCTGTTGGGGTTGAACCAATAACTAATACCTGACAGAGAGCTGAATATGTATTATTGGAGCTTCATTATGTCAGTAGTTCTAACTGACATAATGAAGTATGAAGTATATAATAATAATGAATAATGAAGTAACTCCATCACTGTCATTGTCAGTGGAGCATATGAAGAATCCGTCTGATCACTTTGTAAATGACCTTTAACTTCCCAGACTGAACTGTTAACTAAAATCTAATCTAGTCTAGTCAATTTTTTTGAAAGGTGGTTTGAAAGGTCATACTGCAGTGGATGATGTGCTGCAAAAAGAAAGAACAAATTCAAAACTTATGAAGGCTGTTATGGCAAAAAACACTTACATGCATCATTTGAATTATGGTAGATACTTAATAATGTAAATGTAAATAATAAACTCAGATGTCACTTAACACAAACATTTTGAATACTGAGTTAATACACTGTTATTGCTAAGGTTTTGAGCTTTACTTCTCTCAGGCCAAGTGAATTTTCAACAGGACTGCAAAATGTGATTTTGTTTTTACCTCAGAGTGACTCAGGTCAATGTTTCATAGCTGGTTTAACAGGACAAAAACCACATCTGGTGCACAGCAGAGTAGGTAAATCACATTGTCTAGTCTTGCATAAATCCAATTAACATCTTTTGTGGGCAAGTTATTTCAGCAGCCAAACCATAAAAATGAGAAATAAAAAATAAAAATGAAACACAATTGACTCCTACTGTAGCAAATCTTTACTGATTAATGATCAGGTTGTCCAGAGAAAAAAAAAGTTTATATAAAATTGCATTTGAGACAAAATCTCTGTTGTTCCAGTCAGTTTGATCAGTAATACGTTTTCTACTTCTTTTGTCATTAGAAAACACCTCGATGCTGAAATCCTCTCAGTGTAGTAACAATACTGCTCAATCATTTTCAAAAAAATATATATAAATCTACTTCATATCTACAGCCAGCTGATGTCATTATACTGACAATACATTAGAACTGTACGCTACAACACTTTTGGACAACATGTAATATTCAAACAATTACACTGAGTAGTACCATAAATAACTGTCACTGCTAAAAAGACATTTTAAAACAGTCAGCTTCCCTTGTTCAAGACCATGAAATCATCAGAAAGAAAGAACTACAGACATAACTTGAACGAGAGTCCAAACTTACTGATTACAAATGTAAGGGGTCATGAGATTTAAAAAAATGAAGTCTATATTTTAAGAGTCAACGTGATGTCCTTCATTAACAACTCAGGAAATGTAGAAAAAAGATATTCCACAGGTTTTTTTCCTCCAGTAATGAACTATATCAGCAACTGTGAATCTAACAAGTCGTACAACTTTTCATACAGTTTCATGCTCCAGCATTTCAGACTATTTGAATACATTCATTTCCATAAGGCAGTGTGGGACATGTTAATACCAGGAGCCATGTTCTATAAGTACAGTCTAAAATGAATTCAGATACAGCAGGTGACAGTCCATCTCCAGGGATCACAGTTGACTTAAAAGTTCCAGCAACTGAGTCGTTGCATTCACAATTTAGAAGTTCAAATAGGTGTGAATGAAAAACTGCCACAGGTGGAAGCAGCTCTTTGAAGTGAAACAGTATACGGTCACATTTCAGACAAAATGTTAAAACTTTGTACTACTGTAGATACGTACACAGAGGGTCCAAAAAGAGACAGAACTAACTCTGATTAGTGATGTTCAACCCCTCACGATGCTGCTACCAAGATGTGTCACTACAAAAAAAAGGTACTGCGATGGGTCAATTAAAACATAAAAAAGGACAAAAAAAAAAACAAACAAACAAAAAATAAACAAAGTAAAAGAAGGGTAATAAAAACGTCAGCTGAAAAACCAAAGTAGTCATCTCTATCGTCATCCACTGCAAAAATAAGATAATCCAGTAAAGTTTTCATATCCAGTGGAGGACGAGTTTCACATGTCGTTTTGACTGGGCTCAAAGGAAAAAGGTTTGTAGGGTGCTACAAGGACAGAGCAGTGTCATATCCTCGTGATTCATCGTGGTAAGAGTCCAGGCCTTTTTCAGCTCTTAGAATCAACATTGTCAAAGTCTTTCCTTTGGCCTTCTTTGTTTACTTTTTCTTTACTTTTTCTTTTCAGTCCTTGATTCAGTGTACTTCAACTCTTCATGCTGTGTGATCTATGAGTGTGCAGAAAAGCTCAGATTCGCAGGGATCCAGTGTTGTGAATTAACCAGTGATAAAAACAGCGTGACTCAGAGGAGGGGGGGGGAAAGCAGCACCGGTAGAGACAACGTACCCTTCATGTGATACACCGGCGGTGGACGCTTTTATGCAACGTACCTTACAGTGTAAGAATTTTAGTGTGTGCGTCCCAACTTGATATTTGAAGCAAACAAGTGGAAAAACAAGTCTTGTCAAATCTTGTTGTCTACAAGGAGATGGTGCGAGTTATTACATAACTGGACTGGATGGATGAAGTAAATGGCAGCTCACCTCAAACAGCAGACTCACAACTTAGCTTCTTCTTAAGATGTTAATATTAGAGCTAAAAGTTTTCACTGTTTTACAAACACTAGGTTTTATGTCATCAGGCAAAACTGTAATTATGTTCCTGTGTGCTTGGTTCAATCAGTGTGTCACTGTGGGCGCAATGATAATTGTGTTTGTGTCCCTGGTTCCACTTTCCTCTCAGCCCTCCTGGCCCAGCATGACTGTGTGCGGATGGGTGAGGGGGGAGGTTTGGGTGGGGGGCTGTGGGAGAGCAGTCAAGGAGACGAATTTCGTGACGGCTGCTCCTCATTTGTCCATCAGAGCTCAGTGGTCAGGAGACCTCTGGGTTTGGCTCCATCTTCTGAGGCCGGCTGCTGAGCCACAGTGCTGTCAGACACAGGAGAGACAGGATGGTGAAAAATGACGGCACCAGAGACGGAGCTTGATTTGTCTGTACAAGAATTAAACATTCGCTTTAATGTTGACTAAATGGTTATGAGGATATGGAGCATATTCTTAAAAATACTGCTTTAAAAAGACTTAATCTGACTGCTGCATTCATAAAACAAATAAAAACACAAGCATGATAAAAGACATGATTTAAAGAAGTGAGGCCCAGTGAGAATTACAAGTGACTCGGCCCGCCTCAAATTCTTCTGCATTGGGGATTTCAGCTACAGGAGGCTTTTTTCCTGCTCGACCAGCAGAGGTCAGCGTGCTACCAAGCTTGCTTCCAAATCAAGCCGGAAGTGTTTGTGTTTTACCTGGTGGAGATGGTGTTACGCGTGTGAGCGAGGTGGGGGAGGGCTGGGGTGAGAGCTGCTCCCCCATCTGCAGGGAGAAGAGGGTTGACCTTAGCAGGGGGATCGAGGTCGAGCAGGCCGTTAGTAAAGACGCCAGGAGGCTGCATTAGGACGGGACGAGGGAGAAGGAAGGAGGTCAGTCTCTACGTAGCTTCTATATCAGCCAAAGCAAACAGCAACTATGCACGTGCATATAGACAACATACATCCACCACTGAATCGCCAGTTTCAGGAGAAGAGACACAATAAGATGTTAACAATAAGTTGAATACACATTGAAACCCTCTCAAACATTTCATCTGAGACTGTAGGAGAAAGACACAGAAGCCACAGGTGGACAGATAAACAGGGTAAACACAGAGACGGATCACTCACAGCAGCTGTAGGAATGATCCAGCGAGGTGTGATGAGAGGTTTGGGCTGCTGCACTGGTGGTAGCTGCAGGGCATTAAAAAAAAAATCATACTAATGTATAGGGAGGCAATTACCCACATTTATTTACTTATTTCAAAGAGACTATATAAGACCTTGATTTATACAGTAATACATACGTGCTGCTTTTTTCATTATTCTGACAAATCCACATGGTAGCCATATATGGTGACAATTCAAATAGGCTGCTATTCAAATCTTGCATCATATGCAGCTGCTTTTTGGTTTTAAATGCTTAAAAATACGTCTCTGTGACACTGTTGCATTTGACGGGGTCAAAATCATATCTGAAACTGATTTTATATCAATTGATTTTATGACTGCCAGGTAGTCTATATATACAAAAAAAAAAAAAAAGTACAACAGCCAAATCTGATTCCACTGACAAAGTCAGGTACAGACCTCTGGTCTAGATCAGTGCTATAGTAAAGAATCGTGACATTAGGTTTTCAGTTCTTCTCATTTCTTTCTCTCATTATGAGAGTATCAATCTGTATATTCAGAAATGTCAATGTTTATCATCACTAAAAGTTAAAGTGAATTCCTTGGTAGTGGTGAAATCATATTCACACTCTGTTGGGGCTGCATATGTGGGTGTAATGTCTCTGAGTAAGTGAAGAGTGAGTGTTTGTTGTGTGGTTGGATGGTTAGACTGAGATTGTCTTGAGTGAAAGGTTGGTGGTTTACTCTGCCCAGTGGCAGATATGTCCTCTCTCAAGTGTTCTTGGGGAAGTCAATAAAGTCTATCCTTTTGCAAAGGTTCTTTACAAACAAATAAATGTGTCAGGTAACGACTGAGATACAAATCATTGCAGGGAGTGCCACAGTAGACTGAAACCTACCACAGGAGTTGGATCAGTGAAGTCGATCAGGTTGTCAGACAGTGGTGCTGCACTTTGCAGGTCAACTTCCTCTGCTTTAACCTGCAGAATGACACAAACACAATTTGGTCACTTCTGGTTCAACATGACACAGAAATCGCAGAGGAGCCTTATGACCAGTGTATGAAGAGTATGTAAATGTGATCTGATGGACAAGCAGATGCATATAAAGTAGTTAAATGTTAAATGACACTGTATGTGGGAAAGACAATATTTATTCTCACGCCTTCAAGTAACAGTAAATACTTTATACAAGTGTATTTCCATGGTAACAAGTGTGAATGCAGCACAATAAATAACTGAACTATTACTACCATAATCATGTTACCTTTGGTGCCATGCCTTCGCTGGCAGACTCAGAGGGCATCTTGGGAACAGAGGGGTTTAAATCTTCAGCTAGTCTCTCGGCACTAATGAAAAAATTAGCAAAGGAGGGAGAAGAAACATTAACACAAATGTATTTCAAGTTCCTTATCCTTAAAAATAAACATGTTTCATTGCTAAATTTATTGGTGCATTTCTTTTTGTTCATATGATTCAATAAATCTCTGTTATCAGAGCACATCACACTGCCCCAGGTAATGTCTTTGTTTACCATGAGCAACAGTATTAAACATTGAAGCTTGATTTCTGCTAAATCACAAGAGAAAACCTTCATTATCAGTGTTGTCTGACTGACTAATTGATGAATGAATGTATTGTTTTTTCCAAAGCATGAATCGCACATTCTCCAGGTCGCAGAGGACAAAACCCTCGAATTACGCGAGCATTTTCTGCATCAGTGAGTGTGGTGCCTTCGTGAACGGTCTGGTTGAAGCATCTGTATTTATGTGTCATCCCACTGTAAACACTTAATTGAGCAGCGACGCCAGCAGTATCCAGGCAGAACTCAAATCATGTGACCCAACACACCCAGACACACATAAACACATTGCTCAAACATGCCAACAGATGTCAGCAAAGACAACAAAGAACAAGCAACACCTTTTCCCAATGGCTGATTGTGAAACGTATATTATATTTGTTTAACGTTCTGTTTGGAGGAGCTCAGGTTATATACAGTCAGTGTCTGCAAGATAAGATTATACACTGTTAACATACATTTGTTTTACTCTCTAAACCCCATTTACACCCTCACTTGTCCTAATTTTATATTATCTGTATGGCCGAAGGGATTTTTCTTCCTATAGTTAAGGTTCTAACAACTGAAGGAGGTTAAGTGAAAGTGACCATTACATAAGGTATTAAAAGTTTTAGGCACACACACTGTATTACACACCGATCTGAAAAGTCAATATCAATGACAAAACCTCTATAAGACTTCAACAATATTGTGTGAAGGATTTCTTTAAAGCACACAGTTGTTTCAAATAAATGTAGGTAATGATTTTCACAACTATTTTATTATTGTTAAAGACTTGAAATTTGAAATGAATGGCATGAGAAAAAAAACCCAGATACGTGTGCCTCTGTCTTCTCAGAAGGATTAGGAATCTGCAGCTAAGATTCCCTCCTCTGCTAATCTGCTCTCTTTCTCTCTCTCCTGTTCTCCTTAAGCAGCTATATTAACACATACAGAATTTACATACGTACATTTAAGCTGGCAGGCAAATTACTATGTGCACTGTTACACATGCAAAGTCAAAGCTGCATGAGTTCATACAGACCTGGCCCCTGCTGACGAGACCAGTGAGGCTGGTTTGAGCAGGTCCCATGAGTCTTGAACGTCAGGGCGACCGCTAACGGACAGAGACGAGTTACTGCCCATCCGCCCGGTACGCACCTTCAACCTAGGAACAGACATGTTAATATTTTGTTTAGTGCCAGTGGTTTGGTGTGTCTAAAAAAGAAAAACCTTAACCCAAAACATTTGATCAAAACATGTATAAATCAGAATTTGAATGGTGCACAGTAATAGAGGACAGGGGAGAAACATTTTTAAAAAATCTAGAAATATATATCATATATTGTGACAAACAGCTTTTAATGTGGCTCATTCTCTGTTCATCATCCTGAGCCACTCGCTGCCTCTGATACAGCGACAGGGACTTGCTCCTCAATCTGTGGAGGATGAGCTGCAAGTGATGTAATGTTGTGAGCTATGCTAACAATCCTCATGAATATTCAAGTAGTTAATCAGCTCTAGAGGCAGAGAGCGCTGCGATTGGCTAAGACAATGTGTTGACAGTTGGCATGACTCAGGAAGATGGAGGAGGAGGGAAAAGGCCCAATTTCAAGACAATGGAGTGCAGGACAATGGCTGTTCTCCCATCTATGTGTGCTCTGTACTGACTGTACTGTACTGACTACAAGACAAGGCAAAAAGGACAGTTTATAAAATGCAGAAAAATGTAAAAAACAACTATAGATAGGTTTAGGGTGCTTAGTAGACGAAATATAACATTTCTGCCATTCCGTCATTATAATTCTGTATCTAGAGACTGTAGTTCAAATTAAAACTGGAGTGAACAGAGAATTACAGTGTATGGTCAAACCTGGCAGAAGCTTCCTGTAAGTTACAGTTTTTATCTCCCACCATTACGACATGTTCCTCCAAAGATCCCTAAAAAGAGGGAGAGAGAGAGTAAAGATAAATGGATAGACAGACAGACAGAGGGACACAGGGAGAGCTGTGTGTCTTCATTTAACTTCATCGGAGAATAACACCCCACATATATTACCATGGATGTTTAACACATTACAGATGCACTGTAGAGATGATTTAATTCTGCTGCTGTGACTCTGTAATAAATATATAAAAATATACATTTTTAGAGAGTGATTTGTTAAAGATTAGCTCTGATGCAGTTCTGGACATGTTGATGGGGGGCATTTATCCTTTTAGACCTTTCAAAGTATGATCACTAAACAACACAATGCATTACTCAATTTCAGTAGTTAGTGCATTTCAAAGTAAAATGACATAAAAACGAACTGTAACGTGAATACTTTGGTAGCACAACTGTATTAACTGTGGGGTCCTCTTCCTTCTCTCCTTCCTGATCCAGTTTTTGTGGGGTCTGTTCCTCACCTTGAGGGCAGCAGCCTCGACTTGTGCCTTCAGGATATTACTCTTGAGATCCTCTGGGTTGCGCAGTGGAGTGACAACTGGACTGCTGCCTGTGCTGTTCAGAGCACACTTCTCTGTAAGCTTCACCACATCCTCCTGTTGGAGCGGGGTGTGATGGCCCCCACACATCCCATACAGGAAATCAAGAAAAACATGGTTAATACTTCTGACCAAACTAGACCACATGCTGTGCTACCTTCTAAGTTATTTCTCCAAGATGGGGCTGTTGCTGTGTCTATTCTTAATTGTGTACATTGGTCCGGTGGTAAAAAGTAAAGTAGCGAATGACCAAAAATACTTCATGGACAAAGACTCACCTGATTGTTCATGACCATGTTGACATTGATGTTATTTCTCGGAGTAGCAGGAAGCGGACTGCTCTCCAGTGCCAGCTGCTTCAGACGAGCTGCTGCGTCTAGAGAGACATAAACATTAAACAGCAACAATATAATTTTTCAGTGTATGTAAAGTAAAACATACAGATTTATCTTTATTTTCTTACATAGGATTACAGTGTCTTATTTCAAATAGGATTTCCAATGTAATTATCATTGACACTCCTGATTCACTGGGTGCTGTGTTTCATAGGTTTTCTGTAGCCTCACCAGTGAGGCTGGGAGGATCTTCCCCAGTAACACTGGATGCAGAGAAGGCGTTGCTCGGTCCGGCCTCATCTGCAGTAGTCACCGGGGGAACGACAGGAGCACTGAGGACATCGTCAATGCACGTCTCCATCAGGTCAGCAACCATCGGCATACTAGTGACAGAAAAAAGGAAAGATTTAAAAAAAGGAGTGATATATCAAGATGGGGGTTAAGAGAAATAATCACATCTAAATATAAACATGGAGGACATAATGCAAAGGCTTAACCAAAATTCCAACAAAAGATTTCTGGATTATACAGCTGTAAGACTTACCTGTGGCATCCATAAGATCTGAAAGGACTCTGATAGGTGGCAAACTGGCCCATGACGATACATTAAACAACATTTTAGAACAACTTCCCATAAACAAACCACAAAATTAAAATAAAAGAGTAAAGAACAAAACAAAATAGAATTTCCATTCAAGCCACTGTATTTGTATTTTTTTTCTTTTAGCTGTATTTACAAAAGTAATGCATATATATGAAATAATATCTTGTTGATAAAGCATCTGGTAAACACAAACCATGCAGGTTACTGGTTCTGGCTCTGCTAGTATAGTTAAACATCCACTGTATCTAGAAATTCTTTTTAAAAAGTTGTGCAAAAAAGTTTTTGCACTTTCTACCAGAATGGCATTGGAGCTGGGTGTCCAAAGAGGGAGGCCCTAAAAATAGATAACATTGCTTCAAAAAGGTATTCTCAGGAGATAAAGAAGCATGATTCAGCCCATGAAATAAGTCAAGCAAGCAATAACTTTTGTTAGAAATAATGTGGTAATATCCTCAGAATCTGAAGCAACCTGAAGCAAAAAAATTTGATGCATGGATTTTGGTAGAAGCTCTTCCAGCAGCACAGTAATTATGTCATATTTCTGTATCTTCAAGACAGATAGAAATATATATTACTAAATACTGCCTGAAGAGAGCAGGAAAAAAAAAGAAAAAGTACAATAGGCTCACAAGCCAAACGTATATAAACATTCCCACATTAATGGTAATCCATGAGGGAAACAGTGAGGATGTATCCGACCCTCATTTGGACAATAAACAGACATAAGACAGGAAGGGAACAAAGTACAAATACACATGTATTGTGCCAAGGACATGCAGTCTTTTACCAACCAAAAACTAAGTAGCCATTAGCTACTCTGTTTTCTTACATGAAGACAATGCAATATGATACTTCAACACATACAAGTGAGAAACTTCACTGGGAGATCTCCAGTGGTTAATCTTTTTACAGCTAAAAGTGGCAGCTGTGTAGATTTCCTTTGTTACTGTTACTTCACAACCCACAACCAACAGCAACAATTCACCATCCCATTTGCTTGTGGCGAGCATTTTTACATCTTATTTATTATGTGTTCATTAGCTAAGGTATAACCTGAATGACAGCAGAAGAAGATACAAAATGTTACTAAATTATTGTACCGAATCAGAGCACAACAAGCTAATCTCCAACCTAATCCTTCTCCAACAGCGTCTGTACTGTAGTGTGATAAAAGTAATCAGACACATAAAGCTACACACACCTCTGTGTCAAGAGTAATCCTGTCTTTATTCTCTGAAATGATTTTAAACATGCAGTTCAGAAAGACACATCCTTTGGTCACATTCATGTTGTAAACATTTTACTAAGTAATAATATTACAGAATCATCTTCATTGGTTGAGCTTGTGCAATAAACAATTGTATGTAATTGAGGTGTAGGTAAGTATTTAGTGACTATTAAAAATAACCCTCCAACTGTGCTCAACAATTAGTGTTAAAAAAGAGATAAAAAATTCATTAAATTTGTATTCAGTTTTGAGCATTTTAATAGAATTATGCTCGTCTGATTTCTTGCAGAAGTTGGATGAGAGGGTCAGTATCAATTTAATTAGCACTGAGTCGATTATATGTTTAGGGAAGCTTAACGCTGGAGTCAAACAGAAGAGGCATCTTCCAACCAGAGACAAAAATGTATCTTCTTACATTTCTAAAACAGGGAAATGTACAAAATATTCCAGATCTCTCATACTTGCAACGCACCCTTGACAGAGCAAAATTAATGTTTTTCCTACTTCTATTTCTATTATATAAGTGCAAAACAGAGAACATATTTTCGTTAAAAAAAAAAAAAGAAAAAACATTTGATGAATTAAAACTCGATTGACTGAACAGCAACAATATTTGAAACATTATAAAAAAAAAAAACACGATGATATTGATAATGATAATGACAAATGGAAGCAGAAGAGGACTTAGGAATTCAACTCCACTCGCGACTCTGCAGGGAAACAATAAGTCTCATAGTTCCTGGAGGGTTTAACTGAGCCTCACAGAGATACCATCTCACCCCGGCCGGCCAGTTTCAGCAGGAGGTTCAGAGTGAAGGACAGAGGAAGGAAAGGGGAGAGGAGAGACTCAACGAGAGAGACAAAGAATGTGTAGAAAGTGACCAAATGGAGAAAAATGGGAGAGGAAAGGGGGGTGGAGCAAACTGATAGGGGATTCTTACTGGAACAGAAGTCAAGATAAAGTGGGTGGAAATGCAGAGAGACCGAAACACTGAGAAGAAATTGACAGCATCGAGTGTGATGGCAGTGTGGCGGCAAGCTGGGAGAGGTGTCAGTCTGTGAGGAGGGTCACCAGACTGAATATGTTGATGCTTTGAGCGGTCTGTGTTGAGGAACGGTTCGGTTATTAAGGCACGTCTCCGTTCACACCAAATGTGTCCTTCCATGTGGCACAGTCACTGCCACAGATACCAGAAGTTTTTCATGGGCAGGTCACTGTCGAGCCATTCCAATTAATTCAGTCCAATTCGTATCAGGACAGAAGGAGAGACCGTCGCAAGTTGCTCGGGTTTGTCCGGCTCATTGTGGGGAGTTGTGAAAAGACATGAGCAGGAAGGATGGAGGGGAGAGGAGACCTGAGAGAACGGGGGGGAGGGGAAAAAAGAGGGGGAGAGGGGACAAACATGGGGGGGTGTCAAGAGATAGGGGTCGTGAATGAGTGAGAGTGTAGGTGAACCAAAAGTGAGACTAAATGGGGAGGGGAGGGGAAGCACTGAATGTAAATAGCGAGGAGCGAGGGAGATTGTACGCAAATGAATGGAAGGAGAGAAAGATAATGGCGAGAAACAGCTGCTTTGACACAGTGTAGGAAGAGAGGGGAGGAGCAGAAGGCAGCAGAGGAGAATTTGAGGCAGCTGATAACATGAGTCTGAAAGAGAAAGAGCCTGATTCTTTGAAGTCTAATTCACTGCATATGGCTTGACATAAATGATAAATTTGTGGTCCGCCCCTGTATGTATGAGAAACAGGGCTCCTTGAAGGATTTTCTACAGTCGTGCTAAAAGCTCCTTTTTATTTCCTAATTGGACGTCATTTGTTTGTTTGACCGACAGGCTGGCTAGAGAGCTTGTGCTGATAATAATAACAAAAATGTTATTCTAGAGGACATAAAACAACATGAATAAATATATACGGCATTCATGGTCATGCTGAGCCTGGCAGTGTCAGGGTACTGAATGTCCCAATCAATTTATAGCACATTACTTCTGCTACAGCGTGTGCTAGCATTTAAGTGTGCTGTGACAAGTGTTGTGACATGAACACTTGAGTTAAGTGAAGTGGACTGGGCGTCTCTGGAGCGTCAGCGACCTGGCTTTGCACCTCTAGCAGCCGAGGTCTAATGGTTTATGTCGAATCCGTGTTTATACATTCAGTGCTGGAGGCCCTGAGCCGGAAGCTTTTATTCATGATGACAGCTCCACTGGGAGCGTAAGAGGCGAGGGAGCATACACTTTCCCAGTGCCACTGTAAAACACTGGGTAACTTGATGATCTTAGGAAAATCAGAAAGGTCAGTGGAAGTTCATCTGTTGTCAGTCTCGCCATACTCTCTTGTTAGCGCTGGAGAATAAAACTGGGATCAGTTCATTCCAATGGCATTGATCTACATGTAAGCTTTTATTTATTCTATTTTATGATAATGTTTCCACTTACTAAAAAAGTAAAGTACACTCTTACAAGACTATAATCACTCATTTGAACTACTTTTGTGAATGATATGTCATTAATGTCAGCAGCGCCATATATAATTCTAAAAGTTGGATTACACCGTCAGCTTTAGGCCAGGTATTTATGCTTTTTCTGTACTTGGTAAAGGCGGAGAATGACAGACAGAGACAGAGAAGATTGACTGCTCATGTTATCAAGAAAACAGCTGAGGGTTACAGTGCTGCATGCAAAATCAACAGTGAAATTGTACTGGAGGCCAAGGAGAAAGGCGTGGGTGGAGAGAGGGAAGAGCACCAGGGCTTAGTATGAAATGTTAGTTATATGGCGATGTCTCTTTCAAAGCATCCTCCTCATGTCCGCTGAGTCAGTTGTAACGTGTTGCCATAGGTTGTCGGCATAAACAAGAACTCAGAGGTCATCTCAGTTTAATATCTAGTTCTCATGAAATACACAAGAACGTGCAGTGCTTGTGTCAGTGTTATTAAAGCTTTTTTTTTTTTTTTTTTTTTTTTAAATCATTGGATATGTTTCTGAAGCCTCGAGAACACTGGACTACTACAGAGCATGGTGGGCACTTGAAACTGACACTAACTGGGAAGAACAAATATTGATAGCCCTTTTTTTACTGTAGCACAGAGGTAATAAGTGTATTTTAGAAGACTTCACATCGAATTTCTTTTGAATAATCAGTATTTGAAGCTTTTATGATTTACTCTTTATCCTTTGAGCGACAGAGGCTGAAAGAGGAGGATACAGGATACAGCATAATTAGTCATCACTGTCTATGCACTGGCCCTTTCCAAGGTCATGTATGTGCATCCTGTTTTTTAGAATAGTAAATAAAGAAAAAAAGGGGTCCCTGTTCTACAGAAATGACAGGCAATCCTCTTATTACAACTGACCAGAAATTTACTTTACTGGAAACGGGATCAGCCTGAGCTGTAAATCTGAATGAGCTTTGTTCCCCAGAGGCCACAGTTGCCCGATAAGGGGATAAGAGTACCTTCTTTGGAAAGTCTTCACTATGAATGTGTCGCATAAGCTGATTGGCAAACAAATGTCCCCTCATCCTCAAATAAATATTACTTTAGTATCTGGTGAACCATTTTGCACATTAGATAATCAATTTATAGGATGCACAGCATGACATCAGATGACTGAAAGTAAAGACACCTACACTCTAAAATGCATCAAAGCCTCAAACAGATCCAAAGCTCAAATCATATTGCATGACTGATTCATGATGCCAAACACCAGATCCCCACACAGCACTCCAAATCGTCCCACAGTTCCCCACACCGATTAGGTTGGCGTTTCATGCTGATCGAGAGTGGACAGACAATCACAGGAGACAATTCCAACGCGAGTAAACCCTTTTCCAAAGCCAAAATCAGAAAGACCGCCACAGCACAGCGATTGATTGGGTAAAGCCAGAGCAATGGCAAAGTTCAGCGTTTGATCGTACCTACCTGGCCTGCCTCCAGACAAGACCAATATATCCTCAGTACATCTTAATACTGGAACACACAGGGGAACATTGCAGGTTTAAACAGAGGAGGGTGCATACACATTTGTATACGCATGTACTGTATTTACTTGATCATTCACACACACACACTTTCCTTCTTTCTCTGGTCACAGAAAGACAGGGTCAGTGGATAAGCCACGTTAAGCCACTCTCATGGCATTACATCATAACAAAAAAAAAAAAAAAAAAAAAAAAAACACACCTAGTTATCCACCCACCTCTTTCAGTACCTGATATGGATCAGGTATCCTGTCCAAACCTCTCCTAAGCTCCTATTTCCCTCATCATCAAGGAGCACTGAGCAGTTGTAAGCTGCCACTGGCAAATGAACATTTAATCACTGTAGAACTAAAAAAAATATCCATTCATCCATTTTCTATAGTGCTTATTCTCTTCAGGATTGAGTAATGCGTATTGGGTGAAAGGTCAGCTTAAAATAATTTAAAAACATAAACAAAGTAGGAAGACATTCAAAAGAACAGACTTAGACAGAAAACTCAAATCATCCAGGTACCAACCTCCTCTTTTCTCCTCCAGGACTCCTGGGCAGAGCCTCGATTTCCATCGGTCCACAGGCAGAAGCAGCTACCGGGTTGACCACAGGAACGCCTGACCAGGCACCCCGACCGGGAGACACCTGAAGAGAGAAAGAAAGAAAAGCTGCTTGGGGTCTCATCTTTGAAACTTGTCTAAGTCTGCTGCACTGCTCTGTTATCTGTCCCTGTTTAACTGGAGGAGGGATTCAAATACTCAGACGTTTTGTTCCTCACCTTGTTGTCTTTGCTGGAGCTGACTCCATTGCCTGAGGAAAGAACCCTGTGCAAAGAAAGGAAATCAGATTTTATTCAAAGAGCAAACTGCAAACAACTGCAAACATTGCTCAAGTAAACTTGGCTTAAGTAGCACATTACGCAAAGAAGTTTGCAGTTTTTGTGTCTGAACCACATTTTGGAGTTATGCAACAATTTGGCAATTTATGACAATAGTTTTCTAATTATGTTTGTTTTATTATCATTTTCTTTATTTAATACATTTGTGTAAATCCCCATCCTTATTACATATAGTACTGCTCACAGCACTGTACTCTATTGTCTTGTGAGTATGGGTCTGTCCAACAAGGTGTGAATGTCACAGGAGTGTTTATCATCACATTGCTTTGAGTCAACTGGTCCCATGACAGCTTAAAACAACCAATGACATCATTTCTTTAGCCCACACACATACCACTGCTCCAAAAGGCTACCTCTGTAACAAGATTACAGTCAAGGCTTATGGTGAAACTGAATGAATTAGGAGTGTGTGTGTATGTGTGGGTCACAGGATATTAAGCAATAGTACTTGATTACTATAGATACATTAATATGATATATAATTGAGTCATTTCCAGTGCAAGCCTTTCCATTGTTGTTATTCATCACCACTGACAATGCAAATAGGATTACACAGTAGCGGGGCCTCAACAATCAATAAATGAAATTAGACACAGGTGGTGTGGATGTGATCACCCTGAAATTAAAGCTGTTTAACAAAGGGAGGATAAAGTCATTTCATCAGGCAGTGGCACAAACAGTGTGGCAATCAATTGAAATATCAGTGTACTCACTCCTGGGGATGGAAGGGTCCTGTTAAAACAAAAGGAACATACAGGAAGTGCTTAGATAGGTGACATATTAACAAATACACGTGCTTCAAAGAATACAATATGTAAAGCTTTCATTTGTATAATATATATATATATATATATATATATATATATATATATATATATATATATATATATATATATATATATATATATATATTGTTATATATATTGTTCTCACCTCTGTTCTGCATGGTTCTTCTGGAGTAACGTCGACTGGGTCTTCTCTCAAAGGAGGTGGACCGCCTTGCTTTATTGTATTGCCTTGGTTGTCTGATACTCTGTCTTTCCACTGGTCACACACACACACACACAAAAAAAAAGAAGTAAAAGTAAACTTTTGCTCATGAATCTTGGATAAATCTCATAGTCTCAAAAACAAAAAGGCACAGTGGTGACCCCTGCTGAACTCTGGACCCATTCAAGCGATAACCTTGTATTAACAACAAACCCTGTAACCTCTGTGTTAAACCAACATTACTGCCAATGCTTATCCAACTGGGTAATGTTTAAACACACACAGAAGGGGACTAGCTGGCTACTGCGGTATGTTGACAGTGAGTGCCTGTCTTGTACCACTACAAGTATCAGTGTGTACACACGTGGGGCATTTTGTATGTGCAGAGATTGATACTGTGTGTCAAACTAGGATTATCTCTGATGGTACGTTCAACACAGGGTACAGAAACAAACTCTGTGCTCTCTAAATTTGTGGCACTTAACTCATCAGCAGTTTCCCATTTCATGTCCCAATGCAAGCCCTGCTGCATTTGTTACACAACTTTGTTCAACTACATTTCTCTTGCAGCTAGAAGTCACTAGTGTTCAGGATGTGCAGAACACAACACATGAGTGTTCATGTTGACCACAGCTGGTTTTCTGATACAGATCAACAAAGATCAACAGCTCTTTAAAGTGAACCAATCAGCAGCTGGACCTTTCAGATACGCAGTCACTAGAACCATTAGTCAAAACTTCTCTCTGCAATGTTCGTATCATTTATGTGCTTTGGGAAAGTAGTTTGTACCACAAGTGATGAATCAGATGTGGAACATTAACAGAGTGGTATAATTTTTTATGTTCTACATTTGTACTTAATCTAGAAAGAAATAAAAAGTTTGCAACAACAACAAAAACAACACTGTCACTTAATGTTGTTAAACAATAAAGTATAAAAAAAGTCTATGCAGGAGTGAATACTTTTCACAGGCACTGTAAACACTCATACTAGCACACATGGTGAAATGCTTTAATATCATGAGGTAAAACTCATCCCCAACAGAAACATGTGTTGTTACTGTTGCCATGACCTGCATGTCTGTTAGACAACTTTAAGCCCTTTATATTTTAGATAAAGGGACCCTTATAAAACAACTAGAAAAAAAGTGCCTCATTCCAAACCATCCTTGACCTTTTGACCTGCAGTACACCCATCCGTTACCTGTATCTGAAGCGTGACCCCATGCGTATGAATCCAGAGCGTGCAGAGTTCTTCTGTACCGGCCCTCTCAGCCTGAAGAAAGCATGATGTTCCACAGCACACTTCCAGAGGTGCTTACAGGCCTTTGGATGGTCCATCCTGAAGACGAAGGTGTGCTCCTGTTCTTTGCCCTGGGGAGGATTGGTTTACACTTATATATGGGTGATACAGAGGAGGGGGTGCGTTCTCAGTACAGTCACATACAACATGCAACCTGTAACCATAGTACAGAGTTTGTATCATGCTTCAACCACCAGATATACAAGATCTCATTCAACCCTGAAGAGTCATTTGAAACTCCTTCAGTCCTAGCCAACATATTCTCAGTGAAACAAAGCTCATGTGCTAGCTCTTGCTTGTGGAAAGACTGAAATGTGAAGAATGAATGGCTGCACTGCATTTCGGACGTGCTGCCTCATTAATCTGATTTCTCACTGTGGCCTAGATGAAAGCCTACTTGGCTCCACAGCCAGTTACAAAACTTGCATTGGGACCATTCCAGTGTCACAGTCTGGATCTGCTGTGTTCCTTGCTTCATTCTCCCCCATTTCATGGGCTTTTCAGAAGTACTTCTAGTGTTCCACATATGCCATCTCATAAATAACAAATATGGCAGATTCATACAGAGTACCATGTCAATAAATTTTTTTAAGACCCATGTAAAATGTTTGCACTTCCAAATGTCCAATGTAGTTCTGAACTATCTGGGAAAACATAAATAAAAATACGCACATTTGAAAAACCTAATCCCTGTTTCACTTCAGCATCACAGGAGCCAAACGATTCATGCTTGTAACAAGTAGATTTTTCTGTGGCAGTGATGCACATAGAGGAGAGCAAGAATGTATATAAAGCCGCTCAAAACTTCAACAACAAGCACAGCTGCCTCCAGGTCAGTTTACTACTGCTACTGCTCAAATGATGTACCATGTCTTGTTCATGGTATCACACTGATCCTGAGTGCTCCCATGACATTTTAGTTCTGGGGGACTCCCAAAAACACCTAATAGTAATGAAAACAGGCATATTTAATCCCCAAACAGAGACAGATGAGCACTGTGCATTCTGCGACATTCCAACTAGCCACCTGTTTGTAGAAATGTATTTGACAAAGGGAAGTAATGGTTTCACTTCCTCAAACAACTGTTACAATGCAATGACCTGTGACAAGATTCACTGTCAGCGCTCTCTTTTAGTTCCAACCTTGAAACTGCGTGCACGCGTGTGACAATAAAAGCATCTTGACAGAAAACTGAGAAGTATACAGTATACAGTAAATTGTGGTGACAAGACTGGCATACAGTTTAACTGTTTAGGACAGAGTTGGGAAGCAAAGATTGTGTGTGCATGTGTGTGGAGGAGAATGGTGCATACCAGAAATACCAGAGGGGGCAGGCTTCTTTATTAACCTCAGTCACAGACCTCCAGGATGGACATAAACAGACTCCTTCTCTCTCATATACACTGGCCTCTGGGCAGTACAAAACTAAGTCTTGTTTCATTTTGATTTGGAACCAACCTCTTTCAGGGCTCAGGCACAACTTCAAACAAAGGGTTTTAAGGGGAATATTACTTTTTTAGATTTTACAGAAGACTACTGTAGATTATTTGATTTATAGAGATTTCAAAGAGAATGCTTGCATTCTCTATCAGAGTAAATAACTTAGCCTTTTTCCCGTCAGAAAATGACAGCACTGTAATCTGTTTATAATATGTGATAAAAATGCTGGGCTTTGTGAAAAATGGTTTCATTAGTTCAGTTTTTCTGCAAGTCATCTAATTTAACAGGTTATAATAATATAGTTATAATATAGTTTTAAAAATATTAAATATTTTGCACTTCATGGAAAACAAAGCTGGTCAGCTTGGATTCATTGTGGTTAGATGTTTGTTTGTCACATATGCTTACGTTGATTGTGGATGACAGATGTGAACAGCTTACTGCACAAACAACAAACAAAAGCTGTGTATTTAGACAACATTTGTCATATTGTCACAAAGGCTTGCATAACTGGAACATACTATGCATACAGATGAGAAAACATGAAACTGTGTCACTATTGGAATCTGTTACCTGACTGCACCTGCAGTCCTCCACAAAGCCACAAATTTAGAGCATGGAGAGTGTTTGATCATTTTTATGCAGGTGTGGACTTGTGAAAGTGTGGCTGATACAAAACATTCATTACAATAATTACATGTCATGTGTGGGGAGCACTGAGACTGGGTCACTGATACCCTGTTATTGAGAGGGTTTACTGTCCTTTTTGGTGAGTGTCTGATTGTGTGTGCTCATGATCACCTGTTCATCGTCCTCCACAACCACGAGTGTCAGTTTGCTCTTCTTGAAATCCAGACAAGTGATCTTGGGCCTTCAATAGTTTGAAAAAAAAAAAAAAAGAAACAAAACAAAGAGCACACAAAGAGAAAGAGAAAACTCAGGTGTGTTTTTAAAAGGCATTTAAGAGAATATTTCAGTAAATAAGAATATAACCAAACATACCAGAAGAAGAGCCCAATCTTGGTGTCTCCTTCAAACACCAGAACTCCAGTGGGTGTCAAGCCCAGACTGTACTCATTACCATCTCTTGCCTACAGGGCAAATATGGAGAGAAAGACGGATGAGGAAAGAGAAGAAGAGAAAGAGGAATGAAAAATAGAGACACCAAAAGGAACAACATTATGATTCTTTCACATATTTATGTTCACATTCCTTCCACTTCCTGTCTTTTGTGAAGGACATTTCTTACTCAGGACATACAGTATATACTAGTGATGAAGTGTGTGTGTCAGTTACCTTGACCATATGCATGTCCACTCCATACATTTCTAGCCACTTGGCTTTATTCAGGTAGTTAATTTCAGCTTGGGCTGGTGTCTGACCTCTGAAGGAGAGGAGGGAGAGAAGGGAGGAGGTCAAACAAAACACACAGTGCTTGCATGGTCAAAAACATAAAAGCAGCTCTAAGCCAAAAAGGATGAAAAAGAAAAGGAGGACGGCGTATTTATGCCAACCATACAGTGTCCTGCCTACAGACTGAGGCACATCTCTGACTGGCCACACATACAGTGGTTTAGCTACAGTGAAAGGCTTACCTGCACTCCTTCCATGCGTTGTATATCGCCAGCTCCACTTCCTCTGTCTGGTTGGGGATGAAGCGAAATTCTGAGACCAGGTCCAGATTATGGTCTAATGGGTCACAATCACCTAGCTCGGCTGAAAACACACAGACACACACTTATCAGTCCACGCTCTGAGCAACAACATGGAGTTAAGATGGATTTGTTGAGGTGCTGTAGTCGTGGACTGCATGAGACAGCACATGTGTGTCTAATAAACTGGTCTTCAACTGGACGAGGACCCCAGGAAGGGTACCTGATAGTGTGGTAGTAGGTAATCTTAATGGACAAGATAAACAAACCCACCCTCTGTGTCACAGCACAGAAACACTGTGATGTCAGAGACTAATGAGTGTCTGATCCCTCTCTGGACAAGAGGTCATGGATGTTATCAGGTGGAAAAAAAAAGGAGTAAAAAGAAACTGAGGCAGGAAAAACATAAATATTCTAGAGATAAAAATGAGAATGAGAATAGACAAAGTATATATATATAAAAAAATATTTTCTTTGCTACTGCGGTGTAGAGAAATAGGACAGTCTTGGTTCTGGTTACATTTTGAGTGTTTGGGTAGGTAAAAGAAACTAAAACTTAAGTGTTTAGCCAGTCCAGCTGTGAGCAAAGACTCGGGATATGGAGGAGAGAAAAAGTAATCTTATCCTATCCCTATTCCACTAAATGTCAGTGGACTAACAACATAATTCTGAAAAAGGAAAATGAGGGGGGAAAGCTCTGCTGAAGGAAAAAGGGAAGACAGAAAGGGTGCTGGATTAGGGGGCCTCCGGAGAGGATGGCGCACTAATGAGCTGGCATTTACCCCACAGTGACTACGTGTGTGTATGTGTGTGTCCAAGGGTCTGTGCACGCAATCTCATTCCATAAATTCTCTAATGACTCAATCTGTGTTTGTCTGACGCTCTTGCAGGTGAATGTAACAGTTTTAACTATTAAAACTGTCAATAATAAACTGTTAATATGTGTAGTTTAAAAAGGTATGGGCTCTTTGCAATTCAACATTTAGTAGAAGAGAAAGCTATCAATTTCTGCTCCATCTGTACCTTTTTAAACGTACTGTATGTAGCTATGGACACATCAGTGGCCTTGAAATGGACACCCGGGCATCCTACTCTAAACTCTACTTAACTGAAAGTTTGATAAGCAAATATTGGCAGGGAACGGGAGATAGTATTCTTTATGTTTCATAGATTTTGACTGACAAGAAAACTAGATAGGAAAGAAACAACTGAATTAAAAGAGGTGACAACAGCAGCAGAAAATTAATGAATGTATGTAAATAAAGAGCCTTTGTTTCTCCATTTTGTATCTTAGTCAAAGACAAAAGATTAGAAAAAAAAAGTTCTTGCCCTCAGACTCAGGATTATTAAAACAAAAAAGTGTAGATTTGTAGTTTTGGAGAGTTTGAAACTTTATTGTCTTTAAAGTCTCAGCTTAATTGTTTTTATGAATATATATTTTGTTCATAACACTTAAAACATACTTATCTTGTTAACAGCTTGTTGGAATCTGAAGCAGTTGCTAAAACCACCCCAGCTGTATCCTCTTAATGCAGAGGAGCAACAGCTGCTTTTAAGCTATGTGGACAAACAGAAACTGACTCACACCACACGCTATATTTTTGCTAAACAGGCCTTTTGGGGCTCTGTGCAGTGAACATAGCAAACATTTCAACTAAAAAAAAAAAAAAAAGAAAAAAAAAAGAAGAAGAAGAAAACATTATAATGGACAAACAATGGCAGCTGCAACAGAAGTGAGCCCAATTACCAAACACAGAGTTGGAGAGAATCCAGGATACCTGCTGTGCTTACCCTGTAGTGAGAAGGCAGCTAACTCCACCGCTGTTTCAAAAGGACATTCTAGTCTGAAAAGACAGCCACAGCAAAATCAGGGCAAAAAATGTTAATCTCCTTTGTAGTAAAAACTTACATTCACAGTCCACTTACTGACTACTGTTAATATTTCTATTCTCTTCACCAACATGTAATCCTGTAAGCCTCTTAGCCATGGCTACCAACATGACAAATAGATTCAAGTTTACAGAAATTAATAACTGATGAAGAAAGGCAAGACAGTATACAAATATTTATTTGGAGTAACAGGACCATGGTAGAAACCTATGTTAGTTAAGGTGGATGATAGTTAAGTTAAAATACAGGAAATGACTTACTTGCCACTGAGGATGTCTTGCTTTAACTGTAACACAAACAGGTATCTGAAAGAAAAACAAAACACAGTTAAACTTAGATGACATGTGACTGATTTACCCTGTTGAAAGTAAATGTGCATGAGCCCTACATTTCTCTTTTTTGTATGTAAAACAAACAGCACTTTGAGGTATAAGATCAACAGATGTACAAAATAAACAACCTTAAAAGCTACAGTAAACTGATGAACAGCACACTGGGATATTAAAATGAAGTGAAAGCGAGAAAAGTTCAAATGTCCGTGGCTTAACTCACCTGGTGAGCTCCTCGTGCAGGTTGTTCGGTTCTGAGGAGTAAAACTTAACTCTCATGTGAAGGCAGTATGGTGGGCCAACTGGAAGACAGATCAGGGTGACAGCTGAGTAAATGTTTAAATTATGTATTCTGTTATAATATCTGGGTGAAGACTTTTTTTTTTTTTTTAATTTTATATTGTTATTTTACATTGTATTTTTACCTTCTATTTTATTATAGTTTCTTTTTGCATCTTTACTGTATTTACTTGCATGCCCTTAAGTTTCCACCTTTCAAGCTGCTGGAAATGTGACTTTCTCTTGGAGATCAATAAAGTATCTATCTATCTATCTATCTATCTATCTATCTATCTATCTATCTATCTATCTATCTATCTATCTATCTATCTATCTATCTATCTATCTATCTATCTCTATCTCTATCTATCTATCTATCTATCTATCTATCTATCTATCTATCTATCTATCTATCTATCTATCTATCTATCTATCTATCTATCTATCTATCTATCTATCTATCTATCTATCATCATCTTAAGATACCAAATGTGTCACATTCACACAAAAAAAGTGTTTTGTTCACTTAAAGACTGTGTGTGTGTGTGTGTGTGTGTGTGTGTTATATGCACTGTGTCTAGTAATGCAGAAGTATAAAGTTTTTTTCAAAGATTGTTTGGATATGTAGCATGTTATTATGCATATTTTGAAAAGGGGAGAAGAGGAGTGAGGGCCTTTATATACTTACTTTTCACTTGCTTTTTGATACTTTTTGTAACATCAAGCCAGTGCTGAAACATAAAAAAGGAGATCATTTAAAAAAAAAAAACAACAACACTAGCTTCAACAATGTAGAGATGCTTAAGTTCAGTACATTAATCAAAGAAAGAGAAAACAGAAATATTTTTCTCACATGGGCCCCCTTAAACATCAGCTCAATGTCGCCCACCCTTTTGTCTTCTATCTCCACAACTAAAATACCGTCTTCATTCAATTCACAAACATTAAATATAACTATGTGCAACTGTGTTACTAAACTAAGTGAACAGTTAATGACAAGTTGAATGCTGGGAAGTCCTTTGTCAGAGTGCACTAGTGACAAAGACTAAAGTCAGTGTTCTGCTCTGTGCTGTAATTCTTCTTGGAAGTTCAGGCTCTGTGAGGCATGAAAAATGTCAAGGAGAGGTGGCGGTGGTGTGTGTGTGTGTGTGCGTAAGTTAGAGAGAGAGAGACAGTGAGAGATAACAGAGAAACTCACAGCACTTTCTAGTCTCCTCTCCCCCACATTCCTTACTACAGCCCTCCCCCTCTCTGTCTCTCTACCTCCCCACCTCTCCTCTGTGTCCCTCCCTTCAATTACATCTTTCCTTCCACCAGCTCCGCGTCCTTCCATGGCCTTCAGGGAAAATCAGGGTCACTGGCAGACCAGCGACTTAAAAACGGTTGGTGTCAGAGCCCAGCCTGACTCCCAGAGCTGACAAGAGTCCCATAACCAATCCTTTTAGGCTTTTTACTGGGAAGAAGAGCGCCTGCCTCAAACCTCCCTTCAAATGGGTGAATAGTGATTTGGACTGAAATCTGGAGTCTGGCTGTGAGTAGCAGCTCAGACAACTGTTCGGTAAAAGGTAAATAACAGTACTGAGGACATCGAGTTTAGGAGTTTAGTACAGTGAATATTCTGATTAATTACAGAAGCATTACTGTTATCAACAATTGCAGGAACAACATTACCTTTTTCCACTGCAAGGCTTTGATAGTATTTATCTGTCCAAATGTTTACCACTGTAGTTAAGTGAATCTAATCTGCTCATTAATTTAGAAACAACAACAACAAAAAATATGATTATACACAAACAACTTTGGCAACCCACATGGCAATGAAACAGAAAACAACAACAGTTCAAAAAAAAAAAAAAAAAACAAAACAGAAAATAATTGGACACTAATGTTAATAATGTGGCTCCATTCTTACCGGCACTTGTGCCGAGTCCATAAAGCGCAGTCCGAAGTAGTCTTTCTCTACGATGTCCAAATGGTACATGATCTGGTCAAAAAGCTCCTCACCTTTGGCTTTTTTCTGATCAGGGTAACACAAACAGAGGAGTAAACAAACTGTCTCATGAAGAAAACAAGTTGTAAACATCTGACATTAAATAGGGATTTAGAGTGTGAACATAGATTGAAATGATTAGATGATGGACTGCCAACATGATGCAAATATTAAGAGTCTCAGGACTGACTAATCATTGAAACTGTAAATTAAGTCCTGTGGGAGAAAATAATACAAATATTTTTTGTATCTGATTAGTCTGAAGAAGGTCACAGGACCAAAAGATCATTTTTCACACTAAATGGTTCAGGCTCTGTCTTTTTTGTACCTCTCCAAAACACTGTTTTGAGTAGAGTTTTGTTGTTTGGCTCAGGAGTAAAAGATCGGATTTACGTTGTGGATCTGAATAGACAGATATGAGAAAATATTAACATCAAATATTCCAAGTCTGAATTAGTCTTGGCCTTTCTGACAAGACCGTACCAGTTACTGCCGGTGTTCTCCCTGGGACTGGGAGATCTCTCCCTCACATGCTTGCGCGCGCACGCACACACACACACACACACACACACACACACACACACACAGGCATCTGACTTCCAAACCCCACCATGAGGCACAGCGACAGGGTCGCCATGGTAACGAGGGCTGAAGTGCCCCAAACGCCCAGCAGCTGAGGGAAGTGGGGTGGCTGCATCTATCATGTGATCATGTGGCTCTGTGGGCCCTTCACTCTGTTAGGGAAAGACGCTGTCTGAAGTCTTCGGTGATGTGAAACAGCAACAAGTCCACATATGATGCAGTGTAACTAATCATGGCATTCATGCTGTATTCAAGTCCAAAAGGTATCCTTTCAGTAAACTACCTGTTTACTGAAAGGGCTGTGACCGGCTGTGAAGAGTTCTTTGTATACTTGTTTAACGACGCACTAACCATCACAACAACCTACCACTGTATCTCTTGCAATGGGCACGGTGCCAGGTCAGCAATAAGTCATTTATATAACAAATAGACAATCACTGACAGATCTATGACCATTGGTGTTCAGCAGCACTCTTTGTGGTTCTTTTTCCAGTGTACATGAACACTGTTTAACACCATTAAGATAAGTTCACTGTGGACAGTAATGGTGGTGTTTTCACATCAGGACTTTAACACGTCTTTTCCATTTGCAGCACTTGCTCCATCAGCTCAAAGTCTTCAGCATTTAAGGTAAATTTAACCATCTACATACAATATTTTACCCATCGAAAACAGGGGAAGCATGGCCATAGTAAGTGACAGAGGGAAGGAGCATGGGTGCTCTAGAGGTTTCCCTGTGATCCTGCACACACAAACTCTCCAACACACACACATCCCAAGAGAGCTCCTGGGCAGCTCAGGGGGGCTGGCCCCATGCTGGCTGGCATAGTTGACAAGGCATACCGCACCCCTACAGTACCCAGGGAGAGAGAGAGAGTACAAAGGACTCATTGTGAATGTGTGTGTGTGCTGCTCCCAAGGCCTTGTTACACTGCCTGCAGTATTGTTTGCGGCCTTTCTGCCTGCCTGCCTGCCTGCGAGTACACAGCTCTGTGTCTCAGACACTGTGTCAGAATGTTTAAGTTAAAATTGAGGCATTTAGCTGATGCTCTAATCTACAGCAATGTACAAGTCCATTAAACCAGCAGTGTTGTAGTCTGCCCAGTTTAATGGACCTATACAAAATATGAAGGACAGGTAGGAGAGTGGTGGATTTAAAAAAATATGTGGTTTGGTGGATTGTTTTTATGCACTTGACTGTTAGCATTAATAGTATGGCAATCCAAAATTGAAATAATATCCCTTAACCTATCCTTTAGGGCTATGTATACTCATTACACTGCAAGACATCAGATAATTACAGCAACCCTCTGTCTGTTCTCAATGATGCATCAATTCACAAGCCCATTTAAGTAATAAAGTCACTGTGCGACCCTGCAAATACCACTCATCCAGTAAAGGACAAAAGGTGAACACATATGCCAGCAATTCACCTGCTCCACAGCTTGTGTCAGATTACTGTGGACCAGCCGCAAGTTTTAAATGTTCTTCAGTATTCTTCAGTGAGTCCTGATGACATCATGTCTGCAATGTACACAACAATGTCATATTTGCTAATACAAAAAAAGGAGTCTGTATTTTATGAACCTTTGTTTACCTTCGGTGTGAAAATCAGTTAAACAAGTTTCACACAACAGATGAGGTATCTAATCATGGCTGCACAATTGCTCCAGTACAGTACAGAAGTGGCCGTTTCTTGTAGATTTAAGATCTTTTTGATCATGTAAGGATACAGAAAAAAAGGAAGCTAAATACTAAAATGAACCAAAAATCAGGAATTTCAGTTAGAGGCTATTGAAAAAGTCCACATAAATATTGTTTTTTTTTCTATTCCTGTTTTATAATGTTTTATTTCCAATCTTCCAATGGTGAGCTGTCCTATCATCGTCAGAATGACTTACTTTATGTAAAAAATAAATACACCATGCATATGCTTTATTGTGTCTCTGGGCTATAGATCCACCGCGAGAGAAAAGGAAGTCGGAGGAGGTGACAGTGTGGGTGGCTGTCGGGTGGGGAGCGGGGGGAGAAAGACAAAGAAAAGACAGGGAAGTAAATAAATTTAAAAAGGAAGGAATGTGAATCATAATGCTGTGTGGAATTATGTGTGGACATGGATGCTGCCAAACAAAGGTATCCCTGGGAGACAACTTTGGGTGGCCCTGCATACTGGGGACACGCACACACACAGCTGGAGAGCCAGCAAAGCATGTGAATGAGCCCTATTCAGTTTTATATGGTGGCTCTCTATTTACTACCACCTGAACATATAAAGAGAAAAAAACTGCATTTAGTAGGGGGTCTGCCAAATGTCTGCCAGCTTGTCTTGAATTGACAACTATTCATCTGACAGCAGGTAATTTGCGCATAACTGTGTATCATACATCTTGTTGAGCCAAAAAGAAAAAACATTAGTAACATTTTTATGTATTCTGCAGAACAATACAACATGAATGTAAACTACGAGAGAAGCTGCTGTATAGTCTATTTAATTTACAACCAAACTGTGTTAAATATGTAGTCTAGATATCATTGCTCCTACACCACAGTGTCAAGGCTTTTACAACATATGTTGTGCTTAAAGCACAGAAAGACTAGCAGCAAAAGGCAGTAATGCGCTAAGTTTAATTTTTCTCAGAGACCGTTTATCTAAATGATAAGTCTGGCTGAAACTCAGATAGCGAGAAGCCAAAATGTTTCCCCCCAAACCTGCTCAGCTTCAAGAAGGTTTGTCTGTGTTAATGTTCATACCATTCCACTAATAAAAAAAAGTTAATCTCCTCACGTTACCCAGCTTAAATCAGTGCTCTTAACTAATCAGACTCAATGTGATAAGACCTTAATGATAAAACACATGTATGTTTTTAAAACAAGCCGCTGCTGTTATTTTTCTGTACTGCCTCCCCTCAAACCTCATGAAAGCCAAAACACTGAGCATTTCAATGTTTAACTGTGATGCAAGCATGGTGCCTTTACAGAAAAGTGGTGCCTCCAGTTTCGGCAGAACTGCAGTATCTGTCAAGACATGCAGCCTCCAGTGTAATAAAGAGCAAGGACACCGGCACAACATAGAGGAGAAACTGGGACTACCTACCTTTAAGATGTTTGAGAAAAAGAGGCTAAACCACAATAACTAACTGAGAAATGTTACCTAAAATATGAGTGGATTGCATCTGTGTTTATTTTCTAAAATATTTCTTTTATCATTTTTTCTTGATTTCTTCTCTTCTGCACTTCTTTCCTAGTTGTGTTGCAATGGTAATGTTCTAATTAGTGCACTAGATATCTAGAGGGCTGTTTTTGTTACTGTCCTGTCACTTTGAGATAGTTGGATGATAAGACAGAAGGGTTTGCAGATGCCACCTCTACCTGAGGGAGGGGGGAGGCACAAAAAATGTTGAACCCCAACACAAGGCCAGGCCACTGCTGGAATTCATTCAGAAATCCAAATGAATGTTAAAACTTCCTTCAGGCGCACGCAGTATATGCCTGAGAGTACAATCGCACGCATGACAGCACGCAAAAATCAATTCTCAATCAATAAAATAGATCATTAAAAACACTGGTGAAAAAAAAAGGTTTATAGGAATTCCAGTGATTATTTCTATCGAAAAACAAGAGAGAGAAGAAAACAGGTCAAGCAGATAAAATTCCACCGGAAGAAAGACTGAATGAGAAAATGAGTCCGACCTCACATGTTAATGATTTGGCAGGTCTTACACTTTGAGAGACTCAAAAATGTGTGACTTCACTCGTGAGACGTGCTCAATGAAATACATTCATGCATTCTTGGTCAATAAACTGCTCAGGAATTCTAAAAAGCTGGTGGGTTTGTTGATTTACCAGGTATAAGTATCACTGGCTCAGGCATAACCAACCACCTGTATGAAGAAAGCTATCTTATTTGAAAAGGAAGGAAAAGGAAAAGGAAAGGAAAAATAAAAGACAGAACATTATCAGAAATCCAACTAACTTGTCAACATGTCTTCTTTGTAATTTATACCAGACAGCTAGAATTCAAGATAAGACTGAGTCATACAGGACACCAGCCTGGCCTCACTGATGCAGATTTGACACGTGGAAAACGCAAAACAGTAAAATATGTGAGCCGAGAAAAAATAAAGATCATGTGGGGAGGGGGGAGAGGGCTTCCAGATATTCATGCCTTCAGTGTTAAAATTATTGTCTCTAAATTGTTATATACCTTAAACAAAATGATATTTTTCCCAGCATGGTGTTCATCTAGGAACAGCTGATAGAGTGAAACAGATAACATAGGAAAGAAGAAAAAGAGGAGAGAAGAGAGAGGAAGAAGTGAGCAGAGTGAAGTTCATTTCTGTGTCCATTTGGTGATGAGCCCAACGTGTCATGTGATGTGGTCATGTGACTGAGTGTGTTCTCCAGAGAGGATCATGGAATTACAGGTGATCAGCAATGCTGCCACACACACACACACACACACACACACTTCATAAGCTTAAGACGAATGCTCTACTGACACAGGCACACAGTGGTCACTAGTACAGCTCCTGCGCTTTCACTTTCCAGCTTTCACATAAACACTGTTGGTTGTGGCAAACGCCTGTTGACATAATAGTATAACAGTATAATCCATTTCCAGAGCATTAACTGTCCTCTTCACAAAAACACTTCAAGACACAGAGATTTTAAAGCCTCCTCAAACATCATCTGTGTTGCAAGTTGTTCAGGTGGGATTTTTTTTTTCTCAAATAAAAAAAAAAAAATCGTGTAATCGTGTAAAGTGTAACTAAGTGTGTATTTAATACCTCAGCTTTCCCCTTCTGTAAGACCACTGATCTGTCGCCCTGCCAGAGCTTTAAAACTGTATAAATCTTCTTGTCCAGCTACTACAAGTTCTAGACGAACTTTTTTAAAGGGCTTCTGATGAGCTGCTACTCTTGAATTAAATATAACCTATGAGTAAAATGTCCTTCCAAATGTTGTGACACCTCGCTGCTCACTACAACCTCCTGAACGATGGCTACAGATCACAGCACTCCCACAGTCCGAACGGCTCGCACTCCAGCAACACTCCTTACCGGCAGGTCAACGCTGACGTCCGTCCCGTCCAGTAAGGACACGCGGCAGGTGATGATGGACTTTGCGTCCCCAGCAGCAGGGATGTGTGTGGTGGCACGCTGGGCCTCTCGTAGCCGGGCTTTCTCTGCATGTTTCCGGATGGAGCGTCGCCCCAGCGTCCTGCGCAGGAAACTCAGCATGGTGGGGGGAGAGGGGGGTTACACTATCACGCCTGTGAGAGGAGAGGATGGTCGTTAACACATATCAGAGGTTAATGTTTACATCTGTTACAAACCTTCTGAATAGTTACACTTTTACAGTGCCCACTTATGAAACATAAACTGTTATAGTTGTGTCAGGTAATCAACTCTTCTATAGGTAAAACAGACACGCAGAAGAGTGTGGTAGAAAATGTAGGTGTATCACATTGTTTTTGCACATGTTGTAATGTCAGCTGGAAGGCAGATAATATCATATATAGTATCTATCAATACATGACATTAACTGAGGAAACAGTTTTATTGGCATTATCACATACTGTATAGTTAACATCAGGTGACTCCTAATTTATGATATTTTGGGTCCAGACAGGGCAGGGAGGTTGGATTAAACATTTGTCTATATTAAATAAATAAGTTTGGTCACGACCTTTAACTTCATCTCATGTCTGTGAAGTGAAAGCTGACATTAGTTAATATTCACTGAGGCTGATGTGGGTTAATTAAGACATCTTTCACAGGCTAACATGTCAAAAATCACATCTAGTTTAGCTTTGTTGACTTTCTTTACGATGTTACATAAACAGACATCACTTTGTGTAATAAGGTAAGTAGGTGAACTCAATAATGTAACATTGCTTCACTTCATATTAATCTTATTATGAACCTCAAACTAACATTTCTTTCTTTTTAATCTCACAAGTGGTTAACTTTAATTTATATTGATTATCGACAATAACACTAATGGTGAACGGTCGGATGTTATACAGTTCACTGTTAAAAGTTATTTTTGTGTAATGTTAAGTTCTAACTTTACTCAATTATAGCTACAGCTAACCAAACCAGAAACTAACAAGAATGGAAAAGCTTGAAATAATAATAATAATAATAATAATAATAATAATCAGAAGAAGAAGAAGAAGAGACGGTGTAACGTTAATAACGAATATTAAAAATGAGAAAATATAAAGAAGTTAGTTAAATTAATTTTAAAAAAGCTGAGTAAACCTGCTCGCTATTTTGAGGTTTCAGTCTGTTGAGATGAACAGGGCTTTATCAAAAACAACTCACAAAGTCTAAAATAAAGAAATAAGCTAGCAAACCGTGTGCGACACCTGCTAAATTAATATTTCGAAGAAAACAAACTCTTTTTTTCCTCTCAGTATATCTCAGTTAAGGCCTGAAGTACCTGCTGGAAGCAAAAAGCAACAGGTGTGCGCTCGTTTCACCGCAACGCGCTACCCGCTAGCAACGAACGCGTGCAGTAGGCGCGACTCCGACTGCACCACCGCAGCCCCGTGCGACAAAACAAACGCCGCCTTCGGCTCTCTGCCCGCTGGCTCCGACGTACACTTGCTCCGCAGCCACTTGTGGATGAAAGGACACTTACGGAGACCTCCTCGTCGGGGATTCACGGTGAAAGCACGTCCGCTTGCATCGTAGACGAATAAACAGGGACCTCGTACGTATCCGGCTCGCCTCTCTGTCTTCCTCCCGTATTTTTCCCCCCTCCTCGGGATGGTTTCCTCTCCCAGGTCCCAACAAAAAGTAGGAGGCGAAGCGCTCTTCAGGATATGACGTCACCATAAATCCCTCACAAAAACTCCATTAGCATTTTTAAAGGGACAAACCTCAAATACTTCATGTGTTTTCTTCGTGTAGTTTTACTCTCTTATTTAAAAGTCCCTCCCTTAATTATAGATGGCAGTTTGTATTGAATATTTTTTTCATTTTCAAGTCTCATTTGTTAATACACGAGCAGAAAAAAAACAAGGCTGCTAAATTGTTAGACATGCAGGCATAATCTAAATATTGTAGTAAATATATATATAAATAACCATTCATTCATAAAGAAGTTCCCGTGCCATTTAAAGTTTCCGGTGTTAGAGGATTGGATTTGATCATTCAGTGTAATTCATCATCATTTGTCAGCAGCACCCCCTTCTGGCTGGTTTGGGAATAATGCTCTACAACTGTGACCTAACAGGACAGACAGACCTGTTTGACCTGTGGGTCATTTACTGTTCGGAGGTGGGCCTATGTGTGTTCAGTGAGCTTATAAGAGTTGTGAGTGTCCTGCCTTCAAGTGTTTTTAATGTTTTGAGTGTCTCGACGATCAAGTTGCCGTTCTCAAGTTTACCCTCACTTTATTCATTTCAAAGATGAAATTTATACTGCTTACATAAAGCACATCAAAGTTGTGCAAAGCTTTGCGAACAATAAATCTCTAAATATGATTCTTTATAAATGCTACTGTACATATAAAGGAGCTGTATTTTTTTCTGTATTTTATTTCATGCTTATGGATTGGGAACAGCAGCCTGCAATGAGAGAGGGATGATGACTAAAATGTATGTAGATGTGTCAGATACAGTATGTTTGGCCTTTTACACTGCCAAATGTCCAGTTATACCGCCTCAAAAATGTGCCTATGCTTTGCCACACAATACTACTTATCTCATCCTAATGCAGTGAAGTTGCCACATACTGGGATCTAACCCAGCTGTGCCTGACGACTATACACATACACACACACACACATTTACACTGCCTGAAAATACATACGACTGATAATACATCGACTCTTTTAGTTACGCCATCTGCATGTAAATCTTTTTTTTTGTGAGTGTGCTGCATTTACAGCAGTGTTCAAACTGTGTGTGTTTGGCTTTTATTATGGAAACAGCAGATGCATCTTTTTTCCACTTTGGGGCTTTAATGCGCAGTAATAGCTCCGATTGCTGCCTCTAACTCAATACTACCATTATAAAAAGGAGAGAGTTAGATATAAAGAACCTTATTCTATAAAATGGTTTGACATCATCATAAATCCTTAAGGTTGGGTTGTTTAAAGACAGTGGGGAGGCCGTTTGTTCAGCGGTTCTTTTCCCTAGAAAACCCTGTTTGTAAGGGAAACGCACTGTTTCCCTTACAACTCAAAACCTATTTTCGTCCTACTTTCTACTCTGTGTCGGTGCATTTGCCATTTTCTTTGGAGCCTGGCTTTACAGAGATTTAGCACTTTGGCTACCTCACGCGACTGATGGCTTCACTCTGAGTTTAAATCTCAAACCTCAAAAATCTGAAAATGTAAAGAGAGGGATTCTGGTGGAGGCCTTCAGCACCGTTGCCATCTTTTTTTTTCTTCTTTTTTTTCATCTGACTCTCCGCTCGCTCTAACATTGCCCAACCTCACTTTTACAGTGTGGAAAAGCAAGGTGATCTGAAGCCACGTCTCCATGCTTTGACAGACAAGCTTTAATTGTTCACAATCAAGCTTATAGGACATGTCCAAAGTGCTGTAAAACCATGATACCAGAAAGAAACAAGCAACTGAGGACAAAGGTTTTTATGACACATGTAGGAGTTAACCAAGGGTATAATACGGTAAAACATTTCTCAATATTTTGTGTTTCATTATATATACACTCGCTGTTATAGATTACGCTTCCAATAAAACAAAAGTTCTGAAATAGCAGTCTTGAAATACACACCATTTGTGTCACATTTGAATCATCCAAAGGGAGGGGAAAAAAAAAAGAAAACTCAAAAATAAAATAAAAACAAAATCTTTCTGCTCACAAATGATTTTCCCTTTTATTTTAAAGATTTTTTTTCATATACAACATTGTATTTACATGGTCTAGTATTATTTACACAAAATTAACAAGTGGCACTGTGTAGTTAGGAGTTCTTTTCTTTTTTTTTCTCTTGTTCCCTACAGGTCTTATATTTCAACTAAATAAAAATGACAAATTAAAAAAAAAAAAAAAAGAAAGAACAACTCATTTTACATAATGCTTTATGTCTCCATTTTTTTTTTTCCAGTAGCACTACCTGCCACTCAGCCTTCTACAAAGTGCTGTCCTTTCCCTACCCGACTAGAGCTGTTTTTATCTTTACAAAAATACAACTAACTGAGCCCTCCACATGTCTGGTCCCCCCCCAAACTACCTTTGATCAGTACCCTAAACGCACAGACAGTACCAATTATGTGTCAACAACAAAACACTTTGAACGCAGACCGCTCATTGCTGAACATTTTGTGCAGAAGGAAACTCTGGCAGCCCTCATTTATCAATTATTAACTTTTCACTGCAGGGCCAGTGTTTGATTTTCTTGTTAGAAATCAAGGTTAGAAATTTTTTTTGTTGTTGTTGTTTTTAAACTAGTTATTGATGCCACTTTCTCAGGGGGGCCTTCAGCGTTAATTAATTTTGATTTGGTGGTAATTTGATTTGGACGGCCCCGCTGGTGAACACAAAATGATGATAGGAAGCCACTGGGGATTGAATGGTGTTTTTGTTCTTTTGATTATAAGCTCACGCATGTAAGGTCTGCAATGTATTTGTACTTAAAAGAAAAAAAAACAAAAGTTTAAACCAGCTATTCAATTGGTCATTCACAAGCTAGCCTCAGTTTGTCCTTCTGTGGAAAACAAGCTTGATACTGTGCGCTGTACTGTACCCATGGTGTTCTGCTCAGATGTGCCGTTTGCCTTGAGGCCATGCAGAGAGAGTGGGATCCATGTATAATCATCCAAAAGAGAGGCATCTGGGGAGGAACAATGAGAAGAATGGTCTGTGGATGTTGCGTGGGCTCTGCTGAAATCACTGATGTTGCCCGAGAGAAGGAGCTGTTTTGGGAAAGGCAATTCAGAGAGATTTGCAAAAAAGAAATAAAGAAAGAAAGAAAGAGGTTTCTAGGCAGAGAAAGCAATTCAGATTGGAAAGGGCCGCAATTCAGAAGAGATAAAAAAAAAAAAAAGAAATAAAGAAAGAAAGAAAAAGAGCAGTTTCTAAGCTCTTGTTGATCCCACCTCTCCGTGTGGCAGAAGTATGATTCAGCGGGTTTGAAACAGAGGTATGAGCACAGTTTGAAATGTTTCACAGGCGAAGATTCAGCCTGCGTCTTAGGACAGACTATAAAAATGTTACTCTCCGAGAAGGCTCTCCTATCTGGGTCTGAGATCAGGTCAGATTAGGTTTGTGGCTTTATGGCACAACCTTTCATTCCAGTTTACGGACAAGCAGGCTTAGACCAGACAGCTAACAAACTACATGTTAGAAATGGAGGAGAGAGAGAAAGAGATAAAGACAGAAATCTGACTACACACACACACACACACAGCAGTAGGGTTTTCTTTTTTCCAGCAGAATCCATGGAAGGAGCCAATGACAGCAGGTGCTAAAGCAGCCGATAAGAAAAAATATCTCGAATTATGAGGAGGCTACACGTCGCTCCATACCACTGTGTAACATACAAACCTAACTTTGTACTTAGAAAAAAAAGACTCGACAAGCAACTCGATGCTGGGTTTCGTGAATTAAAAGTACAAGTCATCACTTAGTCTCACTCATTAACACGTCATCTTGGCTTAAAAACAACATGTGCCTTAAAACGAAGTCCCATTTGGAAAGGTCAATATAAAAAAAAAAGTAAAAGTATTGAATGTTGAATGTTCTATTTGTGCTGCTTCTTTGAACGGTCACCTGTTCTCTGGCAGACAATCAGACCGGATTATATAAAATAATAAATTAAAAAAAAAAAAAAATCAAACAGCAAAGGTTGGTTTAAAGCCCAGCTCCAGTGACCTCTGAACCCCTGCTGAGACTTAATGCAGGCTCATATGATCACGAAAAGCAAAGCGATCTGGGTTCGCAGGGCGCAAACGGTTTCGACGCTCTGGATGGAAAAACTGCGGGGAGGCCAGTGGAGGGAGCCAACAAAGTCGCGTTTTTAACCACTCACACCAAGGTTGAGATCAGTTCACTGTCAGCTCAGCATGGCTTTTTTTGGTGAAACTTAGTGTGTGGGGGGAGGTTTAACAACAACTATTGATTGCATAAAACAGTCCAGCAGCTTTCGACCACTTGAGAACCAACCCGTGATACTGGTTTCTATTTGCTATTTGTTTCTCACACCGACCTGTGCAAAGCAAGCGAGACACATTTGGGATGCACAAAGCTGAGCGGGTACACTAATCAGAGGTAAGCCACTGAGCTTCACATACAGTCAGTGTCTGGCTCAAGGACACTTCACCCGGGACCCTGCAGCCCGCTTTGTCAGTTGCATGTGAGCTGAAGGTTTGATTGAAATATTAACTCGACTGCACATGAATCTGAGGACAGAAATGAACTGACCTCAGCCCTGTTTCTTAGCTTTAACAGCCACGACGGCCAGGAAATAGCTTAGATTGTAACTCAGTGAGGCCTTGTGTCTGCTGGGGCCTCTCTTTACGACACCGTCTTCCCTTTCTTGTGTTGGATTAACGTGAGCATTACGCAATGCGAGGAGAAGTTTGTTCTGGCGGGTCTGTGGCCGCCGAGCAGCAGCTGTTACTAGCACAGAGGTGCCCAGAAGAGAGAGGTGCCCAGGAAACGCAGGCCCTGAGGATTGTAAACCAGTTATGTTCTTCACCACGCCAAACGATAGCCGCTTCAGAGTGCGCTTCTGCAAGCTCAAAAAAAAAAAAAAAAAACACAGCACAAAGCAGGATAAAGAATCCAACTCGCCACAGCATTGAACGAGAGGTGAGACACAAAGTGCTTTCAGCTGTCCATCTGTCAGTCTGTGCTGTCAGAAACTGAGACGAGAAAGCGGAGAAAGATCAAACCAAGTACAATAAATTAAATTACTGTTTTTTTTATCCACAAAAAGCAAAAGAAATAAAGAAGTAGTTAGAAGAAGAGGAATCGCACGACTTTACTACCTAAGATTTAATCAGGAAAGCATGAAGCTCTAGATTCGTACAAACAAACATACAAGTTTTTTTTTTTTGTTCAGTGGACAGGGTTTGACACAAACTAAAACACAATAAATACTCTGAGGAACAAAAGATAAGGTATATCTCTTTATCAGCTAAAAGGAAAAAAAAAAAAAAAAAAGGCAGGTCCGTCTGGCAGACTCGCTCAGAAGGAGACAGGGCCACCCTTTAGGAAAAAAAAAAAAAAAAGAAAAAAAAAACAACAACAACTTTCCATCCACGGGGGCAGCCCTTCTCCTTCGTACTTATGGCACTACAGCAATTCCCCATCCACATTTTCTTCTCTCATACTTTTATCTTTTCGTTATTTGAATACTTTTTTTCGTACCATGAACATACAATATCCCCTAATGGTACCTATTCAACACAGCTGGATTTCTTTTTTTAAATTCTAGCTTGTCCATAATTTTCACGTTTGTTCATTTGTGTGTCTTTTTTTCCATTTTTGTCAGCATAAAGTGCAACAGTGCTTTTGTTCTCTCCTCTGACCACCTGGCCTCTTCCTGGTGACCCCACCACCCCGTAGTTCAAAGGTCACGGGTTAGCGGTGTCAGAGTCAGGGTTCACGCTGGTCTCGCTGGTCACGCTGGTGGCGCTCGCAGCACTTGCGGCGCTCGCCACGCTTGGCTCCTCCACTTCCTCCTCCTCTTCGTCGTCATCCTCCTCCTCCCCTTCCTCTGTCACTTCCCCCACATCCAGCACTTCCACCTCTTCGTCGTCGTCGTCATCTTCATCCAGACCTCCCTCCAGCAACTCCGCCACTGACGCCTCCCCTCCCTCCGTCGCCGCCGTCACCTCTCCCTCCTCTGCTTTCTGCTGCTCTTTCTTCTCCTCCTCCTTCTCCTCATCCACCTTTTCTCTCTGCTGGTAGATGGTGGTCTTGAGTGGTTTGACCAGGCCCTCCTCGTAGACCTTCAGGATGGCCTCACATACAAAGCGGTACTGGCTCTGATGGAGAGACAGAAGAGACATTTCAGCTGATTGTTTAAAGCTGCTGAGAGCAGCTGGACAGACAAAACCACACGTCTACATACAGGTGTTTGTATCATCATGGCCCTCTGGTCTCTCATGGTCCTGACAATATCTAGAGGATACACTGGCTGACCGCACTCCATCAGACACAACGCCGTTTCCATGGTGATGAGAACCCCGGTCCGACCAATCCCCGCACTGGAAGACAACAAGAGGGACGATGGAGAATTAGAGTTGAGTCGACTATGTCAGTCGATCATCTCTTTGAATAATTCACCGGAGGAATGACTGTACCTGCAGTGCACCACCATTGGCTGATCCTGTCCGGCCCGTTTGGTCCGCACCAGAGCCACAAAGTCCAGGAAGTCAGTGGAGTCATCAGGAACGCCGTGGTCAGGCCAAGCCAGGTACTGAATCTGTGTAAGCTCTCTCTGCTGCTCACTCTGAACACACACAGAAAGGGGAGATGGGAAGAGAAATGACATCATACTACATTTTCATGTATGGTCTTTGAGAAAGGCTTCTTTATCATTTGTGGCCTTGGAGACAAACTGAGGGGATTGGCTGTCACCTCAGTCAAGATTCACGCTTACCAAGTGATGAGTTATTATCAGATATCACTCGGAACTCAAAACAGGTTATTGTATTTCATGTGGGCGACCTCCTAGCATGTTTCATTGTGCTCTGTGTCCTGCATGGCGCCCTGTTTGTGTAATGACGGCCTTTAAACATGTTATGAAACGGGCGGTGTGAATAACAAACAGTGGTTTTATATTTTCCACTCCGCTGGACCACTTGGTGATTCACGTTGCTCTTTCCCATTTTATGAAATGCCAGATACTGACGGCAATACTGTCTGTGGCTCGACACAGAATATACATTTAATGTTGCTGCTGAAACTTTATCAGTAAAACCTGCTTTCTCTTCTGCTCGTTCAAAAGGAAAAGAAAACAGATACAACGGGACATCATATCAAAAGGTATATGCATTCAGGGATCAGAAAATAATAAGACACATATACACACACACACACACAACTGCAGATGACTACTGACCACTGTCTCATGTGCGACTCAGAGCCCTCATGTTCCTCTTTAATATTGCCTTGCTGCATCGCCATGGTAACACATCTATCTCCATGGCAACAATCACAGGCAGAGGAGAATGCTAATTGCCTCCTCCTACAGCCATACATTTTAAAGGCCACGACACACGGGCAACACACGGGGATGCATTCAGGAAAAAACAAACAGGAAGCAGCGGGAACATTTGCTCCTTCATTAAAAGTTCATTTCAAATTCGATCTTGTCCTCAGCGCTGGCTGAGCAGATGACATTTTACACACAGCATACTACGACAAACATGATTATACCATGTCACATCCAAAAACAAGTAAGAGCTTTCAGTTTAGAGCGAAGCAAAATAAAAGTTCCCCATAACCGGCTGAAGTGCTGTGAGGATCAAAAGGCTTCGACATCAAAATAAGACAAACTTCCATTCCCCATTTCTGTTTTTTTTTTTTTTTTTGCCACTCTCATCGTCCCACTCTCCGCTCCTCTCTTCCTCTGTTTGGTTTCTCTCCCTCGCTCTCTATTTCAGCAATGTGACTGACTCGGGTGGTTGGGTTGTCATGGAAACCGGATCCCGATACGTGGCCCGCATGCAGCAGCGGGAGCCAGAAAAAGAACAGCCCACACTGGTCACTATGGCAACACACCTCCTCGGGGTCCTCGGCGGCTCATCCTTCCCGAGACACTGGTCCCTCTCTTTGATTGGACCCAGCATCTTCCTCTGCGCTGCCTTCGCCCTCCTCTCTAACCTGCCCTCGTTACTGCCGCACACCCTCTCGCTTTCTTCTCCTTATTGGCTTCACCTTAACTTCCTTCCTTGTTCCCCCTCACTCACTCCTAATCTTCCTATTATTCCTTTTTTTTCCCCCTCTTTCGAGTGTGTGCGTGCCGTTACCTGTGTGTGCACGAGAGTCATCTCCCGGACCAGGAAGGCCGAGTTGCCCTCTTCATTGTGGCATATTACTGTAAAGTCTCCGTAGGTGGCGCTGCTGTCTGGATTGGGCCAGTACTGGTGACACTTCACCTTTAAACAAAAAAAGAATTGTTATTCTCTCTTCTGTTCTCAGCTCAGGGGTCAGAGTTCAGGCTTCACTACAGAAGAGCATCTCTTTCCTCTTAAGTTAGCTCAGCTAGCAAATAAACAAGTCTTTCTAAGTTCAGGAGAAATGAGCAAACTATGAGCATATTTTGAAAAATCCACAGTAAAAGTTTTCACAGTAACACAACTTTTACTCACTTTGTTTACTTAACAAATAACACTCAAATTAGCCATCATTTGACAGTAAACAGATACTTACTCTGTCTGTCAGATCTTGAGGTTTCTACAAATGGCAAATCTGGATTTTATCAGTCAAGCACTATTCTATTTCATGTTTGAGCATACGACTTTATAATTGTTTTACTCCATTTTCAATGGATTCATTCACAGTGAAAACCAATAATGTAAACATGCTGCAGTCCATGTGTGGTTTCCAGTGCTCATCTTTGGGGTCTGTCTACATACCCGCCCCCTCTCGACCTGCGTAGTCAGCATGACCACCATAGATGAGCCCTGCTCCCATGTCATTTGCCAGAAGTCAGGGCAGGTGTTGGGCAGGGGGCCCTGGCATGCTATGTAGCGGTTTATCAGACTGGAGGCTGGAATCTCCATCTACAGTGAGAGAGACACAGAGAGGGAGATACAGAGATATTAGTTTGCAAGGATCTCACTTTGCAGCTTCTGTATCTTATTATTTTCAACTGAAGTGCCTCGTGTGCGCCCAGCCGTTCAGAGAGAAGGATGTTCTCAGATTACTCTAAAAGGCACAAACACTTTAACTTTGGCCAAAAAAAATAAATCAAGCCCCTTTCAGACATGATGTTCAATATTTAATATGTGCTGGTAAGTTAACAGCGGTTGGCTTCCTGAACCTCTGAGTCACCAGGTTAGATGTAGTAACATTAACACTTGAGTCTAAATTGAATGCCATCACTCAACACTAACATCACACACACAAGGTTAAACAAACAGAGATATAATAATTGCGTGTCTTGTTCCATCTTCTTAAGAGCACTGCTGTAAAAATCCCATTCAATGATTTGAATTCCTTTTTGACATAAAAATCATATATCATAAAAGTCAGCTACCTTTAGGTTATCGAGAAGACTCATCTCTAAGATTGGTCTGGTAAAAGCGCTTTCATGGATACTTTTTGTCTCATCCTGTAACCATCAGAGCTTTAGTCTCTCTTTTATTAATGCAAACTGCTTCAATGGTGAATATCCAAACACCTCACATACAGAGCAAATAGATATTCAATGAGAGCAACAATTGAATGTCTTGTCATTTGCAACTCTGTCTGGGCACTGTCAGATTGACAATAAGCGACGGGATGTATTCTATCTAATTGACGGGAAATTGGATTAGTGGATGTAAAGGGCTGTTTAGACGAGCGAGAAGCGGGGGCGAGTGTCCTTCATGCTCATAATGATCATTAATTAAGACACATACATAAACAGTTGTTCAGTACAAAACACTTCGGTCCGTCATATTGTTATTTTCCAAATCACTGCTGTCGTCCTACCACGTTCAAATTCAGCTGTTACCGGGCATTTATGTAACACAGACCTAAGTTTGACTTCTAAAAAGCCAACTTCTAAAGTGGAGGATGTCTTAGCTGACAGCTTAACTGGCTGACTCAAAAACATGCAGAACATTAAGACAGAGTGTTTTTCTCTGGTGGAGCCGATGTGGTTCATTCATTCAGCGGTATGGCCACCATAGTGTTTTAACATGTGTTTTGATGGTTAGCTAAACAGACCACCCACCACGGCTCAGGCGAGCAAAATGCAGAGACACTGACGGAAAGCTGAGGGAGAAAAACGGGGAGGGACAAACTCACATTGATGTAATTTGCATTGATGTAGTCATCTGTGCTTTTCAGAATGACCCGCGTGGCATCATCTGCAGAGGAGAAAAAAAAGAGAAGAAAAGGGGGGTGAGATTACACATAAGGAAAGACGAAGTAGAAAAGGTGAGAGAATCATTGACAAAAGGCAGCAGTTGACAAAAGCAACAGAAATAGACGACATGTAAAGTCACATACAAGGAGAGATGTCTCTGTAGCGATTTTTGGAAACGTTCTGAGGTAATTTGGCACACAGCATGGTCATCCCCGGCCTCTTCCTGTACAGTTGCTGTAAGAAAAAGGAGAACAGAATTACATCAAAGTTGCATGATCACTAAAAGTTAACGATTTATTGCCTTCTTTGGCCATGTGAATATGCAATACATTCTATGAGGGTTCAAATGTATGAAAAAACTTTATAAACAGTCAAGACCACCAAGTTATTCCATGTGCATGAATGCTTTTATGTTTGTGTGTGTGTGTGTGTGTTTGTATATAACATTCCTCTTCACTAAAAACACCTCACTGAGCTTAAACAGGAAACTGTCAAGTGATTACGATAAAGGACGGGAAGTCGTAAGAATGGGACGGAGGAAATCAATCAAAAACTTCCGTTTCTACGCTTGCATCACTAAGTGAGCATGTAAGCACAGCGTCTTTCTTCATACATCGAACTGTGCCAGTATGGCTCCACTGCTCAAGCCTTCCTTCAGTGCGACCATGGAGTCCCTCAGAGCATGCTGGTCTAGCTGGCCGGGGTCTTGAGGGGACTTCTCAGGGATGTACTGGAAATCGGGCTCCGAGTCCACCTTCTCCTCCACCACATCATAGATGGCTAAATGGGACAGAGGAGAAATATGTCAGAGTTTATATACACACAGCTGTTTATGTAGGCTGAGGTCCAGGGGAGTTCATTTATCCTGAAGTTTATAATGAAGAAAGAAAAAAAATTATTATATGTGTGAATCTCCTAAAAACAGCGACATCAAATCATGTGAATTGACAGGCATTCAATACATAGATGCAATATTATATATGCTCTGATGTAAGAGAGGATTGAAAGCATAAATCCCTCTTTGACCCTGTTAAAAATACCAAGAATTTCTGTTTCATCATCTTTAAAAGCTCCCCTCCCACCTCCCTCATGCTGATTAAAGGAAATGCTTCACCATCTTTCCACGTGGTGAGTAAAGCTGACATGTACAGAGAGAAAAATGTAGATCTCCTCTAAAATTACATGTGAAGAGGAGGTTGCGCCGCATAAAAGTAGGTCTCATACAGAAATTAGCAGTTACTAGATATTTACCCCCAGTCCCTGTCAGATGTAACTAATGTAGCTGGACCAACAAACAAAAAGCTAGATCTGACATATGACAAAGATCATACTTTGATCTTAGGATGACAACTAAGCTATCTCCATGATAACCAAGAAGACTCTACCTGCTAAGAATACAAATATTGGGGGGAAAAAAGTGGTGGACACTGAATTTACAGTTCTTTGGATAACATTTATGGCAATATCCGAGGACTGAAGAATATAAGAGGTCATCTCTGATCTTTAAATGATGTTTTATAATGTTAGTAATAATGCTGAGCAGTATTTATAGTATGCAGTCTCAACTTTCAAACTATGACAAGCGGCAACAACAACTTCAAAATAAGACAATGTAATATATCATTCGGTCCCCTACAACTGACTGTTTACACTGTTACACTTTATTTGCCAGGACACCAAGTTAGTAAATCACTAGTGTAAAAGTAGTGGACAAAATGACAGGAATATCCTACCATCTAAAACAGTCCAAAAACAAAAGGCAGATAATATATCCTCCTGTGATTCAGCTCTGTAGTGTACGTCAGATTTGTCAAAGATAAATTTTACAAACTATGACGCTCCAACTGATGGGAACAACTCACCGTTTGGTCTGACCAGTAGGATGAGCTCCCCGGAGTGGCTCTCACAGCTGGCTTTGATGAACATGACCACCTGGTCGTGGGTGTGGTCAGAGATGTCCCGTCCATTAATCAAGACCACCTGGTCGCCCTCGTTAAGGCGCGGCACACACAGGTCGGCCTGATGACAAACAGGGCGAGATAAAGGAGTGTAAGTTCTCAAGCTTTCGGATGTTAGTAGCATCCGTTTGGTTTAATACACTAACGGGAAACTAAATGCATTTGTTGCATCGTATGCTGAAATTGAGCGCAGGTGAAATACAGCTGCAGCCATCTACTGACTACATGATGTGGATGTTGACTTACTGATGTTCCTGGAGCCACTCGAGACACGATGATGGGCATCTTCTGGTCAGCTCCACCCTGCAAATCAACACACAACACATAGAGCAAAGATCAGCTAACAGCACAAAGCTTTGCACAAATGTTTTGTCTTTCCAGGAAAGAGTCATAATATTAGAACTTATCATGATGCATGAAGACAATTTTTTCCAAGACTACTTTTGAAAACTTGACACAAAGAAAGAGAGATAAAGATGGATAAAGAGTTGAGCCGAGGACCATAAACAGACTTTTGCTTACTGTGGTCTAACTAGTAAACACTCCCACCTTGACGTTGAAGCCGAAACGTCCATGTTCGTCCGGTCTCATCTTGATCAGGACCAGATTATCGTGTGGGACGACTCCATTTAGCTGCAAAAGACACAGACGCATCAAATTCACATCTTCAATGTAAGATCAAGATTTAAAGTGTCAGAGATGGATTTCTGGCCATGAGGGGGCAGAAGAAACATCAAAACAGACTGACAAAGAAAAAACTAGTAAAACTATTTCCTGCTTTGAATTCAGAAGACAGAGCAACACAAGAATTCATTTGTAACCTGTAAAGATTAGAGGGAGTCAGTTTGTTTGCTGTCTGTCTGTGGGGGGTTGATGATGGCTGCTGAAACTCAATCACACAGTGAATGTTTTGGCTTTAAAATCAAGGCAATATGCTTAAAGAGGCAATGCGAATGTGATAATTCTCTCATTGTGTCATTTCATCCCAGAAGACATAAAGAAGTTCCTCTTTGTCATCATTTACTCATTTCAGTATTGTACTCAGGGAACTGCACCACACATCTTGAAGGTTGCCTAGGTAAAACTCTTTCTAGCATTTCCAACAGGAATACAGTACAGTTGCCATGGTAACATTGTTCAGCTTAAACAACTCTGTACTGCACAGAGAACAGTAAAGCCTAAAAGACTTCTTTGCATTGTGAGAGGTGGTCACTGAAGGCACGGCGGGGTTCACATTTGTTTTTATTGCTGAAGATATGTGCAAATGAAACACATCCCTTGAGAGAAAACCTCAAAATGCGCATTAAGCAGGAATCTACTTTTACTACCCCTGACAACATGCGTTTGGGACACATTTTACATAGACCTTCTAGCCTTGAGCTTTAGTGTGTTGTGTTGCCGCACTGACCGTGGTCTTATC